>CANTUR010000985.1:0-600000 GCA_947683625.1 Mallotus nudiflorus
TAAATCTATTTAAAATAATTAATAATAAATTATTTACGTGAAAATTTCCCCAAAAATGCAAGTCTTGGGAAAATTTTATGTAAAGCACTTAAAATAACATACGATAATTAAAATAAGTTTTTAAATACATATTAACTCGTAAAATCTCATAATTATATACAAAATTATTAACACTGCATATCCCGATGCAGTATTAAAATATTTAAAAATACGGGATATTACAGTAAGGCCCTGCTACTGATATCTGAAGATGATGACTTTCTTGAAAAAATAGTCAACGGAGGGGAGTCAGACCTCACTGAGTGAATTGCCATAATATATATACATGCATACTAAATGGAAATGCACACAGTCAATAGTATATATATATATATAATAAGTATATATATACAAGCAAATACACACAGATGCTATAAAATTATTTTATATATTTTTACTGAAAATCATAGTTTATAAAGGATCAAATAAAACCCTAGAAAATCGCAACCTCAAAATAGTGTTAGACAACACTTTAGCCATACAGGCTCACTTATTCCAAATATATTCACTTGATCCATTTGGACAGTAGACTGGACCCGAGACACTAAGTCAACCGAGCTCCAGCAGTCTAACTGTCAGTGTGATTAGCCCCGAGACATTTGGTTAACCGAGCTCCAACAATCACACTCACAAATCTTTTCTCACACATCAAATAATCAAATCCAATCAATATCCTCAGAGAGGTTAGTAATATAGCCTAAATACTATCGGCGTACCGGTACGTACTCGGTTCTAGTGCTGCCCACTAGGTAGCACGTTCTATCGATATCCTTCATTGAAATATAAAACATACATTTATAAAAATAAATGATGCATGAACTTAAATAAAATAGCAACATAAACCATAAATATATACTAGAAATATACCAAAAGTAAACTAGGTATATTTTGAGTATTTATACATCAAATAAATCCAATTAAATTACGAAATAAACTAGAAATATACTAAGGATATACCTAAAAGAATTTTAAGAATGATTTATTAATAAAACATGCATATAATTTGAAAATATACAAAAAATAAACAAAAAATAAACTTAAGTACTAACTAAATCATTATGCATATTTAATCAAAATAAAACATATATTTCTAAAACATGCACCCTAGAACATATATAAATAAAATAGCAACTCACTAATTATTGCGCTCCTCGAGATGGGTCCGACGGGCTTGGTCCACTAGGTCTCGGTCTCGGTGCAACTAAATAAATAATAATAACAGATATCAGAATAAACCTAATAGAAAATCCTTACAACTCGATCTAGAATATTAGACACAGAATTAAAAATCAAAATTCGACCGGATATCACGTTTTACGAGAATTCAATGAAAATCCGGCAGAACCTCCCTTGTAAAATGGACATCTCTCTACTCAAAGAGTAGAGCCGGCCCTGCAAAGAAATACACTTCGAAAAATAGGCATAGAACCACAATCACAACCCCTCGGTCGGACTCCAAACTACAGTTTACCGACCGAGGTCCGCAATTCACAAAATAATTATAAAAATACCAAAAATACCCTTATATCATAGAAATAAATTTAATAAGTAGAAATTACGTAATTAACCCTAAAACATAGTAAAAACCGATGAAAACTCATTTTATTAGAAAAATTGTATATTATATATATAATTGAAAATAATTTACGAAAAATAGTTTTAATTAGTTAAAAATACTAAATAATTTATAGAAATCATTTTTATACCTTAAATAACTATTAAAACCAATTTAATTACATTTTTAGCCAATTTAGGGTAAAATTACCAAAATACCCCTATATATATAAATATGCTAAAATTAATTCAAAAATTCACCAAAAATAATCTAATTGCACAAAATTAATTTTGTCAACATATTTTTCAATAATATAACTAAATAAACTTAATTAACCAATTAATTTCAATTAAACACACAATTAACCCTATTTTCTCAAAATTACATAAACTAATTAAATTCAAAATAAATACATAAAAATTCACAAAAATTCCAAATAAATTTCTATAATTCATTTCAACACCTATATTTATCATAAAAAAAATTTCATAATTTAATTAATTAATTTTCGAAAATTAGAAAATAATAATAAAATATTCAAAAATACCCAAAAATCAAAATAAATTCCAAAAATTCTACAAAAATTCACACATGAAGATTAATCTAAGGGGAACAAAATTTTTGAATGAATTTTTCATGAATCAATCAATTGAAGCTCAAAAAAAATCGAAAATCCTAATATGCCAAAATTGAAAAATCGAAACCTAGGCAAATCTAGACCATTTTAAGTGAAAAAAATTTTGGAATCACACTCACCAGAGCTCAAGGAGAAGGTAGAGACCGGCGGTGTCGAAAACGGTGGCCGTAAACGCTGTGAACGACGGTGAGAAGAGTTTCGGCAACTCTAGCTTATTCCGACCAAACCACGACAGAATAGGGAGCTGCTGGCGATGGGGAAGGCTTAGGAAGGAGGTGGCATGCCGGGAGGCAAACCGAAGGCAAGGGGAAGGCTGATAGACGGCGGTGATGGTGAGGGAGGCGTGCGTCGGGTTGAAGAAGAAGACGATGGCAAGAAACGTAAATAAATCAAACTTATATATTTGTATATATATATATATATATATATATATATATATATATATATATATATATATATATATATATGTATATGTATATGTATATATATATATAACTTTAACTTATAATATATTGATATTATATTCTAAAAATAATTTACACCACATATTAAAATGTCAACCTAATATTTAGATTCATATACATATATATATAATACATTTTAATTTAATACAACTATATAATATATACTTAATTAAAATAAACCCTAATTATTAAATATGTGAATATATGTGCATGTGTATATATATATATATATGTTTTAATATGGCCATTAAAATAATGTATGGACTCATGCAAATTCATAAATTTATTTAAAATAATTAATATTAAATTATTTACGTGTCAATTTCCTTGAAAATGCAAGTCTCGGGAAAATTTTACATAAAGTACTTAAAATAATAAAAAACAATTAAAATTAGCTTTAATTAAATAACAAACTCATAAAATATCAATACTATATACAAAAATTATTAACACTGCATATCCCGATGCAGTATTAAAATATTTAAAAACACGGGATATTACATGCAGCGTTTAGAATTTAATTATACAGTACATATATTAATCCAACATATATAATACAGTCGGTCAAGAATGAACCCGACGCAAATAGGAAACACTAGGAAGCTGATTGTGAGATCCTGAAAAAAATTAGGTTGAGAATAATTTATCACGATCCAAACTAGGAGTCACGATTGGTGCTAGAGAACGAGAATTCTTTCGAATCAGAAACCCGTAGTAAGCCTTAACAAATAAAATCATGCAATAAATAAATAAAAAGTATGAAAAAATTAAAACATTTTGAATCAATATATAAAATAAATATTCCAAATCCTTTCATAAATAAATATATTCATACAATGCTCAAATACAACTCTTTGAGTATCTAATATCAAAACAAAATAATACTCTTATGATACATTAACACTACTATTGTAGTTTTTAAAATACAATTCAGAGTTCAAATTATACATTTACATAAAATAGTCGGGATGGAAGGACGCCGACGAAGAACTCTACTACTAAGGTCTGACGATATAGGATCTCCTATAAAAAATAATTAAAGGGGGTCAGACCTCACTGAGTGAATTATTATACTATATATACATGCAATCTAAACCATACTCAGTTAGGCATTCATATATATATATATATATATATATACACGCATTTCACACAAGTGCCAAACTCTACTTTTATAAATATAATAAATGCAAAAGTAATTTATTTTAATACATGAAGGATCAAATAGAACCCTATTAATCGCAACCTCAATCAACCGTATCACGACTCTAACCATATAGGCTCACTTAAATCCAAATAGATCACTTATTCCATTCTGGACAGTAGATTGGCCCCGAGACACAAAGTCAACCAAGCTCCAACAGTCTGACTGTTAGTGTGATTGGCCCCGAGACACTTGGTCAACCGAGCTCCAATAATCACACTCTTGATCACATCACATCTCAATCAAATCAATCAAATCATAATCACCATAATTAATTCCTCACTCATACCTAAATCTATTGCACCGGTACGTACATAGTCCTAGTGTTGCCTACTAGGAAGCACGTTCTATTGATATCCTTCATTTATAATAAATCATTCATACGGAAAATAAATAATGTAGAATAACATTCGTAATAGTAAAATAAACCATATATATACCAGAAATATACCTAAAATAAACCAAGTATATTTCAGGTATATATATATATATATCAAATAAAACATGAAATATATTAAAGATAAACCATTAATATAAATTTAAAACAACTTAAGTGTGTTTCAATAATATAACATGCATTTACTTAAAAATATACCTAAATATACTAAAAATATACCTTAATTACGAAAATCATTTAATAAAACAATTATGCATAAATATTCATTTAAAACATGTATATGTACTAAAACATGCATTTAGGTTTGATATATATCTAAAAATAACCTAATCATCTAGCGTGCATATATAA
This sequence comes from Mallotus nudiflorus, assembly GCA_947683625.1. Classification (NCBI taxonomy): domain Eukaryota; kingdom Viridiplantae; phylum Streptophyta; class Magnoliopsida; order Malpighiales; family Euphorbiaceae; genus Mallotus; species Mallotus nudiflorus. The sequence continues at coordinate 4,648 of CANTUR010000985.1, forward strand.
AAAATAAACCCTAAATATACCAATAACATGTTAGGTTTAAATCAATAATAAAACATGCATTTATTTGGAATATATCAAACATATACCAAAAATATACTTAAAAACAATTTAAGTATAAATCAATAATGTGGCATGCAGTTATTTAGAAATATACTTGAAATACACTAAAAATATACCTAAAGTATACTAATCATTTAATAAAACAATCATGAATAAGTATACATTTAAAACATGTATTTAATTTTGACATATGTCCTAAAATATATTAAAAATAAACCTAAATGTCTAACACACATATATCAAAAATAAACTCTAAATATACCAGTAATATATTAAATGTATGTAGAAAATATGCAAACATATAAATATCAAGATATACTAAAAATAAACCGAAAATATACCTTATCATATTATAAATTAAATTACTATTTAAAACATATAATGAAAATGAAAAATCTCAAGTCATGCATTCTATATGCAATGCATATATATACAGTATAGTAACTCACAGGAGTGCGCTCCTCGAGACAGACTCGGCGGGCCTGGTCCGTTAGGCCTTGATCTCAGCGCAGTTAGAAAAATAAAAACAACATCAATAATTAGAATAAACTTTTAATTCTACGCTTCTGGGATTACTATAGAAAGACTCATTAAAAATTCAAAACTAGACCTGGATCGGTTGTCACATTTTACGAGAAATCTACCGAAATTTCGACAAAGTCTCCTTTGTAAAACGGACGTCTCCCTACAAAAGTAAGGCCGATCTTGCATAGAAAACACACTTCGAATACAAAATTCTCCCAACTCCTCGGTCGAGATCCCAAACTACAATTTCCCTCGACCGAGGTCCACAATTCTCCACAAGATACAATAAAATATACATAAATTCAACAATTACCAAAAATGCACTTTAAATACCAAAATATAGTAATTTAAATATTTAAACATTAAAAATAATTATTTCACCGATATTTACTTAAAAACTCTAATATTAATATAATATTATTAAAAAAATCAATATTTCACGATAAATACACCAATATTAATGAAAGTTCATTTTATAAATCCAAATTATTTAATTAGGCCAAAAACATACTAAAAATTACTAAAAACCCATTTATTATAAAAAATAGTATATTATATATAATTTAAAAATAATTTTTGAAAAATAATATTAATTAGTTAAAATATTAAATAATTTGCAAAAAATCATTTTTATAACTCAAATAATTATTAAAACCAATTAAACTTAATATTTAACTGAAGTTACTACCAAATTACCAAAATGCCCGTAGTATATAAAAATTCACATAATATATTAAAAATACTCAAAAATTCAATAAAAATTATATAATTACTTTAAAATTATTTTCTGAACATATAATTCAATAAAATAAGCAATTATACTCAATTAACCAATTAATTTTAACAAAATACATATATAACCTATATTTCCAAAATTGACATAAACTAAATAAAATTATAATAATTACACAAAAATCACAAAAATTATAAATTAACTTCTAAAATTAATTTCAACCCCCAAAAACACTAAAAATTACAATTTCACAATTTATTTAATTAATTTACGAAAATTAGAAAATAATAATAAAATAATAAAAAATTCACAAAAATCAAAATAAATTCCAAAAATTCAAAAAAAAAAATATTCATGAAGCTTAAGTAACCAAGATCAATATTTGTTAAAGGAGTTTGCTTGAATCAACCAAAATCAACCTAAGAAAAAAAATTAGAAAACTCTAAAGCTCAAAAACCAAACCAAGGAAAAACTCACAAATGAACCATTTAGAGCTCAAACCAAGCTTGGGATCGACTTCACCGGAGCTTGAGGAGCTCATGGACACCGGAAACGTGAAGAATGGTGGCCAGATGAAGGAGGAACGCTGGAAGGTCAACTTTCGATCTCTCTCTCTGCCACAACCGCTCGACGATGCCGGAGAAGGAGGTGGCTATTGTTGGTAACGACAAGAGGTAGGTGGCGACAGGCAGAGGAAGGAGAGGTACTCTGCAGGTCTTCGATCGAGACAATAACGGAGAGGGAGAAGGAGATGCACAATGAATATCAATTATATGTATATATGTATATGTGTTTTTATTTATGATTGAATGAGTAAATATATGTATTGTCACGACCTAAAACAGGGGCCATGATCGGCGTTAGGAAACGGGAATTCTTTCGAATCCGGAACCCGTAGCAAGCCTAAAAATAAAATAAACATGCAATAATAATAATAACAATATTAAATGCAGTGGAAATAAAAATCATAAATATCATAATTATCACAATATTATTTTCACCAACTGGATTTAAGTCAAATCTCATCTCATATATATAAATCTTTTAATACAAATCCAGTTCACATATAATACAATATCTCACATAAATAAAATACATAAAATCCCACGTTTAATTTACAACTACTGCAGTGTCTAGATTATAAAAATAAGACTTAAGTAAGCAGTTTACACAAAGAAGCCGGGGCGGAAGAAATCCGACATACAGGCCTGCTACTGAGGTCTGAAGATGTTGACTCTCCTGAAAAATAGTCAACGGAGGGGAGTCAGACCTCACTGAGTGAATTACTATAATATATATACATGCATACTAAATGACAAAGCATACAATCATCAGTATATATATAATATGTATATATATAGGCAACACACACAGATGCAGTAAAATCATTTTGTAAATTTTTATTAAAAATCACAGTTTATGAAGGATCAAATAGAACCCTATGATATCGAAACCTCAAACAGTGTTAGACAACACTCTAGCCATACAGGCTCACTTAATCCAAATATATCCATTTAATCCATTTGGACAGTAGACTGGCCCCAAGACACTAAGTCAACCGAGCTCCAGCAGTCTGACTGCCAGTGTGATTGGCCCCGAGACACTTGGTCAACCGACCTCCAGCAATCACACCTCCAAACCATATCTCACACATCAAATAATCAATTCCAATCAATATTCACAAATAGGTTAGTAATATAGCCTAAATGCTATAGGTGTACCGATACGTACTCGGTCCTAGTGCTGCCCACTAGGTAGCACGTTCTATTGATATCCTTCATCAATAAATATAAAACATCCATTCACAAATAAATGATGCATGAATTTGAAATAAATAGTAACATAAACCATATATATACTGGAAATATACCAAAAGTAAACCAGGTATATTTCGAGTATATATACGTCAAATAAATCCAGTCAAATTATAAATTAAGCTAGAAATATATTTAAAAACATTTAAATATAATCTATTAATAAAACATGCATATAATTTAATATATACCAAAAGTAAACCAAAAATAAACTAAGGATATACTTAAATACAAATCACATTATTTATATTATTTATGCATTTTAATCAAAATAAAACATATATTTCTAAATCATGCATCCTAAAGCATATATATATAGTATAGTAACTCACCCTAGTGCGCTCCACGAGATAAGTCCGACGGGCCTGGTCCACTAGCCCTCGGTCTCGGCGTAACTAGACAAACAATAAATAATAGACATCAGAATAAACCTAACAGAAAATCCTAGAATTCGATCTAGAGTATTAAACACTAAAATGGAATTAGGGATCGACCGAATATCACGTTTTACGAGAATTCTACCGAAAATTCGATAGAACCTCCCTTGTAAAACGGACATCTCTCTACTCAAAGAGTAGAGCCGACCCTACAAAGAAACACACTTTGAAAATAAACGCAAAATTACATTCACAACCCCTCCGTCGGACTCCGAACTACAGTCTACCGATCGGGGTCCACAAACACAGAACAATTCAGGAAATACCAAAAATACCCTTATAACATAGAAATTCATTTTATAAGTAGAAATTACATAATTAACCTTAAAACATATTAAAAACCAATAAAAACTCATTTTATTAGAAAAACCGTATATTATATATATAATTGAAAATAATTCACGAAAAATAGTTTTAATTAGTTAAAAATACCAAATAATTTGTAGAAATTGTTTTTATACCTTAAATAACTATTAAAACCAATTAAATTACATTTTTAGCCAATTTAGACTAAAATTACCAAAATACCCCTATATTTATAAATATACCAAAATTACTTCAAAAATTCACCAAAAATTATACAATTATCCAAAATTAATTTTTCTCAACATATTTATCAATAATATCAATAATTAAACTCAATTAACCAATTAATTTCAATTTAAAACACAATTAACCCTAATTTCCCAAAATTACATAAACTTAAATAATTCAAAATAAATACATAGAAATTCATAAAAATTCCAAATAAATTTCTATAATTCATTTCAACACCTAATTTAACCATAAAACACAATTTCATAATTTAAATAATTAATTTCCGAAAATTGGAAAATAATATTAAAATATTCAAAAATACCCAAAAATAAAAATAATCTCCAAAAATTCCAAAAAAATTCACACATGTATATTAAGCTACTAGGATCAAAATTTGTGAAGGGAATTTTCATGAATCAATCAATTTGAAGCTCAAAAAAATAAAAAACCCTAATATGGCCGAAATTGAAAATTCGAAACCTAAGCAAATCAAGACCATTTAAGCTCAAACCAAAGCTAGAATTACACTCATCGGAGCTTAAGGAGAAGAAAGAGATCGGCGGTGTCGAAAATGGTGGCCGAAATCGTGGTCGACGGCGAGGAGAGGAAGTTTCGGCCAAATGGGAAAAACGGGAGCTAACCGGCGCCGGGGAAGGAGCTTGGGGCGGCGGAGCAGCTAGCTGGGGAAGGCGGAGCTGCTGGCGGCACACCGACGGTAGGTGGTCTGAAGTTGCAGCGGGAGGGGAGAAGGATCGGGCACGGGGAAGGAAGAAGGAAAGAGAAGAAGAGAAGAAAAGAAAGAGAAAAATAAAAAAATAATTTTAATAAAATATTTGAAAAAAATCACATCCACACACTTAATATTTAATATTTTAAAATTTAATATTAATTAAAAATAATTAAATAACAATAGAACAAATAATTAATTAATAAAATATTAGGGTAATATATTAAACCCTAATTAGATAAATAATTATATTTATACACGGTATTTAGTATTTTAAAAATACGCATGAGTTCATGCAAGTCCGAAAATATATTTAATATAATTAATAATAAATTATTTACGTGAAAATTTCCCCGAAAATGAAAGTCTCGGGAAAATTTTACGTAAAGCACTGTGAATAAAACACACTAATTAAAACAGGTTTTAAATACATATCAACTCGTAAAAATATCGTAACATATATACAAAAATTATTAACACTGTACATCCCGGTACAGTATTAAAAATATTTAAAAACACGGGATATTACATGTATATATAATACACACACATAAAATAACAATAAACCCTAATTATCATGGTATATAACACATAAAATAATACAATTTAAAATAATTATTAACCTAATTAATTAGGAAAATTAATAAAACAATAATAAAATAAAAATACAAAAATAATCTCACAAATCAAACGTCCCAAATATAATATTTACGTGGGAAGTTTATTTAAACATAGAATAATAATAATTAATCATAAAACAGTAAAATAAAAATGAAATAATCAAATTTAACTTTAAATTTTTATTAAAACTGCATATTCCATTTTAAAATAAAATAATTTAAAAACATAGGTCATGACAGAATCAAACCTTGTTGAGTGAATTAATTCTATAAAATGCATGATGGTTTATAAAAACATTTGTTAAAACCTCTTTTTAAAATATATATAAATAAAATAATTATAATCATTATAATCATTTTCTTTTCACTATAATATTTAAATAAAATCTATTTATAATTCTTAAATCCATTTAATATAAAATCTTTGTAAGAAAGTATATGGAATAATTATTTTTGTGAAAAAATTGGTAGAACACCTAGACCTTTAATCTAGTAGCCTTTCGGCTCTTTTTAATCCAAGTGACTATTGTCTCGAGAGTAAACTCAATCGAGTTACTGTCACAATTATTTCACTTATTTCATATTGATGTCTTGAAAGCAAATTCAACTGAGTTACATCCCTTTTTCCAACCTGAGAGCACACACTTCACTGAGCCTATTTTCACAATTTAAACATATACCGAGATCTCACCTGTGTGCATGTGGTCTTAGTGACACCCACTAGATAGCACGTTCTACCATTATCTACAAATCAATTTAAATTATAAAAAAAATAAATAAATAGATCATTAAATAATGAATAATTAAATGATTAAATAATAATCAAATAAGACATCACAAAATAATTTCTTTTAAACATGCTTTCAATTTCTACTTGCATATATATAAAAAAATATGATCATGCACATGGCAATATAAATACATTCATAAAGCAATCTTATAATCATTTCTTTATTGTATTTAATTATTTGAAAATATAATAAAAACACGCACAACACACATTTCATAAAAATTAACTCACAAGTTGAGTGTGCCGAATGACGTATTCTCAGTTGCCCTAGTGCTACAGCTCATATCTCGGAATTCTAAAAAATTAATAATTTTATTTAAAATATGCTTATAAAAGAAAATAAATTCAAGAAAATTTTTAGAAATTATAAAAACTATGGAATTGATGAAATTGACTTGACCAAGGATAGAAAGTCAATTAAAACTACAAATTCGACATAGGTTGATGTCACATTTTACGAGAAATCTACCGAAAATTTACCAGAGTCTCCTCTGTAAAACATATATCTTTCTACTAAAAATAGAGTCGTTCCTACACGAAAATACACTTCAAATATTCACACAATCACCAGTATCAGGTTGGACCTCCGAACTACATTAAATGCCCAACCGAGAACCACAATTCACAGAAATCATAAAATAATATAATTTTCTTTAAAATCACCAAAAATCATAAAATCTCATTTAAATACCACAAATCCATTTATTTTCATAACAAACATAAAACATATATATTTTCAAATAAATAGTAAAATTATAGCTTATATTTAAATTTTTGTCAATATCATACTTAAATTCAAATTTTACAATTAAATTAACATTAATTGCAAATAACTATTTAAATTACTTAAATATATCACAAATCAACAAATAACTTATTTAAGCTTAAAAATAATAAATAAGTTTATTATTCTATTAGTTTCTGAAAATTAATATTAATTAGTTAAAAATAGGAAATAAATTGTAAAATTTATTTTAATACTATTATTACTCAAAATCTATCTAAAACATCATAATTATCAATAATTTACTTAAATTAATAAAATTACTAATTTATAATAATTTTTTTTAAAATTTAATTTTAGCATAAATATTCAAAAATTAATAATAAAAATTTGGTGCATAATTTCAATAAATGTAATATCCCGTGTTTTTAAATATTTTTACATTGTATCGGGATATGCAGTGTTAATAATTTTTGTATATATATATTACGATATTTTTACAAGTTGATATGTATTTAAAACCTATTTTAATTACTGTGTCTTATTTACAGTGCTTTACGTAAAATTTTCCCGGGATTTGCATTTTCGGGGAAATTTTCACGTAAATAATTTATTATTAATTATTTTAAATATATTTATGGACTTGCATGAACTCATACGTATTTTTAAAATACTAAATAAAGCCTATGTGTGTAAATATTTATTTAATTAGGGTTTAATTAATATTACCCTAATATTTTATTATTTGTTTATTAATTTATTGTTATTTAATTATTTTTATTTATTATTATATTTTAAAATATTAAATTATATGTGTGTGGTGTAAATTTAATGTGCATGATTTTATTATTATTTTATTATATAGTATAAAGTATATATATATATACATATAGATTATTAAAACAAAAGGATTTAGAAAATTACCGTTTAGCCCCTCCCTTCTCCTTCTTCTCTCCCGATCGTCTACCGTCACTGCGCCTCCCGTTCCAGCCCGCCGGACCGCCCTTCACCGCCACCAGCTGCCGCCAACCTCCTCCCCCTTCCTTCCTCTTCCCCTCCGAGGTGACCAGGCCGCCGGAAGCCCGCTGGATCGCCCGGAATTCGCGATGGCAACAAGTTGAGCTTTTCGCCGTCGACCACGATTTCGGCCACTGTTTTTGACACCGCCGGTCTCTTTCTTCTCCTTGAGCTCCGGTGAGTGTGATTCTAGCTTTGGTTTGAGCTTAAATGGTCTTGATTTGCTTAGGTTTCGAATTTTTGAATTCAGCTATATTAGGGTTTTTAATTTTTTTGAGCTTTGAATTGATTGATTCATGAAAAATCCCTTCACAAATGTTGATCCCAGTAGCTTAAGCTACATGTGTGAATTTTTGGAGATTTTTTGGATTTTTGGGTATTTTTGAATATTTTAATATTATTTTCTAATTTTCGGAAATTAATTATTTAAATTATAAAATTGTGTTTTATGGTTAAATTAGGTGTTAAAATGAATTATAGGAATTTATTTGGAATTTTTATGAATTTTTATGTATTTATTTTGAATTACTGAAGTTTATGTAATTTTGGGAAATTAGGTTAATTATGTTTTTAATTGAAATTAATTGGTTAATTGAGTTTAATTATTAATATTATTGATAAATATGTTGAGAAAATTAATTTTGGATAATTGTATAATTTTTGGTGAATTTTTGAAGTAATTTTAGTATATTTATATGTATAGGGGTATTTTGGTAATTTTACCCTAAATTGGATAAAAATGTAATTTAATTGGTTTTAATAGTTATTTAAGGTATAAAAATGATTTCTATAAATTATTTGGTATTTTTACTAATTAAAACTATTTTTCGTGAATTATTTTCAATTATATATATAATATACGGTTTTTCTAATAAAATGAGTTTTTATCGGTTTTTACAGTATTTTAAGGTTAATTATGTAATTTATACTTATAAAATGTATTTCTATGGTATAAGGGTATTTTTGGTATTTTCAGAATTATTCTGTGTTTGTGGATCCCGATCGGTAGACTGTAGTTTGGAGTCCGACCGAGGGGTTGTGGTTATGGTTGAGCCTATATTTCGAAGTGTATTTCTTTGCAGGGTCTGCTCTACTCTTTGAGTAAAGAGATGTCCGTTTTACAGGGGAGGTTCTGCCGAATTTTTGGTAGAATTCTCGTAAAACGTGATGTCCGGTCGAACCCTAATCTCAATTCTGTGTTTAATACTCTAGATCGAATTCTAGGATTTCTGTTAGGGTTATTTTGATTTTTGTCGTTATTATTTGTTTAGTTGCGCCGAGACTGAGGGCTAGTAGACCAGGCCCGTCGGACCCATCTCGTGGAGCGCACTAATTTGTGAGTTACTATTTTATATATATATGCTTAGGGTGCATGATTTTAGAAATATGTGTTTTATTTCGATTAAAATGCATAAATAATGTGATTTGTATTTAAGTATATTTTTGGTTTATTTTTGGTATATATTAAATTATATGCATGTTTTGTTAATAAATTATATTTAAAATATTTTTAAATATATTTCTAGCTTATTTATAAATTGATTGAATTCATTTGACATATATATACTCGAAATATACCTAGTTTACTTTTGGTATATTTCCGGTATATATATGGTTTATATTGTTATTTCATTTAAATTAATGCATCATTTATTTGTGAATGAATGTTTTATATTCATTAATGAAGGATATCGATAGAACGTGCTACCTAGTGGGCAGCACTAGGACCGAGTACGTACCGGTACGCCTATAGTATTTAGGCTATACTACTAACTATTTACGGATATTGATTGATTATGATCATTTGATGTGTGAGATGTGATTTGGGTGTGATTGCTGGAGCTCGGTTGACCAAGTGTCTCGGGGTCAATCACACTGGCAGTCAGACTGTTGGAGCTCAGTTGACTTAGTGTCTCGGGGCCAGTCTACTGTCTAAATGGATTAAGTGGACATATTTGGATTAAGTGAGCCTGTATGGCTAGAGTGTTGTCTAACACTGTTTTCGAGGTTACGATATTCTAGGATTCTGTGTGATCCTTCATAAACTGTGATTTTTAGTAAAAATATATAAAAATGATTTTTCTGCATATGTGTGAATTTGCATGTATATATTTACATATTATATATATACTGTTGATTGCATGCATTGTCATTTAGTATGCATGTATATATATTATAGTAATTCACTCAGTGAGGTCTGACTCTCCTCCGTTGACAATTTTTTAGGAGAGTCAACATCTTCAGACCTCAGTAGCAGGCCTGTACGCCGGATTTCTTCCGCCCCGGCTTCTTTGTGTAAATTACTTATTTGAGTCTTATTTTTATATAATCTAGACACTGCAGTAGTTGTAAATTAAATTGTGAGATTTTATGTATTTATTTACGTGAGATATTGTATTATTTGGAACTGGATTTGTATTAAGAGATTTATATATATGAGATGAGATTTGACTTAAATCCAGTGGTGAAAATGTTATTATTATATTTATGATTTTATTTATGATTTTATTTCCGCTGCAAGTTTGATATTGTTATTATTATTATTGCATGTTTTATTTTATTTTTAGGCTTGCTACGGGTTCCGGATTCAAAAGAATTCCCATTCCCTAGCGCCGGTCATGACCCTTGTTTTGGGTCGTGACAATAAACTTCTTTAACAAAGATTAATCTAGATAATTAATAGAAATTTAATAAAAATATAAAAAAATTTTGAACCTGGGACTACGAAACGGTAACCGAGACATGAAAAATTTGATTTTTTAAAAAAATGTCAAAACAATAAATAAAAATCATAAATGGATAGCTCACAACCCCAATTTAACTAATCTAAACTTAATTTAACATAAATTAACCATAAACAAGCTCAATTTCACAAATTGACATAACAACCTAGAATAGAATTTCTCAAAATTGAAGTTGAATTCAATGATGATTGGATGAATTACCTTGGGGGAATCAAAGCCCAAGAGGAGAGGAAGAGATTGAGCTATCAAGCTCACTCTGGGATGACCAGAATCCTCGTCAATGTCCTCCCAAGCAATTTGGTAAAAAGAAGAAAATCGAGAAAGAAGAGAGAGATGAAGGGAAGAGGAGGGGCTGATGGTTACTGGTGGTGGTGCAGTGATGTGGGTGGTGGTGCGATGACGTGGGTGGTGGCTGCTGGTGGCAGTGCGGCGACATGCGTGGTGGCTATCATTGGTTAGGTGGTGACAAGGGTGGCTATGTCGGAAGAAAGGAAGAGAATAATAGGGGAGAAGAAGAAGAAGACTACCTGAAAAAAAAGTATTATGTCCTTTTTTTTAAGAAAAAGATAAAAAGTTTAATAATTAAAAATTTTAAAAAATATCTACTCCCAATAATTATACCCTTTACTTTACAAACATATATATATATATATATATATATATATATATATATATATATATATATATATATATATATATATATATATATATATATATATATATATATATATATATATATATAATTAAAACCTTTATCAATAAAAACACCATTAACACTAATTAATTCAGAAATAATAATAATATTTAAAATAATATTCGACGTTAAAAATTTCAAATTAAATTTCATGAATAATCAAACTTAATAATCCACTTTAAATATAAATATATATAAAAATATTCGGGTCCTTACATTAATTAATTTTTTTCTAAATTTTTAGGTAGATGAAGCTGTTTTCTTAATTTTTATGTATTTGTATATTTATACAGATGATTAATGGGCACACATATACACACTTTAAAAAAATAATAATTTCCAAAATATAATCCCATTGAATTGCAGGCCAAAAAATACCGAAAAATAATTATGTGGAAAAAGATCAATAAAGCTGAGTAGAGTCTCTTGTATTTTTGTACTCATTCCTATGTTTGAATAAAAGACTCTGATAGTTTTTTTTAATAGAAAGTTCATATAATTTAAATATTAATAGATTGTATAATAGGGGGCAATCATTTTCTTTAAATTGATAATAGTAAAAATCGAATTTTACACCTTAGAATGCTTTTAAAAAAAAATTATTTGATTACTCTCTTATTAGCAAAGCCATATTAGTTTAAGTAATGCATTCTCAATTATTTCCATAGAATGCGGATTCCATGCACTTTCAGTTTCCTAGCCTGAATGACAACTCAACACTTTGATAACACTAATGTTGTGAACAATTCCTTCCCACAACATTGTAAATGAATATTTAAAAAGGCTGAAATCTTTGTAGTTGATATATTGCTCAAATTTACTTTCGAGCTAGAAATAACACAACATACACACTCGGTCACAATTGCAGAATTTAATTGCATTAAGTCACAATTATATAAAAGTATATAACATTTTACTCATATTTGGAACTACAGAATTTGTGTTGGTCAGTGTGTACATTCCAAGATTTATCTTTTCTTTTGCAAACATCATCAATTGATTTGTACAACTCAGAGGACTTTCCAAAAGATAATCAAGATCTATAAACTGATAAAAAACCTCTCCACTTTGATATTTATTATCCATTAATCATCCCCCCATGAATTGCTCATTTTAAAGTCATAGTGATTAATCTAAACAAAAACATGGAAAAATCCTTTCAGATGATCATGCATAATACATACATTTAAAAAAAAAAAAAAACCAAAGAACTATCACAAACAACACCATCACAATCATCAAATCTATCAAACTTTAAAAATCTTAATTTTAAAATACAATTATTTTCAAATCCTCTAAAAAATCCTAATTTCATCAATTTAAAACAAAAATGGAAATTAGCAGCATACCTTTTTCCATGCTTATAAATAGAGTTAAAATTAGTCTTCTTCGAGAACAAAAAAAAAAGGTGCTGTAATTAAAGAGAAGAGAAGAAAAGATAAAAGAGCATTTACTTAGTTGAATACTAAATTTTCTCTAGTTTCAACAGTGGAAAATTTTATAAATCATTAGTAGCTACATGAATAGTGTTGGAGAGAAATTCATTTTATATCATCTTCCAATTAATAGTCCTCTGTATATGGGGTCAACCTATAATTTTAATTAAAAAATTTTTCTTTTAGTGCCGTGAACAATACTATTTATGTCAGTATTAGTGACATGTATTATTATTCAATTTTATTGTAGATATCTATAGATATGATTGATTAATGTAGGCGTGAGTTAGTTGTAAACACATTAAATTTGTGAAATTTATATGACACATAAGTATATATAGAGAAAGACTAACGAGTAATAGTTTATCAGTTTGGAGGATTCAATTAAAAAATTGTAATTTTTAAAAAGTTATATTGGTGTTATTCTTATTAATTATTTTAATAAGTCATAATTTCATTGCATGCATGAATTTTGATCGGGTATATATAAGCTTACAATGCATGTGCCATCGGCGTTAACTATACTGACAATGATCACCGAGGTTCAGTATTATATAAACAACTTATGGAGTAGTGGGAAGTCATTATTTAAGATGTAAACACTCATGAAATTTGATCTTTAACAGACCCATTCCTGTTAGTTATATTTTTCACATTCCTATGCTGAAGCCTGGCTGCAAGTCCTTTAATTAGCTGGATAATATGGTATCGGAGCATGAGCTATAGGTTCATCAGGGTATCATTTCTGCCCACTCAATTACATGCATTTTGTTATCAAATAATGGATTAGCACCATTGGTTCAGCTCTTGCAAAATTCTTGCACCAGAACAAATCCTTAGTCCTGCTCCAAATGGTACGCATGTATTCTCGAATATAGATATTCTTGATGAATCAAACTTTGTTAGAAAAAATAAAAACGTACTGTGTATAATCTAAGTTTTGTGCATGAAAAAATTGACTTTCTTTTAAGAATGTTGCCCCTATTATTATGGCAATTCCTTTAGGATTCACAAAACCAACTTGACAGATAAGATAATGAATTAATATTTCTCCCCAAAAATATATACAGAAATTTTGTAAACTTGTGAAGAAACATGTCCATTTCTTTGCATAAAAAAAACATTTTAATTTGCAATTTAATTTGAGAAGGAAACTGCCTTAAAATAATAATAATTATTATTATGCAAAGAAATTAATAAGAATAAAAATAAAATAAATTTTGGACTTAACAAACAGTCCAAGTCCAATCTTTGATATATATATTTAATATGAGCTTCTTGTAGACCCAAGGAGCTCTTATGCTCTTGTAAACACTTAAAAACTTCTGTTTAAAGCAATGTGGGATACATGCATGTCTCTTTTTCTTTTGATTACTAACTATTCCAACAAACTTGTCAGGATTTGCAAAAATGTTACTATCCAAATATGTGCCAGAAGCCATCCATAGATGCTATCAATCCATCATTTAGCCACCCCATAGAAGTGTTGACTTAAGGTTTAAATAGTAAATTTGGTTCCATTTACCTCCAATGTCTGAAAAGTCGAACCTACCATCCTTAAGGAATATCAAATCCATGAAAGCTGATGTCTGTTTTTGTTAGTAGAAGGTTGCCAAGACTTGGAGGATGAATTGCATGATATAATCCTGAGATACTCTCCTTCATATCTACTTCATCATTTCTATATACTTCAACTCTAGCTGAGTCCTATATCAAATGAAATCTTCTTCATCAAACTCAATGCTTTATGATGTGAATAAATCCTATAAAAAAATAGTTTAAGTTAGAATTATATTAGTCTCGTCTTTTGATGAGTGTTGATTGTCTTGTCTTTTGACAAGTTTTCTTAGTTTTTTTCTCCTATTTCCATAACTCTTCCTAGTTAAGTTTTTTCGAGTGTCAGTCTATAAGATTTCTCTGTCGCTTCTTTTTCCTTAATTTTTTTCACACAATTAATTGTCTTTTTTGTTTTGGTGCTATCTCTCTAATGGCTTCTAGTAGTGAATCATAAAAAGTCAATGAGTTGGGTGAGGCTTATGCATATCTATCTATTGATGAGAATGAAGAGGGAGCAATGATTATAAATGAGGCTATTATTGAGGTGAAGGAGGATTTTCACCGGTGCCTAATTGGTAAGTTTCTCACTGCAAAAAATGTTAATTTTGTCTCAATAAAGAATATGATGGCTACCCTATGAAGACCAATTCGGGGTGTTATCATCAGAGATCTTGGCAGGAATCTTTATTTGTTTCAGTTCTTCCATGAAATTAATATTGGTCGAGTCATTGATGGTGGACCTTGGATGTTTAAACATAACATTCTCATTACTCGCATATTACAATTGGACGAGCACCCTACTCAAGTTTAACTTAATATAGTGGATGTGTGGGTTCAAGTCTATAATCTCCCTTTGGGATTCATGTCGGAGAGGATGAGTCAGGTTATTAGTAAGTTCTTGAGAGGCTATATAAAGTCTGATCCTAATAATTTTTTGGCATTAGGAGGAATTATATGAGATTACAAGCCACTATTGATTCTCGACATGCCTTAAAAATGAGAATAAAATTGAAAAGGGATGGAGGTGAGTGGTTTTGGGTGGAGTTCAAGTGTGAAAGGTTGAGGCATTTCTATTATATTTATGGAAAGCTTGGGCATAGTGATTCAGTTTGTGAGAAGTTGTTTGATTCTCCATCTAGAATTATGGAAAGGCAATTTGGAGCTTGGTTGATTGCTGTTAATACTAAGATGAATGCTAACATTAGTGAATGGTGGTTGCACTACCATCTAAACTCACTAAGTCGTCGGATGAGTTATAGGATGCAATGGTAATTGATACTATAATAGCAAACTCAGTGCCATGAGTTCAAGGAGTTGGTAGTTTGGTTGGAGGAAATCTTGGGGACAACAATAAGGGATTTGATTTAGTTGCTTTAAAAGAATTTATAATTGTTAAAAGAGATAAAGATGGTAAGGTCAATAAGGAAGAGGGATTTGAAGGTAAGGATCAAGAGTTTTGTTACTAATGTTAAATGGGCAAGACAAGATCTAGTGGTTTCAAAGGATTTGATTATAAATGGGTTGGCCCATGGTCAAAATGATTCACTAGATTCTTAAACCATTGTTTTGGCCGGCTCTGGTCTCCAGGCCTGCTAGCCATAATGAGTACCATAATTTAGAATTAACGTGGGCTGGGCAACCCACGTGTAATTCAAGTTTTAAAGGATATTGTCCATTCTAAAAATCCCAGTATTATTTTTTTATTTGAAACTTTAGCTTTTATAAATAAATTGGAGTGGGTTCAGAGAAGTTTGGGCTTTGAAGGGCTTTTTATGGTGAATAACATAGGTCATTATGGGGGTTTGGCCCTTTTATAGAGAGATAACTCCATGGTTACTATATTAGGGCATTCTAGCAATTATATTGATATAAGAGTGGCTCTTGATACAAGTGGTGTGTGGCGTTTAACTGGTTATTATGGTCACCCTGATCGAAATAGGAGACATGAATCTTAGTCTCTTATTAGACAGTTAGCTCTCTTATCTCATCTTTCATGAGTCATTTTAGGTAATTTTAATGATATTTTGTCTCAATCTGAAAAATGTGGTAGGATTTCTCCCTCAATGGTTGATTAATGGGTTTCGATTGGCTATTGAATAGAGTGGTTTAGTTGACTTGGGTTTGGATGACTATGAATATACTTAGGAGACATCACGTGGTACTGCTCAATGGGTCGAGGAGAAACGAGATCATGCCTTTGCTTCTATTTCATGGGTTATAATGTTTCCTCAATCTAAGATGTGTTCATTGGATTTCACTTCTTTTAACCATCTCCCCATTTTCTTGTCTCCTTCCTATATGCGTTTTATTCCTCGATCTAAAAGATTTCGATTTGAGACTGTGTAGCTCCAGAGAAAAGAATATTCTAATTTGGTCTTAGATTGTTGGAGAAATACTGTGGCTAATTTGATTCTAAAGATTACTGCTTGTGAGGTAACGCTTAGTTAGTGGGGCAGTGATTTTGCTTCTGAGTTAAGGGAATAAATCAGATCTTTATGAGAGCAACTTAGGTGTTTGCATTCTCGATGTGATGTGATAGGAGTTGCTGAGTTTTAATAGACTTATCAAGCTTATAGTGATGCTCTTAAGGATAAGGAGACTTGGTAGAGACAACGTGCAAAGCAGTTTTGGTTGTCCGGTGGTGATACTAACACACGTTTCTTCCACTCTTATGCTTCTTCTAGGAAGTGATTGAATCGAGTTGATAGATTAAAAATGGACGATAAGGTATGACATTATAAAGATGGTGATACGAATTCCTTAATTGATAATTATTTTAACAACTCTTTTCATCTAATGGCAGTATTGTTGGTGATATACTTGATGGGGTTAAGCCTAAGGTGTCTATGGATCAAAATGTGGCATTATTGGCTCCTATTAAGGTGAGTGAAGTTTGTGAGGTAGTCTTTAGTATGCATTCGGACAAGCACTGGGTCCGGATGGCATGAATCCTGCTTTTTTTCAAAAATTAAACATCTTTTTTAGTGCCAATGTTCTTACGTCGATGAAGGATGATATTTATGGTATTCTTAAAGTGAATAAGGTTTGTAACTAAGGTAACTATCTCGGGTTGCCTAGTCTTATTTGTAGGAACAAACGAGATGTTTTGAGCTTTATTAAAAAGGAGACATGGAATCATCTTCAAAGTTGGAATAATAAAATTCTAAGTTGGGCAGGTAAAGAAATTC
Source organism: Mallotus nudiflorus (assembly GCA_947683625.1). Lineage (NCBI taxonomy): Eukaryota > Viridiplantae > Streptophyta > Magnoliopsida > Malpighiales > Euphorbiaceae > Mallotus > Mallotus nudiflorus. The sequence goes on from CANTUR010000985.1 coordinate 22,251, forward strand.
TATTGAAGACTATGGTGCAAACTATTCCAATTTATGCCATGAATATTTTTTTATTGCCAAAGACTCTTTGTAGAGAGATTGAAAGAATGATGAATGGTTTTTGGTGGAATGGCTTTAGTGGATTTGGGAAGGGCATTTTTTGGTCAATTTGGGACAAGCTCTATGTTCTAAAATTTTTGGGTGGCTTAGGTTTCAAAAAATTGTATGATTTTAATTGTGCAATGTTATGTAAACAAGCTTAGAGATTTGTTAAATTTCCTGAGTCATTGGTGTCTAGGTTTTCAAAGTGAAGTATTTTTTAAGAACTAATTTCTTTAACTCTTCACTTGGTGGTTCTCCTAGCTATATATGGTATAGTATTTTGAATGCTCGAGTTTTTCTAGCTGATGGTTGTTGATTTCGGGTGGGTAATGGTTTGAGTATCTCTATTTGGAATGATGCTTGGTTGCCTAATGACTTGAATCCTCATGTTTCTACATCTGTTATAGTGGGTTTGGAGAGTATGAAGGTCTTTGCTTTGAGGAAAGTCAATGCTTGGGAATGGATGAGGATGTGATCAAGGATATGTTTAATGAGAGGGACTATAATCTTATTTTACAAATTCCTCTTAATCATTGGGAAGTGTAAGATGAAGTCTATTGGGCTAATGATTAGCATAATGTTTTTATTGTAAAGAGTTGTTACCGCCTTATTCATCGTGAATTCTCTTAAGTAGTTCCATTTAATTGGAAAAAGATTTGGTCTCTTAGGGTCCCAAATAAGGTACGTAATTTCTTATGGTATTCTTGCTCTAATATCTTGGCTACTAAATCCCTTTTGATTTCTCGGAGAGTTCCTATTAGCCAAGAGTGCCCTATTTGTCTAAATCACTATGAATCGATTGTTCATTGTATTATTGATTGTCCTTTGGCCTATCAATGATGGCAGTAAATAGCTTTATTTTTTTTCAGGTTTATTTTTTCTAATTTCAAAGATTGGTGGTCTTATGTGCTCAATCTTAACTTTATTGATGATCAGAATATTGTGGCTATGATTGCCTGGCAGCTTTGGCAAAATAGAAATAACATTATTTAGAATCATAAAGCTCATTCTGTGCATGTGATTCTTAACTCTGTAGCTAATTCTTTATTACAATGGTAGTGGGCTCAAACTAGTAGTGTATGTTCAGGTGAGGGTGTATTGATAAGGAAGGAAGGTGATTTAAAGTGGTTAGCTCCTAAGTCTGGTTGGGTAAAGCTAAACGTGGATGTAGCAACATTTCAAGCTTTAGGTAAAATGGGTGTAAGATGTGTTACCAGGAATCATACAGGTGATTTCTGTGGTGCTTTTCATTATAGTTTTGTTGGTGCTTTTTCTCCAAGGGAGGAGGGGGTTATCGCAGCTTGTAGCTTTGAGCTGGATGAAATCCAGGAATTTTGAGTATGTTATCTTAGATATGGATGCTAAAGAAGTTATAGATTGTTTGTGCTAAGATTCAAGTAGTTCTCATTTTCATTTAATTATTAAAAATTATAAATTTGTTAAAGCCATTTGTACAATATTGAGCTTAGATTCATTTATAGGTCTGCAAATACTGTAGCTCACCTGTTAGCCAGGAGCTTAGTTTCTATGTCTGGCCTTGTAGAGTTTGGCTTTCAGCCTCCTCTTTATTAGTGATATACCTTCGGCCAATTTTTTAATGGCCATACTTTGACATTGCCATATTTCTATTTTAATAATAAAGAGACATTTTTATTATTACTGGCTAATTCTAGTATTATCCTTGATTAGTTAATTCTACTAAGATCATCAAGTACGTGACTTTATAGTAAAACTCTTAGGTAATACTTGAATACTAATCTAAATATCCCTAGTCGATTATTGTTGTGGGAATAACAATGAATAAAGACTAGTATAAGGTTGATGATGATTAAGTTTTACTGATCATGTATATGAGATATTAAGTCAAATTCATAGGTACATATTTAGGGAAATGATGTACTAGATCGACCCACTATGAGAATACCGTATGGATTATTGTCTTAGGTAATTCTCATCACAGTAGTATTATTTGAGTCATCTGACATGAGATTACTATGGTTTCTTGCATGATAAGTTTTGTATTTTAACACATCCCTACACTATACTTTAACCGAATGGTAAAACAAGTTGTGATTGGATATAGAATGAGTTGTGTGAGAAATATGAGTGGTTAAGATGAAATTTATCTCTCAGTTATTTTGAGAAGATATATGTTAGGCCCCTCGATGAGTTAGACTGAAGAGAAATGCATGGCTGTGCTAGAATGATAAAGAGTTATCAATGTCAATCTACCTGGGATCGAGAAACAATATGATTGAATAATATAAGGATGACTTAATCAATGCCTTATGTTTAATTAGGATATCATGTAACAAAAGGACTATAGTATAAGCTGTATATTAGGTTATGTTAGATTATCAGATTTCACACAACTTGGGTAGTCATAATGTCTTGCTAGAGACTAATTATGACTTGTGGACTAAAATGGGATTTTAGGCCTATTGCCAACATTTTGTGAACTTATAAGGTCACACACTTAGAACAAACCTAAAGCAGTCTTGAGTTAATATGCCTAATAATTATATATATATATATATATATATATATATATATATATATATATATATAAGTATTTATTTCCTAATTCATTTAAGGTAAGAGTTATCTAAAATAAATAGGGAATGATTATAATTTGGAATTATAATCAAAATAGAAAAAGAAGTTTAAACTAACCAAAACTGTTTTGGTAAGTGGAGATGTATGAAAGCCTATAAAAGGATGGCTATAAATACATTTTATTCTCTAGGGTTTAAAAAAGGTTAAACTACCTTTTTCTTCTGACACTTCTTTTTGTAAAAAAAGATAAAGAGAAAACATGTTGTGAGACAACAAATGTTCTAGCAAACCTACATTGCTTTGGATCATCTTGTTTGTGTGGATACCTTAGAGGACGTGATCTTTTGGTGATGTCTTAATTCGATAAGAAGACATGAAATGCTCGAGGTAGGGTGTCATTGGAGTGAGCCCCCTCTCTTCCTTCGAACTATCTTGCCATTAGATCATTTTAGGGAATATTTGGAAACCCTCTTAATTAATTTAAGTCGAATTTCATGGATTTGAGTTATCGATTTTATGGTTAAAAGTTTTGTTTTCTGCTACGTTATGTATCACGAAACTCAATAGTCCTTTAATTTTGTCAGCCTTGAGTTTGGATGTTTATTAATGAAGTTCTTCCTTATTTTCAAAAAAAATCCCATAAAAAAATTCCAAAATTCTAATAACGGAGATTGATGTTTTCTTTTACCTTTCCTTTTTTCTTATTTAGGCACCTTTACCGTTTCAAAAACTTACACTATACTTCTCCTTTAGCTTTTCACAAAGGAAACTTTGAATTATTTACCAATTTATGGTAAAAAATAAAAAAATTTCCATGGTATTTTTAAATTTTTTCCTTTTTTTGGTAAGTTTAAAGTAATTTCACAATTTATGGTACTTTTAGCAGTGGCAGTGGTGATAATGGATGGAAGTTGTTTTCTAAATTAAAAAGACTCATTTTAACAAGCATGGAGAATTTAATTAAACTGAGGGTGTTGAACAATTATTTCCTTGCCTTGAAGAAGTAATAATTAGATACTATTATGCTTTAACTAACTTGGGAATAACAAAGAATTCACCACTTGTCAAACTTGAAATTAAGAAATGTTATAAATTGGGTTATTTATTTGATGTAGAGCACTCCTCCTTCCTTTATCATAAGAGTTTGTTGATAAGTGAATGTTCAAGTTTAACAAGTATTCCAAGAAGGGCATTACAGTCATTCACTTAGAGAATTTGTGTATAGTTGATTATGAAAGGTTGGTATCTATTTTTGAAGAGTTAAGGAAATTGATTTTTCGTACTCATTTGCAAGTTTCAAATTGTGAGCTACTGAGTTATTTCCCAGAAGAGAGTTTAGGCAGCTCACCCGAATGGAGTCATTAAGAGTTAGTGGTTTCTCAGAGGAGTTGGATGATTTCTCTTATTTGAACTCTATCCATAATCTCAGTAATTATCTTCAAGAATTAAAGATATGAGGGAGTTCTAGAAACTAGTATCTACCAAATCAACTTCAACACCTCACTTCCCTCAAGTCTTTGGTTATACTTTATTTCAAGGGAATGGAAGCCTTGCTAGAGTGGTTGGGGAACCTTTCTTCTCTTCAATCCTTTTGATATTGAATATTGTGAGAATCTTAAGCATCTACCAACAGCAGCAATAATGATACAACTCTTTAAATTAACATATCTTAGGGTTTCTGGTTGTTATGATGATCTTCGAGAAAGTTTAAGGAAATGGAGTGGCTTTGAATGGGACAAGGTTTCTCGTATTCCTAAAGTATTTGCTTGAGAGGAAGGTAAAGATTATTTTATTTGCAATATCAAATTCTATGTATTGAACTCATTGTTTTGAGTTGTTTCTTATTATTAACATATATTTGTTTATTTGTTTGTTTATTAGTTTGTTTCTTAGGGGAAGTTAGAAATTGAAAGAGATAACAAAGTTAGCAGGTTAGGTCTCTCTGTGTCTCTTATCTCCATGTGTATAGGAATCATTAACGCGCTTGATTAAATCTATAGCCAAACATATCACATCTTGTATTCCCAACTATCAAATTCTATGTATTGAATTCATTTGTTTTGAGTTTTTTTTTCTTATTTTTAACATATCTGTTTGTTTCTTTATTTATTAATTTTCCTTTGTTTGGCTACAAATCACTTTTTAATTAATTTTTTGTATCAAATCTAGTGAATACATTCTATAAATATGTACTTTCAATTGAATTCATCCTGATGCTTAAGTGCTTCATTATATATATTGTTAATCCAGGATTGTTGAAATTGGATTCTTTGGTTTCATCAAAGTTGTTGTAGGGCAAATTATGCTGCCTATATACAAAATGCTCATTCCATTAACTGTTCATGCACAACACCTAATAATAAGGCCTTTTTACATTATGTGTGCCTATTATGCGACAGATGACTACTACTCTTAATGGATTTCATTAAAATAAGGTAATTTATACAATAAGATGATTGCTCACTTTTGATCCTCATCATCTAAATTTCCTTTTTTAATAAGTTTTGCATAATTAGAAGCTATTTCGTGGTATACATACAAGCATAATTATGTCTTCCTTATCTAAATTATTGTAGCAGCATTCACTTCTATTAACTCTAAATTCACTTGCTCATGTCAGGGGAATCATCCATTAAATGACATCAACATTTTAGTTTGCAATTGGAAACATTAGAAGCTGCATGGAAGACAACTTAACCCTGAGGAGGAATGAATTCCTTTTTGCAGTTATTGCAGATTGGTTGTATTCCTTTTTGTTTTTTTTTTAATATCATGAGGATGGTTAGGATTATTTAGTAGAGGTTGGGTGTATGGGGGATCAACCCATTGGCTGAGGTTAGTACCTTCCTCATGGCATGATTTTTTTCCTACCTTCCTCTCTTAATAAAAAAAAAACTTATTTTATTTTTTTAATTAGTTCCTACTACAGTTGTATTGTCACGACCCAAACTATGGAGTCATGATCGGTGCTAGAGAATGAAAATTATTTCGAATCTAGAACCCGTAGTAAGCCTTAAAAATAAAAACCATGCAATAAATAATATATAAATATGACAGAATTAAAACTTAAATTGATATATAAATAAATACCCAAATATCATTTCATAAATAAAATATTAATACAGTATTTGAACACAGATGTCTCAAACTATAACAACACTGCTAATATAATTACACTACTACTGCAGTTTTCAAGAATACAATAAAAGTTCAAATATGAAATTTACATAAAATATCCAAGGCGGAAGAAGACCGACATAAAGCACTACTAGTATTATCTGATGAAGAAAACTCCTAAAAAAATAGTTAAGAGGGGGTCAGATCTCACTGAGTGAATTATTATAATATATATACACGTACCTCCTAATGTAATATAAAATCAAACATCAGTATATATGCATCAATATATACAGACATTTCACACAAATGCTAAAATTCAATTTTATATCTATAAATGTAGAAAATATTTATTTAAGTGAAGGATCAAATAGAATCCTAATATAATTACAACCTCAATAATAAAAATCAATAGCCAACAGATTTAATCAAAACTCCATATATTCATTATCCAACTCAAAGTAGTAGACTGGCCCCGAGTACACTAGATCAACCGAGGATTCGCAATCTCACCACAGGCATGACTAGCCCGAGTACACTAGGTCAACTAAGGATCCACAGTCATCCTTTCTGATAACCAGTAATCTCCATATTCTCATTTATAATCAGACATCATAATTTTAACCTAATTCTAACGAATTGTTGCGCGACAGTTCTAGTGCAGTCCACTAGACAACACATTTTATTAATATCCCTTAATAAATTTTATTTAATGGAAAACAATAAATTGCACAATTTAAATATAATGGCAATCATTTAAAAAGGATATAACATTTTTATACTAAACATATACCGTAAATATACAAAAAATATACTAAATGCATATGTTGAATATATGTCAAATATACTGAATATATATATATAAACATGCTAATATTAATATGTCACATATGTACAAATTATATACTAAAACAAACTAAGTAAAATGTCACATATACCAAAAACATACTTAAAGTATACCAAAAATATACCTTTTCATTTAATAAAATAATTCATGCTTAATCTCATATTAAAATATGAAAACTCATAATCATGCATTTACATACAATGTATATATAAAATAATAACTCACAAGTTTGCGCTCCTCTAGACAAACTTGACGGGCATGGTCTGATAGGTCTCGATCTTGACGCATCAAGAAAATAAATAATAATAATAAAAAAATCAGAATATATTCTAACTTATATTTCTAAAAATTCTAAAGAAAGATTCGATCGAGGAATTCAAAAATTCAGACAAAACACAAAGACTCAGGATCGACCTGATGTCACGTTTTATGAAAATTGTCGAACATCCTCTGTAAAACGGACATCTTTCTATTGAAAAGTAGAGCCGATCCTGCAAGAAAATACACTTCAAATATCACAGAACTCAACACTTTGGGTTGGGACCCCGAACTGTACAATTTCCCAACTAAGATTCACAATTCACCGCAAATCAATATTAAATAATAAATATAATAAAAACCATTGAATTCCATAAATATCCATAAAATACCAAAATATAATATATTTAAACATAAAAAACATTTAATATAATTATTTTCACATTAAATAAATAAAATCTCAAATAAATTATATAATATTAATAAAAATCCAAATTTTCAATTATTTAACATAAAATAGTAAAATTCACAAATAATTACTCAAATAGGTTATATATATAATAAAAATGGTTAAAAACTTATTTAATCACGAAAATTGTCAATAAATTATTATTTGAATATATTTTCAAAAATTAGTATTAATTAGTTAAAAATAATAAATAATTTATAAAAATTATTTTAATACCAATTATTATTCCAAAATCATTTAAAACATATTATTTAATTATAATTTCAATAAAAACACACAATTAATCTACATATCCAAAAATCACATAATACTAAAATATTCCCAAAAATTATACAAAATTATCAAAAATTATTTTATCAATACTAAAATTACTAACTCAAATTAATAACACTAATTTAACCAAATTTCCATTCAAAATAATTAAATAACATAATTATCAAAAATCCATATTTTAATATTAAAATATTCAAAAATACCCATTATTCAAATTAATTCAAAAAAATATAAAAAAATATATTTAGGTAGCCTAAGATTCACACATCAATATTTCCAAAAGGAAAATTCATGAATCAATCAAACTCATGCCTAAAAAAATAAAAACCTTAAATGACATAAACTAAATTTGAAAAAAACTTACAATCTAGACATTGTAAACATAAACCGATTTGAGAATCAAGAAGTATAAGTCAAAAGGAGTCTAACGAGCCTAAAAACTCGAGCTAAATCGGCGAAAAATCTAGCAGAGCTACAATAGCCACCTCTATGCTCCAACGGATTTCAACGTGCTGGAGGTGTTCTAACAACGGTGGAGGGGATGAGAGGAAGAGGGGAGATGATGGTGGTGGGTGGTGGTGGTGGCTTTGGCGGTCTGGCGTGGGTGATGGTGGTCTGCGTAGAAGCAAAATGGCGTAGAGAAAAAAAAAGAAAAGAAGAAGAAGAAAAGAATGGGTAGGGAAAGGAAAAAAAAATGGTTGACCCGTGAATTGCTTTTTGACCATCTTTATATATATATATATATTAACTTTAATTTTAACACTTGTCACAAATACATACACTAACACACACACACACACACATGCACAACACAGCCCACTAACACATTAATATAATATAATAACAATAAAATAATAATAATAATAATAATAATACTATCATATGCATAATAGTAATAAAATAATAATAGCACATGTATGCAATAATACTATTAATAACAACAAGAACAACAACAACAACAACAATAATAATAATAATCATAATAATAATAATAACAATAAAAATATTAATAATAATACTATTAAAAATATTAGCAATGAAAATGATTTTAAATACTTTAAATAATAAAACTCACAAATAATTTATATTTAGAATAAAATAAATAAATAATATATACAAAAAATAATAATATATAAATAAAATTTAAAATTTTATTAACACTGCATATTCCAAAATAATTTTATATTATTTAAAATACAAAGTCATTATAATCTTCTTTCCTTATAAGTATTCGTCCTCGAATTCAAAGAAAAAGACAGAAACAAGAATTTATCAAGGAAAGAGATAAGGATAAATAACTCGCATCTCGACTTATGTCTCGCAAGTATGCTCTTCCACATTGTTGCTTCGCCACAATACCTTAACCATCAGAATCTGTTTTGAATGCAACTGTCAAACTTGATGGTCCACTATCGCGACTGGTTCCCCTCGAATGTTAGATCTTCGTTCACTGTCACACTATCAGGTTGCAACACGTGTGAAGGGTCCGAAATATACTTTCTCAGCATCGAAAAATGGAACACTTAATGCACTTAAGACAAATTCGAAGGCAAAGCCAACTGATATGCAACCATGCCCACTCTCTCCAAAATCTTGAACGGTCTAATATATCTCGATGCTAACTTCCCTTTCTTGCTAAACCACTGTAATATCCCGTGTTTTTACATGTTTTTATACTGTACCGGGATATGCAGTATTAATAATTTTGAATATGTATATATACGATATTTTTATGAGTTGATATGTATTTTAAACCTATTTTAATTACTGTGTTTTATATACAGTGTTTTACGTAAAATTTTCCCGGGACTTGCATTTTCGGGGAAATTTTCACGTAAACAATTTATTATTAATTATTTTAAATGTATTTACGGGTTTGCATGAACTCATACATATTTTTAAATTATTAAATAAAGCCCATGTGTGTATATTTATTTAATTAGGGTTTATTATTACCCTAATATTAATTTAAGTATTTAATTGTTTTATTGTTATTTAATTAATTTTATTTGGTATAAATTATTAAAATATTAATATTTTAATGTGTGTGGTGTATATTTGATGTGTGTAATTTAATATTATTTTAATATATAGTATAAAGTATATATATATACATATATACATTAAAAATTACAAAAGTTTGCCAAATTACCATTTTGCCCCCGACTCCCTCTTCTTCTTCTTCCTCACGCCCGACGCCCGATCACCACCTCCACCGTCTGCAACAGTCGTTCCTTCGCCGTCGGTGTGCCTCTTGGCTTCCCACCGTCGCCTCCAGCCTTTCCCCGCCGCCAGCCACCCCTTTCCCGACGAGTTTTGGCCGGAATTAGCTTAGGAGGCCGAAAGTTGAGCTACCGCCGTTTCTCCCTCCTCCGGCCACCGTTTTCGACACCGCCGGTCTCTTTCTTCTCCTTGAGCTCCGGTGAGTGTTATTCTAGCTTTGGTTTGAGCTAAAATGGTCTAGAATTGCTTAGTTTTCGATTTGTCAAATTCGGCCTATTAGGGTTTTTGATTTTTTTCGAATTGTTCTTGATTGATTCATGCATAATTCCTTCACAAATGTTGTTCCTAGTAGCTTAATCTACATGTATGAATTTTTGTGGAATTTTTGGAGATTGTTTGGATTTTTGGGTATTTTTGTATATTTTAATATTATTTTCTAATTTTCGGGAATTAATTATTTAAATTATGAAATTGGAGTTTTTGGATAAATTGGGTGTTGAAATGAATTATAGGAATTTATTTGGAATTTTTATGAATTTCTAAGTATTTATTTTGAATTAATTGAGTTTATGTAATATTGAGAAAATTAGGTTAAATGTGTTTTTATTTGAAATTAAATGGACAATTGAGTTTAATTATTAATATTATTGATAAATATGTTGAGAAAATTAATTTTGAATAATTGTATAATTTTTGGTGAATTTTTGAAGTAATTTAAGTATATTTATATATATAGGGGTATTTTGGTAATTTTACCCTAAATTGTCTAAAAATGTAATTTAATTGGTTTTAATAGTTATTTAAGGTATAAAAAATGATTTCTACAAATTATTTGATATTTTTAATTAATTAAAACTATTTTTCGTGAATTATTTTCAATTAAATATATAATATACGGTTTTTCTAATAAAATGAGTTTTAATCGGTTTTTATAGTGTTTCAAGGTTAATTACGTAATTTCTACCTATAAAATGTATTTCTGTGATTTAAGGATATTTTTGGTATATCTGGATTGTTCTGTGTTGTGGACCCCGGTCGGTAATTTGGAGTCCGACCGAGGGGTTGTGGTTGAGTGTGGAGTTTATTTTCGAAGTGTGTTTCTTTGCAGGGTCGGCTCTACTCTTTTGAGTAGAGAGATGTCCGTTTTACAGGGGAGGTTCTGTCGAATTTTCGATAGAATTCTCGTAAAACGTGATGTCCAGTCGAACCCTAATTTCTAATTCTGTTTCCGTATTTTAATACTCTAGATTGAATTCTAGGATTTCTATTAGGGTTATTCTGATGTCGGTTACTTATTTCTTGTTTAGTTGCGCCGAGACCGAGGACTAGTGGTCCAGGCCCGTCGGACCTGTCTCGTGGAGCGCATTAGGTGAGTTACTATATTATATATATATGCTTAGGATGCATGATTTAGAAAATGCATGTTTTATTTTTACTAAATATGCATAAATAATGTGATTTATATTCAAGTATATTTTTGGTATATTTTTGGTATATAATAAACTATATACATGTTTTGTTAATAAAATATATTTAAAATGTTTTTAAATATATTTTTAGTTTAATTCATAATTTGATTGGATTTATTTGACGTATATATACTCAAAATATACCTGGTTTATGTTTGGTATATTTTCGGTATATATATATGGTTTATATTGTTGATTTATTTAAATTCATGCATCATTTATTGTGAATGAATGATTTATATTATTAATGAAGGATATCTATAGAACGTGCTACCTAGTGGGCAGCACTAGGACCGAGTACGTACCGGTACGCCTATAGTATTTAGGCTATTATATTACTAACTTATTGGTGGATATTGATTTGATTATGATTATTGTTATGTGAGATATGGTTTGGGTGTGATTGATGGAGCTCGGTTGACCAAGTGTCTCGGGGCCAATCACACTGGCAGTTAGACTGCTGGAGCTCGGTTGACTTAGTGTCTCGGGGCCAGTCTACTGTCCAAATGGATTAAGTGGATATATTTGGATTCAGTGAGCCTGTATGGCTAGAGTGTTGTCTAACACTATTATTTCTGAGGTTGCGATATTCTAGGGTTCTATGTGATCCTTCATAAAAGATGATTTTCAGATAATATATAAAAATGATTTTTCTGCATCTGTGTGAATTTGCTTGTATATATACATATTAGATATGTATTATTGACTGTATGCATTGTCATTTAGAGTGTATGTATATATATTATAGTAATTCACTCAGTGAGGTCTGACTCCCCTCCGTTGACTATTTTTCAGGAGAGTCAACTTCCTCAGACCTCAGTAGCAGGTCGATACGCCGGATTTCTTCCGCCCCGGCTTCTTTATGTAAATTGTCTACTTGAGTCTTATTTATTTTATCTAGATACTGCAGTAGTTGTGAATTACAGTATTTGATTTTATGTACTTTATTTTAAAGGAGATATATTATGTTAAAACTGGATTGTATTAAAGAGATTTTATGAGGAGATGAGTTTTTATTTAATCCAGTGATGAAAATGATATTATGATATTTCAGATTTTTATTTCCGCTGCATATATATTATATGGTTATTGTTATTGCATGATTTATTTTATTTTTAGGCTTGCTACGGGTTCCGGATTCGAAAGAATTCCCATTCCCTAGCGTCGGTCATGACTCCTGTTTTGGGTCGTGAAAAAGTTGGTATCAGAGCGAAGTTCGTATCAGAATGGAGTTCTGTGTCAGGGCTTAGTTATGTGAGTTGTGTTTTCTGTTGGACTACTGCAGTGTATTAGGTTCGAGTATGTCTTGATAAGTATTCCTTGCTATAGTTTTCAGCGTTATTCCTCCGTTGTCTGTTTTGTCTGAATCTTTCCGTTTGTCTTTTCAGTATGAGGAGGCGAGCGCGTGTCGCTCCACCGGTCGTTGAGGCCGAGGATGATGAGTCTTTTCAGGACGAGGTTTTACCTCCTGAGTCGCCAGTTAGGCGTAGAGGTCATGGCAGGGGTAGACCTCGAGGAGCGGCAGGTCGCCGTAGGTAGAGAGAGTTACAGGACGAGGAGCCTGTTGAGCCTGAGTTTGATATTCCTGTTCCTCCTGTTGTTCAGCCTGTTCAGCCTGCCTATCAGCAGGGTATGTCTGACCCTGAGGCAGCTTTGTTCTATGCCCGAGTTGGCAGGATTGCTTTTGATGGTACTTCTGATCCTTTAGATTTTCTGCATGCGATTGAGACTAGGACTCGGACTGCTCATACCGAGTACCAGCGGATCATGATTGTTGAGTTATCTGTTGAGGGACCAGCTTTAGATTGGTTTATTCAGATGATCCAGCCCTATATGATGACGATGACATGGGCTCAATTTCGAGAGCGGTTTATGAGGAGATTCTGTCCAGAGCCTCTTCGTTTGAGCTATCGTCTCCGTTTGACCAGTATTTCTCGTGGAGATCGATCAGTAGAGGAGTATACCCGAGAGTTTCTTCGTCTGGGTAGATATGCTGAGGATCTGATGCGAGATCAGTATTTCGTGGTTACTACGTATGTTACTGGTTTGGGTTCTGCTTTTGCTGGTATGCCTACAGCAGGCCTTACTCTCGAGTCTGTGATCGAGTTGGCTAAGGAGATTGAGCTGAGGTTAGTTAGGCAGGGAGCGATGCCTGATTATTACCAGTTGGGAGTTCAGTCGAGTGGCTTGCAGGCTACTCCGTATTCGAGTTTTCATGTTGGATCGAGTAGTCAGCAGCGAGGTTCGACTCAGCAGAGTCAGAGACAGCAGCAGCGAGTGCATCGGAGCAGTAGACATGGCCGTGGAGGTCAGCGTAGATCGTTCAGATTCGGATCAGGTGCTTCGAGTAGCAGCAGTGGTCGTAGTTCTGGATCAGCGGCCAGTGTTTGTCAGACTTGTGGTAGAGTCCATCAGGGACCGTGTTATCTGACACCACTGACATGTTTCAGATGCGGGCAGACAGGACATTTTGCCAGATCGTGTCCTTATTCCGGGTATCAGCAGCAGCAGATTCCACGATTCCCACAGCAGTCGATTGCTAGTGCTACACCTATGCCATTTCAGTTGCCACCAGCCCAGCATCAGAGTTCTACTCAATTTGTTCCACAGTAGAGTCGTGGTAGAGGTACTAGAGGAGGTGCCAGAGGTGTTGGCCAGGCTTCTACCAGTCAGCAGGGAGGTCGAGGCCAGGCGAGAGTCTTCCATCTGACTCCGCTAGATGCTCAGGCATCTAATGCAGTCGTGGCAGGTATTATTTCTGTTTGTTACCTGGATGCATTGGTTTTATTTGATCCGGGTGCCACGCATTCGTTTGTTTCTCCTGTTTTTGCTTCTAAATCTTATTGGCAAGCTTCGAGGATGGCTTTTCCTTTGTCTGTTGCCACTCCTCTGAGTGATTCTTTGGACGCCGATATTGTTCTTTCTGGTTTTCCAGTTCTCGTGGGAGATAGAGAATTACCCGCTGATTTGATTTTGTTGGATGTGATGGAGTTTGATGTTATTTTGGGAATGGATTGGTTGTCTCAGCACTTTGCCGTGGTAGATTGCAGGAATAAGGAGGTGATTTTCAGAATTCCTGGTGAAGAAGATTTTAAGTTTGTTGGTGATAGGAGTTCAGCACCTCAGAATCTTATTTCTGTTATTACGGCTAGGAAGTTATTGAGGAAAGGTTGTCAGGGGTTTTTGGCATTGGTTAGGGATACGTCAGTGGAGAAGTTGTCACTCACAGATGTTCCTGTTGCTTGTGAGTTTCCTGATGTTTTTCCCGAGGAGTTGCCAGGTTTACCACCTCATAGAGAGATTGAGTTCTGTATTGATGTGGTTCCAGGTACTACTCCTATATCTATGCCACCCTATCGTATGGCTCCTGCAGAGTTGAAAGAGTTGAAGGAGCAGTTGCAAGAGTTGTTGGATAAAGGTTTTATTAGACCTAGTGTTTCTCCTTGGGGTGCACCAGTCCTGTTTGTGAAGAAGAAGGATGGTACCCTGAGACTGTGCATTGACTACAGAGAGCTGAATAAGGTGACAGTGAAGAATAAGTATCCTCTCCCGAGGATAGATGATTTGTTTAATCAGCTCCAGGGTGCACAATTCTTTTCTAAGGTCGACTTGAGGTTAGGTTATCATCAGCTACGGATCAGTGAAGCTGATATTCCTAAGACAGCATTCCGCACTAGATATGGCCATTATGAGTTTCTGGTGATGTCTTTTGGTTTGACTAATGCACCAGCAGCTTTTATGGATCTGATGAACAGAGTATTCAGACCATATGTGGATCAGTTTGTAGTGGTCTTCATTGATGATATACTAGTATATTCGAGGAGTATGGAAGAGCATGTATATCATTTGAGGATTGTACTACAGACACTGAGAAATCATCAGCTTTATACTAAATTCTCGAAATGTGATTTCTGGATGGAGAGTGTTTCTTTTCTTGGACACGTAGTGTCTAAAGAAGGTATTCAGGTTGATCCACAGAAGGTTGAGGCAGTATCTGAATGGCCTAGACCTACTTCTGTTACAGAGATTTGGAGTTTTCTGGGTTTAGCCGGGTATTATAGGCGGTTTGTGCAGGATTTTTCCAGAATAGCAGCCCCTATGACTCGCTTGACTCAGAAGAATGTTAGATTCGAGTGGTCAGAAGTTTGTGAGAATAGTTTTCAGTTGTTGAAAGAGAAATTGACCACAGCGCCAGTATTAGCTTTGCCTAATAGTGTGGATAAGTTCACAGTTTACTGTGATGCCTCTAGAATTGGTCTTGGTTGTGTGTTGATGCAGAATGGAAGGGTGATAGCCTATGCTTCGAGGCAGTTGAAGAAGCATGAGCAGAACTATCCTACACATGACTTGGAGATGGCTGCAGTGATCTTTGCTTTGAAGATTTGGAGACATTATTTGTACGGGGTGACTTGTGAGATATTTACTGATCACAAGAGCCTTAAGTACATTTTTCAGCAAAGAGATTTGAATCTGAGACAGAGAAGATGGTTGGAATTGTTGAAGGATTATGATTGCGAGATTCTTTACCATCCAGGTAAAGCTAATGTGGTAGCAGATGCCTTGAGTAGGAAGTCCTCAGGTAGTCTTGCTCACATCAGTGTTGAGAGGAGACCATTGATCCAGGAATTGCATCTGTTGGTGGATCAAGGTCTGATGATGAAGATCAATAGATCAGGTGGACTGTTAGCTCAGTTTAAAGTACGATCTGTACTGAGGGATAGGATTAAAGCAGCTCAGAGCCGAGATCCTATTCTGGAAGAGCTTGCAGAGAATGTCAGAGCAGGGAAGTTCACTGATTTCACACTCGATGATGATGGTGTGTTGTGGATCAGTGGTAGATTGTGTGTTCCTGATGTGGATGATTTGAGAGAAGAAATCCTAGAGGAAGCACATTCTACAGCCTACAGTGTTCATCCAGGTGTTACCAAGATGTACCACAGTATTAGAGATTTATACTGGTGGGACGGATTGAAGAAGGATGTGGCTGATTATGTTGCTAAGTGCTTGACGTGTCAGCAAGTGAAAGCCGAACATCAGAAGCCTTCTAGGAAGCTTCAGCCTCTTCCTATTCCCGAGTGGAAGTGGGAAAGGATAGCTATGGATTTTGTGGTCGGTTTACCTCGTTCGAAGGATGGATACGACTCCATCTGGGTGATTGTAGACAGATTGACGAAGTCTGCACATTTCTTGCCTGTGAAAGCCACATATTCTGTAGATAGATTGGCGAAGTTGTATGTGAAGCATATTGTGTGCCTTCATGGAGTACCTGTGTCCATTGTGTCAGATAGAGGTTCAGTGTTTACTTCTCGTTTTTGGCAGAAGTTGCAAGAAGCGATGGGCACTAGGTTGGATTTCAGTACTGCTTTTCATCCTCAGACAGATGGTCAGTCTGAGAGGACGATCCAGACACTGGAAGATATGTTGAGGATGTGTGTCTTGGATTTGGGAGGTAGCTGGGATGATCATTTGTCGCTTGTTGAGTTTGCATATAATAACAGCTACCATAGCAGTATTGGCATGGCACCATATGAGGCGTTGTATGGAAGGAAGTGTAGATCCCCGTTGAGTTGGGATGAGATTGGTGAGAGAGCTTTGACTGGACCAGAGATGGTTCAGGATGCTGCAGAGAAAGTTGCCTTGATCAAGCGAAGATTAGAGACCGCAGTTAGCAGACAGAAGAGTTATGCGGATCCTAAGCGCAGAGATGTGGAATTTCAGGTTGGAGATTTCGTTTTTCTGAAGGTATCTCCGATGAAGGGTGTGATGAGATTTGGCAGGAAGGGTAAGTTAGCACCGAGATATATTGGACCGTTTGAAATTCTGGAGAGAATTGGCACTGTTGCATATCGGTTGGATTTGCCTCCGAGTATGTCGCAGGTGCATCCAGTATTTCATATCTCGATGTTGAGGAAGTATATCTCAGATCCTTCACACGTGTTGCAGCCAGACAGTGTAGAAGTGAATGAAGATTTGACGTTTGTGGAAGAACCTGTGGCGATCGTTGATTTTCAAGTTCGACAATTGCGATCGAAGCAGATTCCGATGGTCAAGGTTCTGTGGCGTAGCGATAGAGTTGAAGAGCATACGTGGGAGACTGAAGCTGAGATGCGAGCTTCTTACCCGTATCTCTTTCCTTCTTGATCTTATCTTTTAGAATTCGGGGACGAATTCCTGTAAGGGGGGGAGACTGTAATATCCCGTGTTTTTACATGTTTTTATACTGTACCGGGATATGCAGTATTAATAATTTTGAATATGTATATATACGATATTTTTATGAGTTGATATGTATTTTAAACCTATTTTAATTACTGTGTTTTATATACAGTGTTTTACGTAAAATTTTCCCGGGACTTGCATTTTCGGGGAAATTTTCACGTAAACAATTTATTATTAATTATTTTAAATGTATTTACGGGTTTGCATGAACTCATACATATTTTTAAATTATTAAATAAAGCCCGTGTGTGTATATTTATTTAATTAGGGTTTATTATTACCCTAATATTAATTTAAGTATTTAATTATTTTATTGTTATTTAATTAATTTTATTTGGTATAAATTATTAAAATATTAATATTTTAATGTGTGTGGTGTATATTTGATGTGTGTAATTTAATATTATTTTAATATATAGTATAAAGTATATATATATACATATATACATTAAAAATTACAAAAGTTTGCCAAATTACCATTTTGCCCCCGACTCCCTCTTCTTCTTCTTCCTCACGCCCGACGCCCGATCACCACCTCCACCGTCTGCAACAGCCGTTCCTTCGCCGTCGGTGTGCCTCTTGGCTTCCCACCGTCGCCTCCAGCCTTTCCCCGCCGCCAGCCGCCCCTTTCCCGACGAGTTTTGGCCGGAATTAGCTTAGGAGGCCGAAAGTTGAGCTACCATCGTTTCTCCCTCCTCCGGCCACCGTTTTCGACACCGCCGGTCTCTTTCTTCTCCTTGAGCTCCGGTGAGTGTTATTCTAGCTTTGGTTTGAGCTAAAATGGTCTAGAATTGCTTAATTTTCGATTTGTCAAATTCGGCCTATTAGGGTTTTTGATTTTTTTCGAATTGTTCTTGATTGATTCATGCTTAATTCCTTCACAAATGTTGTTCCTAGTAGCTTAATCTACATGTATGAATTTTTGTGGAATTTTTGGAGATTGTTTGGATTTTTGGGTATTTTTGTATATTTTAATATTATTTTCTAATTTTCGGGAATTAATTATTTAAATTATGAAATTGGAGTTTTTGGATAAATTGGGTGTTGAAATGAATTATAGGAATTTATTTGGAATTTTTATGAATTTCTAAGTATTTATTTTGAATTAATTGAGTTTATGTAATATTGAGAAAATTAGGTTAAATGTGTTTTTATTTGAAATTAAATGGATAATTGAGTTTAATTATTAATATTATTGATAAATATGTTGAGAAAATTAATTTTGGAAAATTGTATAATTTTTGGTGAATTTTTGAAGTAATTTAAGTATATTTATATATATAGGGGTATTTTGGTAATTTTACCCTAAATTGTCTAAAAATGTAATTTAATTGGTTTTAATAGTTATTTAAGGTATAAAAAATGATTTCTACAAATTATTTGATATTTTTAATTAATTAAAACTATTTTTCGTGAATTATTTTCAATTAAATATATAATATACGGTTTTTCTAATAAAATGAGTTTTAATCGGTTTTTATAGTGTTTCAAGGTTAATTACGTAATTTCTACCTATAAAATGTATTTCTGTGATTTAAGGATATTTTTGGTATATCTGGATTGTTCTGTGTTGTGGACCCCGGTCGGTAGTTTGGAGTCCGACCGAGGGGTTGTGGTTGAGTGTGGAGTTTATTTTCGAAGTGTGTTTCTTTGCAGGGTCCGCTCTACTCTTTTGAGTAGAGAGATGTCCGTTTTACAGGGGAGGTTCTGCCGAATTTTCGGTAGAATTCTCGTAAAACGTGATGTCCAGTCGAACCCTAATTTCTAATTCTGTTTCCATATTTTAATACTCTAGATTGAATTCTAGGATTTCTATTAGGGTTATTCTGATGTCGGTTACTTATTTCTTGTTTAGTTGCGCCGAGACCGAGGACTAGTGGTCCAGGCCCGTCGGACCTGTCTCGTGGAGCGCATTAGGTGAGTTACTATATTATATATATATGCTTAGGATGCATGATTTAGAAAATGCATGTTTTATTTTTACTAAATATGCATAAATAATGTGATTTATATTCAAGTATATTTTTGGTATATTTTTGGTATATAATAAACTATATACATGTTTTGTTAATAAAATATATTTAAAATGTTTTTAAATATATTTTTAGTTTAATTCATAATTTGATTGGATTTATTTGACGTATATATACTCAAAATATACCTGGTTTATGTTTGGTATATTTTCGGTATATATATATGGTTTATATTGTTGATTTATTTAAATTCATGCATCATTTATTGTGAATGAATGATTTATATTATTAATGAAGGATATCTATAGAACGTGCTACCTAGTGGGCAGCACTAGGACCGAGTACGTACCGGTACGCCTATAGTATTTAGGCTATTATATTACTAACTTATTGGTGGATATTGATTTGATTATGATTATTGTTATGTGAGATATGGTTTGGGTGTGATTGATGGAGCTCGGTTGACCAAGTGTCTCGGGGCCAATCACACTGGCAGTTAGACTGCTGGAGCTCGGTTGACTTAGTGTCTCGGGGCCAGTCTACTGTCCAAATGGATTAAGTGGATATATTTGGATTCAGTGAGCCTGTATAGCTAGAGTGTTGTCTAACACTATTATTTCTGAGGTTGCGATATTCTAGGGTTCTATGTGATCCTTCATAAAAGATGATTTTCAGATAATATATAAAAATGATTTTTCTGCATCTGTGTGAATTTGCTTGTATATATACATATTAGATATGTATTATTGACTGTATGCATTGTCATTTAGAGTGTATGTATATATATTATAGTAATTCACTCAGTGAGGTCTGACTCCCCTCCGTTGACTATTTTTCAGGAGAGTCAACTTCCTCAGACCTCAGTAGCAGGTCGATACGCCGGATTTCTTCCGCCCCGGCTTCTTTATGTAAATTGTCTACTTGAGTCTTATTTATTTTATCTAGATACTGCAGTAGTTGTGAATTACAGTATTTGATTTTATGTACTTTATTTTAAAGGAGATATATTATGTTAAAACTGGATTGTATTAAAGAGATTTTATGAGGAGATGAGTTTTTATTTAATCCAGTGATGAAAATGATATTGTGATATTTCAGATTTTTATTTCCGCTGCATATATATTATATGGTTATTGTTATTGCATGATTTATTTTATTTTTAGGCTTGCTACGGGTTTCAGATTCGAAAGAATTCCCGTTCCCTAGCGCCGGTCATGACTCCTGTTTTGGGTCGTGACAACCACATCACACCCTTCATTGGAGACACCTTCAGAAACACATAGTCTCAAACCTTAAACTCCACATCCTTACGCTTTGGGTTTTCATAACTATTCTGTTTACTAGCTGTGGTCTCTAATCTCCTTCTGATCATAACAACTTTCTTTACTGCATCCTGAACAATCTCAGGTACAGTCATTGCTCTCTTTCCAATCTCATCCCAATACAGAGGGGATCTACACTTCCTTTTAAACAAGGCCTCATATGGTGCCATCTCAATACTACTATGGTAGCTGTTATTATAAGCAAACTCCATAAGCGGTAAATGATCATCCCAGTTACCTTCAAGATCCAACACATACATTCTCAATATATCCTCAAGTGTCTGGATTATCCTCTCAGTTTGACCATCTGTTTGAGAGTGAAAAGTAATACTGAAATCAAGCCTGGTGCCCATCACTTCTTGCAACTTTGCTAAAAAATGAGAGCTAAACACTGAACCTCTATTAGATATGATGGACACAAGTACTCTATGAAGGCATACAATATGCTTAACATACAGCTTCACCAAATCAGCTACAGAATAAGTGCTTTCATAGGTAAGAAATGAGCAGACTTGGTTAACCTATCAACAATCACCCAAATGGAATCGTATTGTCACGACCCAAATCAGGGGGCCATGACCGGCTCTAGGGAATGAGAATTCTTTCGAATCTGGAACCCGTAGCAAGCCTAAAAAAAAAAGCATGCAATATAATAAAACAAATAAAATATTTTTGTAGTAGAAATTAAATCTCGAATGTAAAATAATAATTCTTCAACTCATTTAATAACATAAATTTCATCTCATATCTAATAAAATCTTTAAGTACAAATTTTCGGTTTAAACTTTTGAAATTTAAATCTCATACATACATATTATAAATACAGCTCACTATAACAACTACTGCAGTGTCTAGATATAATATCCTAAGTTTTTAAATAATTTTAAATTGCATCGGGATATGCAGTGTTAATAATTTATATATATATATTTCATTATTTAATTACTTTTTTATTTATTAAAGTCATTTTTAATTATTTTAAGTCTCTTACGTAAAATTTTTCCGAGAGTTTTATTTTTGGGGAAATTAAAACTTAAATAAATAATTATTAATTATATTGGTCGGTTTTATGAAATTGCATGAGTCCATGCACGATTTTAATTATCGTATTAATATACATACATATACATGCATATATATACACATTTAATAATTAGAGTTTATTTTTAATTAAACCTATATCATATAGTTTTAATAAATTAATGAGTGTTATATATAGGTATATGTATATAGATATTATTATTTTAACATATGGTGTATAAATATTTTGAATATATAATATATATTATAATAATTAAAGTTACCTCTATATATATATATATATATAATATATATATATATATATATTATATATATATATATATATATATATATAAAAATAAAAGTTTGATATATTTACGATTGTGCCATCATCTTCCTCTCACCACACCCGATGCCCTCCCACCATTTCTAACCACTGCAACTCCAGTTTTCTTATCGTCGGTGTGCCTCCCAGCCAACCACCACCTTCCCAAGCTTCCTCCGCCACCCTCTCTTCCCTTTTCTAGCGTCGTTGGCCAAGAAAAGCCAAAGAACTTGAGACTTAAAGCTAGCTCCGATCATCGTGATTTCGGCCACCATTTTGAGCGTCATCGGTCTCTATCTTCTCCTTGAGCTCCGGTGAGTTCATTTCCAAGCTTGGTTTTGTGTGATTTGGTCTAGATTTTCCTTGGTTTTCAATTTTCAATTTCGGCCTATATGAGTTCTTGATTTTTTTTAGCTTTAATTCTAATGATTCAAGCTTACTTCCTTCACAAAGATTGATCCTAGTAGCTCATCTACATATTGTAATTTTTGGGAATTATTTTGATTTTTGTGAATTTTTAATTATTCTATTAATATTTTCTAATTTTCGTAAATTAATTAATTAAATTATAAAATTATGATTTATGGTGTTTATAGGTGTTAGAATGAATTTTAGATATTTTATTTGTAATTTTTGTGATTTTTGTATAATTATTATGAATTTGTTTAGTTTAGGTGATTTTTTAGAAAACTAGGTTAATTATGTATTTTGTTGAAATTAATTCAGTATAATTATTGATTTTACTGAATTATATGTTGAGAAATTAATTTTTTTAGTAATTATATTATTTTGAGTGGAATTTTTGAATAATTATAGTGTATTATGTGAAAGTATATATAACTAGGGGTATTTTGGTAATTTGGTACTAAATTGGTTAAAAATTTAGTTTAATTGGGTTTAATAGTTATTTGAGGTATAAAAATGATTTTTATAAATTATTTAGTATTTTTAACAAATTAAAACTATTTTTCGTAAATTATTTTCAAATTATATATAATATACTATTTTTCTAAATAAATGAGTTTTTTATTGATTTTAATATGTTTTAGGGGTTAATTGTGTATTTGGAGTTTTAAAATGTATTTGGGTCAATATTTATGAATTTATCGAGAATTATCGGTTTTTAATAATATTTTATTAAATTAGGGTTTTATTGTAATTATTGGTTAAATAATTATTTTCAGTGTTTTAAATATCTAATTTGCTATATTTTGATTATTAAAGGGCATTTTTGGTATTTCTGAAATGTTCATGTGTTCTGTGTTTACCTTGTGAATTGTGAACCTCGGTCGGTGGAATTGTAGTTTGGGAGTCTGACCGAGGGGGTTGTGAGACTATTTTTATGCAAAGTATATTGTCTTTGTAGGACCGCCTCTACTCTTTGAGTAAAAAAGATGTTCATTTTACAAGGAGATACTGTCGAATTTTCGGTAGAATTCTCGTAAAACATGACATCTGGTCAAATCCCTATTCCTATTCTGTGTCAGGTGTTTTAGATCGAGTCTCAAGAATTTTGTTAGGCAGTGGTCTGAGTGGCCCAGACCGACTTCTGTTACAGAGATTCACAGTTTTCTAGGTTTAGCGGCGTACTATAGGAGGTTTGTACAAGATTTTTCCAGAATTGTAGCCCCTATGACTGCTTGACTCAGAAGAATGTAAGATTTGAGTGGTCTGAAACTTGTGATAATAATTTTCAATTGTTGAAGGAGAAGTTGACCACAGCCCCAGTGTTAGCTTTGCCTAATGGTATGGACAAGTTCACAGTTTATTGTGATGCCTCTAGAGTTGGCCTTAGTTGTGTGTGATGCAGAATGGTAGGGTGATAGCCTATGCTTTGAGGCAGTTGAAAAAGCATAAGTAGAACTATCCTACACATGACCTTGAGATGGCTGCACTGATCTTTGCTTTCAAGATCTGGAGACATTATCTGTATGAGGTGACTTGTGAGATTTTTACTTATTATAAGAGCCTTAAGTACACTTTCCAGTAGAGAGATCTGAATATGAGGCAGAGGAGATGGTTGGAATTGTTGAAAGATTATGACTGTGAGATTTTATATCATCCAGGCAAGGCTAATGTGGGTATCAGATGCCTTGAGTAGAAAGTCCTCAGGCAGTCTTGCTCATATCAGTGTGGAGAGGAGACCGTTGATCCAGGAGTTACATCTATTAGTGGATCAAGGTCTGATGATGAAGCTTAATAGAACAGGTGGATTGCTAGCTTAGTTTAAGGTACGATCTGTACTGAGAGATAGGATTAAGGCATCTTAGAGCCGAGATCCTATTCTAGAAGAGCTTGCAGAGAATGTCCATGTAGGGAAGTTCACTGATTTCACACTCAATGATGATGGTGTTTTATGGATCAGTGGTAGATTGTGTGTTCCTGATGTGGATAATTTGAGAGAAGAGATCCTAGAGGAAGCACATTCTACAGCCTATAGCATACATCCAGATGTCACTAAGATGTACCACATATCAAAGATTTATACTGGTGGGATGGACTGAAGAAGGATGTCGTTGATTATGTTGCTAAGTGCTTGACGTGTTAGCAAGTGAAAGCTGAGCATCAGAAGCCTTCTGGAAGCTTCAACCTCTTCCTATTCCCGAGTGGAAGTGGGAAAGGATAGCTATGGATTTTATGGTTGGTTTACCTCGTTCTAAGGATGGATACGATTCTATCTAGGTGATTGTAGACAGGTTGACTAAGTCTGCACATTTCTTGCCTGTGAAAACCACTTACTCTGTAGCTAGATTGGCGAAGCTGTATGTGAAGCATATTATGTGCCTTTATGGAGTAGTTGTATCCATTGTGTCAGATAGAGGTTCGGTGTTTACCCCACATTTTTATAGAAGTTGTAGGAAGTGATGGGCACTAGGTTGGAATTTTGTACTGCTTTTCATCCTCAGATAGAGGTCAGTCTGAGAGGACGATTCAGACACTGGAAGATATATTGAGAATGTGTGTTTTGGATTTGGGTGGTAGCTAGGATGATCATTTTCCACTCATAGAGATTGCATATAATAATAGCTACCATAGCAGTATTGGAATGGCACCATACGAGGCATTATACGAAATGAAGTGTAGATCCCCTCTGAGTTGGGATGAGATTGGCGAGAGAGCTTTGATTGGACCTGAGATGGTTCAGGATACTGCAGAGAAAGTTACTGTGATCAAGCATAGATTAGAGACAACAGTTAGTAGGCAAAAGAGCTATGCGGATCTTAGGCGCAGAGATGTAGAATTTCAAGTTGGAGACTTTGTTTTTCTGAAGGTGTCTTCGATGAAGGGTGTTATGAGATTTGGTAGGAAGGGTAAGTTACCACCGAGATATATCGGACTGTTCGAGATTCTGGAGAGAGTTGGCACTGTTGCATATCGGTTGGCTTTGCCTTTGAATATGTCTCAAGTGCATCCGATATTTCATATGTCGATGCTGAGGAAGTATGTCTCAGACCCTTCACACGTGTGGCAGTCCGACAGCATGGAAGTGAATGAAGATCTGACGTTCGTAGAAGAACCTGTGGCGATCATTGACTATCAAGTTCGACAATTGTGTTCGAAACAGATTCCGATGGTCAAGGTTCTGTGGTGCAGCAATAGAGTAGAGGAGCATACATGGGAGACTGAAGCTGAGATGCGAGCTTCTTACCCGTATCTCTTCCTTTCTTGATCTTGTATTCTTCTTTTTTTGGAATTTGGGGACGAATTCTTGTAAGGGGGGAAGACTGTAATATCTTGAGTTTTTAAATAATTTTAAACTGCATCAGGATATGCAGTGTTAATAATTTATATAAATATATTTGATTATTTAATTAGTTTGTTATTTATTAAAGTCATTTTTAATTATTTTAAGTCTCTTACATAAAATTTTCCCGAGAGTTTTATCTTCAGGAAAATTAAAAGTTAAATAAATAATTATTAATTATATTGGTTGACTTTGTGAAATTGCATGAGTCCATGCACGATTTTAATTATTGTATTAATATACATATACATGCATATATATACACATTTAATAAATTAGGGTTTATTTTTAATTAAACTTATATTATATAGTTTTAATAAATTAATGTGTGTTATATATATGTATATGTATATAGATATTATTATTTTAACATGTGGTGTATAAATATTTTGAATATAATAATAATATATTATAATAATTATAGTTACCTATATATATATACAAAAAAATAAAAGTTTGATATATTTACGATTGTGCATCGTCTTCCTCTCACCACGACCGATGCCCTCCCACCATTTCCGGCAGCTGAAACTCTCATTTTCTTGTCGTCGGTGTGCCTCCCAGCGAACCACCACCTTCCTAAGCTTCCTCTGCCACCCTCTTTTCCCTTTTCCGGCGTCGTTTGGCAGTGAAAAGCCAATGAACCTGAGACTTGAAGCTAGCTCCGATCATTGTGTTTCCGGCCACCATTTTGAGCGCCACTAGTCCTTATCTTCTCCTTGAGCTCCGGTGAGTTCATTTCCAAGCTTGGTTTCGTGTGATTTGGTCTAGATTTTTCTTGGTTTTCAATTTTCAATTTCGGCCTAAATGAGTTATTGATTTTTTTGAGCTTCAATTCTAATGATTCAAGCTTACTTCCTTCACAAAGATTGATCCTATTAGCTCAATCTACTTGCTATAATTTTTGTGGAATTTTTGGGAATTATTTTGATTTTTGTGAATTTTTAATTATTTTATTAATATTTTCTAATTTTCGTAAATTAATTAATTAAATTATGAAATTGTGATTTATGGTGTTTATAGGTGTTAGAATGAATTTTAGAAATTTATTTGTAATTTTTGTGATATTTTTATTATTATTATGAATTTATTTAGTTTAGGTGATTTTTAGAGAACTAGGTTAATTATGTATTTTGTTGAAATTAATTGGTTAATTGAGTATAATTATCGATTTTATTGAATTATATGTTGAGAAATTAATTTTTGAGTAATTATATTATTTTGAGTGAATTTTTGAATAATTATAGTGTATTATGTGAAATTATATATAATTAGGGATATTTTGGTATTTTGGTACTAAATTGGTTAAAAATTTAGTTTAATTGGTTTTAATAGTTATTTGAGGTATACAAATGATTTTTATAAATTATTTAGTATTTTTAATTAATTAAAACTATTTTTCGTAAATTATTTTCAAATTATATATAATATACTATTTTTCTAAATAAATGAGTTTTTATCGATTTTTAATCTGTTTTAGGGTTAATTGTGTAATTTGGAGTTTTAAAATGTATTTTGGTCAATATTTATGAATTTATCGAGAAATATCAATTTTTAATAATATTTTATTAAAATTAGGGTTTTATTGTAATTATCGGTTAAATAATTATTTTCAGTGTTTTAAATATCTAATTTGCTATATTTTGATTATTAAAGGGCATTTTTGGTATTTCTGAAATTTTCATGTGTTCTATGTTTACCTCGTGAATTGTGAACCTCGATCGATGGAATTGTAGTTTAGGAGTCCGACCGAGGGGTTGTGAGATTATTTTTACTCGAAGTGTGTTTCTTTGCAGTACCGGCTCTACTTTTTGAGTAGAGAGATTTCCATTTTATATCAGAGGTTTTGTCAGATTTTCAGTAGAATTCTCGTAAAACGTGACATCCGGTCAAATTCCTATTCCTATTCTGTGTCAGGTGTTTTAGATCGAGTCTCTAGAATTTCGTTAGACTTATTCTGATTTCGTGTTGTTGTTTATTTGTTTAGTTGTACCGACACTGAGGCCTAGTGGACCAGGCCCGTCAGACTCTTCTCGAGGTGCACATAACTGTGAGTTATTATTTTATATATACGTGTTTTAGGAATGCATGCTTTAGAAATGTATGTTTAAATTTTATGAATTTTGTATAAATGATTTCATAAATACTTAGGTATATTTTAGTATATTTTTGGTATATTTTAAATTAAATGCATGTTTTATTATGGAATTATACCTAAAATGTTTTTAAGTATATTTATAATTTATTTCTAGTTTATTTTATAACTAAATTGAATTTATTCGACGTATATATATTCGAAATATACTTGGTTTATTTTTAGTATATTTATAATATATATATGGTTTATATTGTTATTTTACTTAATGTCATGCATCATTTATTTTATAAATGTATGTTTTATATATAAATGAAGGATATTAATAGAACGTGCTACCTAGTGGGCAGCACTAGGACCGAGTACGTACCGGTACGATGTTAGACTGTAGGTTAAATTACTAACCTGTTTATGGATATTGATCAGATTGATTTATTTAATGTGAGATATGATTTGAGAGTGTGATTGTTGGAGCTCGGTTGACTAAGTGTCTCGGGGCCAATCACACTAACAATCAGACTGCTGGAGCTCGGTTGACTTAGTTTCTCGGGGCTAGTCTACTGTCCAAATGGAACAAGTGAATTTATTTGGAATAAGTGAGCCTGTATGGCTAGAGTGTTGTCTAACACTATTTGAGGTTGCGATTATTTAGGGTTCTATTTGATCCTTTATAAACGGATATTACTTTCAGTATTTATATAAAATGATTTTGCTGCATCTGTGTGTATTTGCCTGTATATATATTTATATATACTATTGAGTGTTTGCATTTGTCATTTAGTTATGCATGTATATATATTATAACAATTCACTCAGAGAGGTCTGACTCCCCCTGTTGATTTAATTTTTAGGAGAGTCTTCATCCTCAGACTTTTACGCCGGATTTCTTCCGCTCCGACCTTATTGTGTGAATTGCTTACCTGAGCTTTATTTTGTATTCTAGACACTGTAGTAGTTGTTTCAGTGAGTTGTATTTATTATATATGTATGAGATTAAATTTCAAAAGTTTGAACCGAAAATTTGTATTGAAAGATTTTATATATATGAGATGGATTTATGTTATCGAATGAGTTGATGAATTATTATTTTAATTTTGTGATTGAATTTCGCTGCATAATGTTTTATTTATTTTATTATATTGCATGTTTTTTTTAAGGCTTGCTACGGGTTTCGGATTTGAAAGAATTCTCATTCCCTAGCACTGGTCATGACCCTTGTTTCATATCGTGACACTAGAATACAAAATAAAATCAAGTAAGCAGTTTACATAAAAATGCTGGAGCGAAAGAAATCCGACGTATAGGCCTGCTACTGAAGTCTGAGGACGAAGACTCTCCTGAAAAAGAAATCAACGGAGGGGAGTCAGACCTCACTGAGTGAATTGTTATAATATATATACATGCATAACTAAATGTCAAATGCAGATACTCCACATAATATATATAATAAATATATATACAGGCAAATACACACAGATGCTGAAATCACTTTATATAATATTGAAAAATATTAGCTTATGAAGGATCAAATAGAACCCTAAATGATCATAACCTCAAATAGTATTTAACAACACTCTAGCCATACTGGCTCACTTATTCCAAATAAATTCACTTATTCCATTTGGACAGTAAACTGGCCCCAAGATACTAAGTCAACCAAGCTCTAGCAGTCTGACTGTTAGTGTGATTAGCCCCGAGACACTTGGTCAATTGAGCTCCTGCAATCATACTCTCTAATCACATCTCACATCAATCAGGTCAATCAACAAGTCATAATCCACCAATAGGTTAGTATTTTAACCTAAATTTTATCATCGTACCGGTATGTACTCGGTCCTAGTGCTGCCCACTAGCTAGCACGTTCTATTGATATCCTTTATTAAAATAAACTCATACATTCGTAAAATAAATGATGCATGATATTAATTTAAATGGCAATATAAACCATATATATACTAGAAATATACCAAAATAAACCATGTATATTTCGAGTATATATATGTCAAATAAATTCAGTTCAATTATAGAATAAACTAAAAATAAACCATATATATACTTAAAAACAACATAGGTATAAAACAAAGGTAAAACATGCATTAAATTCAAAATATATAAAAAATATACTAAAAATATACCTAAAATATACTTAAGCGTTTATTAAATCATTTATGCATAATTCATACAATTAAAACATACATTTCTAAAAACATGCAACCTAAATACACGTATATATAAAATAACAACTTACAGTTATGTGCTCCACGAGACGGGCTCGACGAGCCTGGTCCACTAGGCCTCAGTTTCGGCGCAACTAAACAAATAAAATATTAACACAAAATTAGAATAAATCTAATTTAATTTCTAAAAACTCGATCTAGAATTCTAGGCACAGATAAGGAATACGAATTTGACCGAATGTCACATTTTATGAGAATTCTATCGAAAATTCGGCAGAACCTCTCTTGTAAAACTGACATCTCTTTATTTAAAAAGTAGAGCCGGTCCCTCAAGAAAACACACTTCGAATACAAATATCCACACCACTCATCGGTTAGATTCCCAAACTACAATTCCACCGACCGAGGTTCACAATTCGCAAGATATATACAAAATACATATTACAATTTCATAAATTCCAAAAATACCATTTATATACCAAAATATAGCAATTTACATATTTAAATACTAAAAATAAATATTTCACTGATATTTAGTTAAAAAATCCTAATAATAATAAAATATTATTAAAAATCGTTAATAACTCGATAAATACACCAATATTAATGAAAATCCGTTTTATAAATCTAAATTACATAATTAGCCCAAAAACATACTAAAAATTACTAAAAACCCATTTATTTACAAAAATAGTATATTATATATAATTTGAAAATAATTTTTGAAAATAGTTTTAATTAGTTAAAAATAGTAAATAATTTGTAAAATTATTTTTATGCCTCAAATAATTATTAAAACCAATTTATCTTAATATTCAACTAATATTACTACTAAATTACCAAAATACCCCTAATATATAATATAATTCACATAATATACAATAATTATTCAAAAATTCACTAAAAATTATATAATTACTCAAAAATTATTTTCTCAACATATAATTCAATAAAATCAATAATTATACTCAATTAACCAATTAATCTTAACAAAATACACATTTAACCTAAATCTCCAAAATTCACATAAACTAAATAAAATTATATTAATTACTCAAAAATAAAAAAAATATAAATTAAATTCTAAAATTAATTTCAACCACTATAAACACCAAAAATTATAATTTCACAATTTATTTAATTAATTTACTGAAATTAGAAAATATTAATAAAATAATAAAAAATTCACAAAAATCAAAATAAATTTTAAAAATTTCACAAAAATTCCAGAGTGTAGATTGAGCTATTAGAATCAATTTTTATGAAGATATTTAGCTTGAATATCAAAGGTCGCAGTTCAAAAAAGTCAAGAAACTAAAATGGCCGAATTAGAAATCAAGCTCACCACTAAAATCTAGACCAAATCAAGTGAAACCAAGCTTAGAAATGCACTCACTGGAGCTCAAGGAAGAGAATGAGACTGGCAATGTCAATTTTGGTGGCCGGAATCGATGTGAATGATGGTGAGATAAATTTTCGGATTTTCGACTAGAATCAAGTTGAACGGTGCTAGAGAATGGTGCTGTTGGAGGTGGAATAGGCTGGGAATGGTGGTGGCACACCGGTAGGCACACTGACAGTAGGTGGCCGGCATTCCAGAGGTGAGGGGTGAGGGGGAGGGGCATTGGGGTGAGGAAGAAAGGGGGAGGGGTGTTTTTGATAATTTTTTTTCTTTTTGTTATATATATATATATATATATATATATATATATATATATATATATATGTGCATATATTAATATACAAAATATTAATTATACATGCAACCATGCAATTTAATAAAATAAACTAACATTAATCAATAACATATTATTTAAATATTATTTTCCAAAATAATAGGTCTCGGGAAAATTTTTACGTGTAAAACTTTAAATAAACGTAAATAACAATAATTATTAGCAAAATAATTAATTAATCAAATATATATTAAAATTATTAATATTGCATATCCAGATAAAATATAAAAAATATTTAAAAACTTAGGTTATTACACGTATCCATCCTTAGAACGAGATAACCCTACCACAAAATCCATAGCAATTCTTTCCCACTTCCACTTAGGAATAGAAAGAGGCTGAAGCTTCTTAGAAGGCTTCTGATGTTCAGCTTTCACCGACTAACATGTCAAACACTTAACAATATAATTAACTACATCCTTTTTCAATCTATCCCACCAGTACAAATCTCTGATATTGTGGTACATCTTAGTAACACCTGGATGTACGCTGTAGGCTATAGAATGAGCTTGCTCAAGGATCTTTTCTCTTAAATTATCCACATCAGGAATGCTCAATCTACCTCTGATCCATAAAACACCTTCATCATTGAGTTTGAAATTAGTGAACTTCCCTATATGAACATTCTCCTGAAGCTTTGCTAGAATAAGATCTCAACCTTGAGCTACTTTAATCTTATCTCTTAACATTGATTAGACTCTGAATTAAGCTAAAAGTCCACCTGATTTACTAGTCTTCATCATCAGACCTTGATCCATCAACTGATGCAACTCTTGGATCAAAAGTCTCCTCTCCATGCTAATGTGAGCAAGACTACCCGAGGACTTCCTACTCAAAGCATCTACTATCACATTAGCCTTGCTTAGATGATAAAGAATCTCACAGTCATAGTCCTTTAGGAGTTCTAACCATCTCCTCTGCCTCAGATTCAGATCTCTCTACTGAAAAATATACTTAAGGCTCTTATAATCTGTGAAAATCTTACAAGTCACCCCGTACAAATAATGTACCCAAATCTAGAGAGCAAAGATCACTGCAGCCATCTTTAGGTCATGAGTAGGATAATTATGTTCATGCTTCTTCAACTGCCTCGAAGCATATGCTATCACCCTACCATTCTGCATGAACACACCACCTAGGCTAACTCTGGAGGCAGCACAATACACAATGAACTTATCTACTCCATTTAGTAAGGTTAGAACTAGAGGTATGGTCAACTTTTTCTTCAGCAACTGAAATGTCATGACCTAAACTGGGGGCCATAATCGACACTAGGGAACGGGAATCTTTTCAAATCGGGAACCCGTAGCAAGCCTTAAAAAAATAAAAATAATAATAAGTAATTAAAATATACCATAAATAAAATTTTAATTTAATGTAAATAAATAATCTCTTTTCATATCATAATATAATTTAGTACACTATTCAGATTAAAGATCTGAATTAAAATCTTATACATCAAAATAAATAAACTCACTACTGATACATAATATAACTACTATAGTTTTCTAGAGTACAATAAATAATAACTAAGTAAGTAATTTACATAATAAGGCCGAAGCGGAAGAAATCCGACGGATAGGTATATTGCTGAGGTCTGAAGATGAGGACTCTCCTGTAAAAACATTAACGGAGGGAAGTCAGACCTTACTAAGTGATTTATTATAATATATATACATGCATAACTAAATGTCAAATGCATACACTCAAAAGTATATATAATAAATATATGTATACATGCAAGTACACATAGATGCAAAGAAAATCATTTTATATAAATACTGAAAATTATCAGTTATGAAGGATCAAATAGAACCCTAAGTTATCGCAACCTCAAATATCAATAGAACTCGCTCTAGCCATATAGGCCCATTTAGTTCCAAATAATTCACTTAGTCCAACTGGATAGTAGACTGACCCCGAGTCACTAAGTCAACCAAGCTCCAGCAGTCTAACTGTCAGTGTGATTGGTTTCGAGACACTTGGTCAACCGAGCTCCATCAATCACATAATTAATCGCATTAATCTCAATCAAATCAATCATATCATTCTTAATCAAATAATAATTTCCATAATAAATTAATAATTCAACCTATCATCTATCGCACCGGTACGTACACGTTTATATTGTTGCTCACTAGGAAGCACGTTCTATCAATATCCTTTATTACAATAAATCATACATTCTAGTAACAAAATAATGTATAAAGTCATTCAAAAGCATCAAATAAACCATATATATACCAAAAATATACCTAAAATAAACTAAGTATATTTCAGGTATATATACATAAAATAAATTTAATTAAATCATGTAATATACTCAAAATCAACCAATAAAATACTTAAACGTAATTTGAAAGTAAATCACAAAGAAAATATGCATTTATTTTAAAATATACCAAAAGCATACTAAAAATATACCTAAAATATACTTAAGCATTCAATAAAGCAATTATGCAAAAATCTTACATTTAAATCATAGAATTCTAAAACATGCAACCTAGGCAATGTATATATATCATAACAACTTACAAGGATGCGCTCCTCGAGACTGGTCTGACGGGCCTGGTCCGTTGGGCCTCGGTCTCAGCGCAACTAAATAAATAAAACAATCACGACATTAGAATATATCTAACTTAAGCTTCTAGAGACTTGATATAGAATTCCTAAGCATAAACAGATACATAATCGGAATTAGACCCGATGTCACATTTTACAAGAATTCTATCAAAAATTTTACAGAACGTCCTCTGTAAAATGGACATCTCTCTACTTAAAAAGTAAAGCCGGTCCTGCAAGAAAAGCACACTTCGAAATACAAAATTCTCACAATCCTCGGATAGGATCCCAAACTACTGAATTTCCCCAACCGAGGTCCACAGTTCAACACAAGTTCAATAACATAATAAAATATATTAAAATTCAATAAATAACAAAAATACCCTTTAAGTGTCATGACCCAAAACAGGGGCCATGACCGGCGCTAGGGAACGGGAATTCTTTCGAATCTGGAACTCGTAGCAAGCCTAAAATAAAAATAAAACATGCAATAGTAATAATAACACAATTAAGTAAAATACTGTGCAGTGGAATAAAATCATAATTATAAAAATAATAATCCACCATGGGATTTAAATCAAATCCTCATCTCATATATATAAATAAACTTTTAATACAATTCCAGTTCAAATATTTAAAGTACGTATCTCACGACTTTATACAACTATTGCAGTGTCTAGATTATAAAAATAAAACTCAAGTGAGCAGTTTACATAAAGAAGTCGAGGCGGAAGAAATCCAGCGTACAGGCCTGCTACTGAGGTCTGATGAAGATGACTCTTCTGAAAAATAGTCAACGGAGGGGAGTCAGACCTCACTGAGTGAATTACTATAATATATATACGTGCATACTAAATGATAATGCATACAGTCAACAGTATATATCTAATATGTATATATACAGGCAAGTACACACAGATGCAATAAAATCATTTTATATATTTTTATTTAAAATCATTGTTTATGAAAGATAAAATAGAACCCTAGAATATCGCAACCTCAAAACAGTGTTAGAAAACACCCTAGCCATACAGGCTCACTTATTCCAAATATATTCACTTGGTCCATTTAGACAGTAGACTAGCCTTGAGACACTAAGTCAACCGAGCTCCAGCAGTCTGACTGTCAGTGTGATTGGCCCCAAGACACTTGGTCAACCGAGCTCTAGCAATCACACTCCCAAATCATATCACACATCAGAAAAATCAAATCCAATCAATATCCTCAAACTGGTTAGTAATATAGCCTAAATGCTATAAGCGTACCGGTACGTACTCAGTCCTAGTGCTGACCACTAGGTAGCACGTTCTATGGATATCCTTCATTAAAACATAAAACATACATTCATAAAAAATAAATGTTGCATGAATTTGAAATAAATAGCAACATAAACCATATATATACTAGAAATATACCAAAAATAAACCAGGTATATTTCGAGTATATATACGTCAAATAAATCTAATATGTTTGCAAAATAGATTAGAAATATATTTAAAAATGTTTTAAGTATAAATGTTTAATAAAACATGCATATAATTTAAAATATATCAAAAATAAACCAACGATAAACCAAGAATAAATAAAAATAAACTTAAATACTAATTGAGTTATTCATGCATATTTAATCAATATAAACATACATTTCTAAATCATGCACCCTAAGCATATATATATATATATATATATATATATATATATATATATATATATATATATATATATATATATATATATATAATAGTAACTCACACTTAGTGCACTCCTCGAGATGGGTCCGACGGGCCTGGTCCACTAGGCCTCAGTCTCGGCACAACTAAACAAACAATAATAATAGACATCAGAATAAACCTAACAGAAAATCCTAGAAACTCAATCTAGAATATTAAACATAGAATTGAAAATCAAAATCCGACCGGACATCACGTTTTATGAGAATTCTACCGAAATTCGACAGACCCTCCCCTGTAAAACGGACATCTCTCTACTCAAAAAGTAGAGCCAGCCCTGCAAAGAAACACACTTCGAAAAATAGACACAGAATTACATCCACAACTCCTCGGTCGGACTCCAAACTATAGTTCACCGACCGAGGTCCACAATTCACAGAACAAGAAAATACCAAAAATACCCTTATATCATAGAAATACATTTTATAAGTAGAAATTACTTAATTAACCCTAAAACACAGTAAAAACCGATAAAAACTCATTTTATTAGAAAAATCGTATATTATATATATAATTGAAAATAATTTACGAAAAATAGTTTTAATTAGTTAAAAATACTAAATAATTTGTAGAAATCATTTTCATACCTTAAATAACTACTAAAAGCAATTTAATTACATTTTTAGCCAATGTAGGGTAAAATTACCAAAATACCCCTATATATATAAATATACTAAAATTAATCCAAAAATTCACCAAAAATAATTTAATTGCACAAAATTTATTTTCTCAACATATTTATCAATAATATTAATAATTAAACTCAATTAACTAATTAATTTCAATTAAAAACACAATTAACCCTATTTTTCAAAAATTACACAAACTAATTAAATTCAAAATAAATACATAGAAATTCATAAAAGTTAAAAATAAATTTATATAATTCATTTCAACACCTATATTTATCATAAAACACAATTTCATAATTTATTTAATTAATTTTCGAAAATTAGAAAATAATAATAAAATATTCAAAAATACCCAAAAATCAAAATAATTTCCAAAAATTATAAAAAAATTTAAAACATGTAGATTAAGCTAAGGGGAACAACATTTTTGAAGGAATTTTTCATGAATAAATCAATTAAAAGTTGAAAAAAATCAAGAACCCTAAAATGGCCGAAATTGCAAAATCGAAACCTAAGCAAATCAAGATCATTTTAAGTGAAACAAACCTTGGAATCACACTCAACGGAGCTCAAGGAGAAGAAAGAGACTGGCGGTGTCGAAAATGGTGGCCGGAAACGCCGTGAATGACGGTGGCCAAAGTTTTGGCTTCTCCGGTCAAAATGAGCTTCCCGACACCGGAAATGGACTCTGCTGGTGGCGGAACAGCTGGAGGAAGGAGGTGTCACGCTGGGAGGCACACCAACGGCAAGAGAATGGCATGAAAGTGGCCGGATTCGCGTGAGGGACGATCGGGGAAGAAGGAGAAACTTCAATGGCAATTTCGTAAATAACTCAAACTTTATTTTTTTGTTTAATATTAAATGTATATGTATATATATATACTTTTATACTATATATTAAAATAATATAAACTCACGCACATTAAATATACACCACACACATATAATTTAATATTTTTAATAATTTATACACTAAAAATAATTAAATAATATTAAAACTAATTAATAAACAATGAAATATTAGGGTAATTAATTAAACCCTAGTTAAATAAATAAATACACATATATACGTTATTTAGTACTTTAAAAATATATATAAGTTCATGCAAGTCCATAAAATTGTTTAAAATAATTAATAATAAATAATTTACGTGTCAATTTTCCCGAAAATGCAAGTCCCGGGAAAATTTTACGTAAAGTGCTTAAAATAATATAAAACAATTAAAAATCAATTTTAATTAAATAGCAACTCATGAAATACCATAAATATATACAAAAATTATTAACACTGCATATCCCGATGCAGTATAAAAATATTTAAAAACACGGGATATTACATTAAGTATCAAAATATAGCAATTTAAGTATTAAAACACCAAAAGTAATTATTTTTCTAAAAATTACTTAAAAACCCTAATTAATAATATAATATTATTACAAATCGACTTTCTCGATAATTCCACAAATATTAATAAAAATTCATTTTATAAATCCAAATTACTTAATTAGTCTAAAAACGTATTAAAGATTACTAAAATTCCATTTGTTTACAAAAATAGTATATTATGTATAATTTGAAAATAATTTTCAAAAAATAGTATTAATTAGTTAAATTTAGTAAATAATTTGTAAAAATCATTTTTATACCTCAAATAATTATTAAAACCAATTAAACTTAATATTTAACTAAAATTATCACCAAATTACCAAAATACCACTAATATATAAAAATACAGATAAAATACTAAAAATATTAAAAAATTCAACAAAAATTATATAATTACACAAAAATTATTTTTTCAAAATATTATTCATTAAAATCAACAAATACACTTAATTAACCAAAAATTAATAACAAAATATATATTTAACCTATATTTCCAAAACTAACATAAACTAAAAATAATTATAAAAATTACTCAAAATACACAAAAATTATAAATTAAATTCTAAAATTAATATTAACCACCAATAACACAAAAAATCACAATTTCACAATTTATTTAATTAATTTAAGAAAATAATAAAATAATAAAAAATTCACAAAAATCAAAGTAATTCCCAAAAATCACACAAAAATTCTAGGATATAGATTAAGCTAAGGGGAACAATTTTTGTAAAGGGATTTTTCATGAATCAAGAAAAATTCTCAAAAAAAATTGAAAAACCTAAAATGGCTGAAAATGAAATCAAGCTAGAAACCCTACCAAATCACATTTTCAAGCTAAAAGAAGCTTGGAATCCTCCTCCTAGAAGATCCAGGAGTCCAACGACACCGGAAACGTCCAATTTGATGGTCGGACGGAGGAGAACAGAGGAGTAGAAGCTTTTGGCCGAAACAAGTTGCAGACGACGACACCAGTGCTGGAGAAGGAAGCTAAAGGTGGCGACGATGTGAGCAGGTGGGGAGGCACTCTACTAGTTTGTGAACAGAAGAAACAGACAGTGAGGGTAGGGGGGAAGAGAGTGATCGGGGAGAGAAGGAGAGAAGGGGGGGGTTTTTTGTTATTTTGCATATATATATATATTCACAATACTTTACAATAAATTTTTAATAAACTATATAATATAATATACATTATTATATTTTTACAAAATTTACACACCACACATTTAAATACCCCCATATATATGTATACACACACACACACACACACACACATATATATATATATATATATATATATATATATATATATATATATATATATATATATATATATATATATATATATATATATATATATAAACTCATTAAATTACATTTAAATGATGTAATTTATTAAAATATTAATATTTAAATTACTAATGCACCAAATTAAATATTATTAAAATAATATTTCCTAAAATAATAAACTTAAAGACATACGTTTACGTAGAAATTTTAATTAAACGTAAAATAATAATGATAATAATTCACAAGATAATAAAATAATCAATTTTTGTTTTAAAATTATTAACACTGCATATCCTATTTTAAAATAAAATAATTTAAAAACTCAGGTTATTACATGAAAACTGTTCTCACAAGCATCTGACCACACAAAGTTCACATTCTTCTAAGTCAAGAAAGTCATAGGAGCTGTAATTCTAGAAAAATCCTACACAAACCTCCTATAATACCCAGTCAAACCTAAAAAACTATGAATCTCTGTGACTATTGTTAGTTTGGGCCACTCAAACACTACTTTAATCTTCTGTGGATCAATTTGAATACCATATTTAGACACCACGTGTCCAAGGAATGCAACACTCTCCAACCAAAAATCACACTTTGAGAATTTAGCATAAAACTGATATTCTCTCAGTGTCTGCGGTACTGTCCTTAAGTGATATACATGCTCTTCCATACTCTTCTAATACACCAGTATATCATCAATGAAGAGTACCACAAACTGATCCATATATGGTCTGAATACCCTGTTCATCAAATCCATAAAAGCAACTAGTGCACTAGTCAACCCAAATGACATCACCAAAAACTCATAGTGCCCATATTGAGTGTGAAATTCCATTTTAGAAACATTGGTTTCACTGATCTGCAACTAATGATAACCTAACCTTAAGTCAATCGTAGAAAAGAACTGTGCACCTGAAGCTTATCAAACAGATCATCTATCCTCGAGAGAGGATAATTTTTCTTCATTGTCACCTTATGCAGTTTTTTATAGTTAATGCACAGTTTCCGTGTACCATCCTTCTTCTTCACAAACAGGACTGGTGCACCCTAAGGAGAAACACTGGGTCTAATGAAACCCTTGTCTAACAAATCCTACAATTGCTCCTTTAACTCCTTCATCTCTGGGAGCCATTTTGTAGGGTGGCATAAAAATAAGAGTTGTACTTAGAAGCACATCTATACAGAATTTGATCTCTCTGTGAGGTGGTAAAGCTAGTAACTCCTCAAGAAAAACATTAGGAAAATCAAAGACAATAGGAACATCTATGAGAGGCAACTTCTCCATCGAAGTATCCCTGACTAATGCTAAATATCCTTAACAACCTTTACTCAGCATCTTCCTAGTCGTAATAGCAGAGATGAGATTCTAAGGTGCAAAACTCTTATGACCCATAAACTTAAATTCTTTTTCATTCAAAATTTTGAACATCACCTCTTTACTTTGACAATCGACAACAACATAGTGCTGAGACAACCAATCCATTCTAAGGATTATAACAAATTCATCCTCAAAATCACGTTAAATTAATTACACCCAGAAGGAAATGAATTCGTGAATAACTCTCTAAATTTTAATTCTCAGCTTGGATGCTAATATATATTGAACTTAATCCTGTAACATGCAGTTCCACTAGACTCCACTTATATAGTATCACGTCTACAACATGACTTAGTAGATTGAAGAGTTCAAAGCTATTCTTCTCAATTAACCGCTCTTCTCTTACTCTTTGCAATACCGCCACATGTAACTATCCCTCCTTGAAGGTAGATGGAAGTATCTTAGAAATCACTCTTTAAACTGCAACCATGTGCTGCAGTCAGAACTGACAATTTTACCATTAAGAGTACAAAAATGTTACGTCTACATTAAACATCTTTTGATTCCTTCATCAAAGCATACTCAAAACAATTGTCATCCTTGTTTAAGCACTATAAAGCCCTCATTAACCTTGGCTATCCCAGCCACAATTGCTACAAGTTCGAGTTCAATGGTTGTTTGTACCTCTTACAATAACTGCTATGGCCTTTGATTTACAGCTCCCTCTAACCAACCCTTATACTAAATAGGTGTAGTAGGGGCTGAAACTGGAATCACAACTTCAACTTGAAAGGACTGCTTAACAATATATATTGTCTCTACAGTAGAAGCAGTTCACATTCAACTCGTTTGAAAAAAGATGTTGAAATCAACAAGATTCAAAACACGAAATATAGGCAGAATTGACCTATCTTAAGTTCTCTGTTGAAATAGGGGTTGCATTTGTTGTACGACCGAAAGTATCGGTACTGCACTCTGTAAAACTCCTGGTGCATGTGTAGCATCATCAAAACCTTGAGTCATAAGCTGCTCATTCTGTTGTTCTCGCTGTCTATGACGATCATTTAGCCCTTTAGATTCACCTCTACCCCTATACTAAGCTGACTACACAAAGGGTAGAACCTCATCCTTAAAATATTCTCCATCATCAATCTCATCGACCGATGGAGCGACACGCGCTCACCACAAATAGAAAAGAACAAAAGCAAAATAGACAATTTAGACAATCACAAATAGTAAACATACAATAAACAAACACCCTAATGATTATGCGAAATTTCAAAAAGCAACGAAGAATTTTCAAAGACATAATCGAACCTAATTTACTGTAGTAGTTTAAAGAAAACACAACTCTACTAACTTAGGTTCACAACACTAAACTTAGGCTTTAATACCAACTTTTTCATTACCCAAATCGAGGAGTTATGACCGACGCCAAAGAACAGGAATTCTTTCAAATTCAAAACCCATAGCAAGCTTTAAAAATAAAAACCATGCAATAAATAATATATAAATATGAAAGAATTAAAACTTGAATCGATATATAAATAAATACTCAAATATCATTTCATAAATAAATTATTAATACAGTATTTGAATATAGAAGTCTCAAACTGAAACAACATTACTAATATAATAATACTACTACTGTAATTTTCTAGAATACAATAAAAGTTCAAATATGAAATTTACATAAAATAGCCAGGACGAAAGAAGACTGACATAAATCACTACTAGTATGGTCTGACGAAGAAGACTTTCTTAAGAAAATGGTTAAGAGGGGGTCAGACCTTACTGAATGAATTATTATAATATATATACACGCACCTCCTAAAGTAATAAACAATCAAACATCAGTATATATATATATATATATATATATATATATATATATATATATATATATATATATATATATATATATATATATATATATATATATACAGGCATTTCACATAGATGCTAAAATCCACTTTTATATTTATAAATGCAAAAAATATTTATTTAAGTGAAGGATCAAATAGAAGCCTAATATAATCGCAATCTCAATAATAAAAATCAACAGCCAACAAGCTTAATCAAAACTCTAAATATTCATTATCCAACTCAAGGTTGTAGACTGGCCCCGAGTACACTAGGTCAACCGAGGATTCACAATCTCACTACAGGCATGATTGGCCCAAGTACACTAAGTCAACCGAGGATCCACAGTCACGCTTTTCGATAATCATTAATCTCCATATTCTCATTCATAATCAGACATCAAAATTTCAACCTAATTCTAAAGAACTGTTGTGTAATAGTCCTAGTGTAGCCCACTAGGTAGCATGTTCTATTGATATCTTTTAATAAATCATATTTAATGGAAAAAAATAAATTGCACAATTTAAATATAATGACAATCATTTAAAAAGGATATAAGCAATCATTTAAAAATGATATAACATTTATATACTAAACATATACCGTAAATATACCAAAAATATACTAAATGCATATGCTGAATATATGTCAAATATACTGAATACATATATTAAAACATGCTAATATTGATATGTCACATATATATAAATTATATAAAACAAACTAAGTAAAATGTCACATATACTAAAAATATACTTAAAGTATAACAAAAATATACTTAAAGTATAACAAAAATATACCTATTCATTTAATAAAATAATTCATGTTTAATCTCATATTAAAATATGAAAACTCATAATCATGCATCTACATGCAATGTATATATAAAATAATAACTTACAAGTTTGTACTCCTCGAGACAAACTCGACGGGCTTGGTTTGATAGGCTTCAGTCTCGGCGCAGCTAGAAAATAAATAATAAAAATAAAAAAAATCAGTATATATTCTAACTTATACTTCTAAAAAGTCTAAAGAAAGACTCAATCTAGGAATTCAAAAACTCAGACAAAACACAAAGACTCAGGATTGACCCGATGTCACATTTTATGAGAATTCTACTGAAAAATCGGTAGAACCTCCTCTGTAAAATGAACATCTTTCTATTGAAAAGTAGAGCCGATCCTACAAGAAAACACACTTCAACTATCACATAACTCAACATCTCGGGTTGGGACACCGAACTGCACAAATTTCCAACGGAGGTTCATAATTCACCACAAATCAATATTAAATAATAAATATAATAAAAACCATTAAATTCAATAAATATCCATAAAATACCAAAATATAATATATTTAAACATAAAAAAAATTAATATAAATATTTTCACATTAAATAAATAAAATCTCAAATAAATTATATAATATTAATAAAAATCCAAAATTTCAATTATTTAACATAAAATAGTAAAATTCACAAATAATTACTAAAATAGGTTATATATATAATAAAAATGGTTAAAAACTTATTTAATCACAAAAATAGTCAATAAATTATTATTTGAATATAATTTTGAAAATTAGTATTAATTAGTTAAAAATAGTAAATAATTTATAAAAATTATTTTAATACCAATTATTATTCCAAAATCATTTAAAACATATTATTTAACTATAATTTCAATAAAGACACACAATTAATCTATATATCCAAAAATCACGTAATACTAAAATATTCCAAAAATTATACAAATTACCAAAAATTATTTTATCAATAGTAAAATTACTAACTCAAATTAATAACACTAATTTAACCAAATTTCCATTCAAAATAATTAAATAACATAATTATCAAAAATCCATATTTTAATATCAAAATATTCAAAAATACCCATTATTCAAATTAATTCAAAAAAAATATACAAA
Source organism: Mallotus nudiflorus (assembly GCA_947683625.1). NCBI lineage: Eukaryota > Viridiplantae > Streptophyta > Magnoliopsida > Malpighiales > Euphorbiaceae > Mallotus > Mallotus nudiflorus. The sequence continues at coordinate 66,867 of CANTUR010000985.1, forward strand.
AAATATATTTTGGTAGCCTAAGATTCCCACATCAATATTTCCAAAAGGAAAATTTATGAATCAATCAAACTCAAGCCAAAAAAATAAAAACCTTAAATGACATAAACTAAATTTGAAAAAAATTTACAATCCGAACGTCATAAACTTAAACCGACTTGAGATTCGAGAAGTACATATCGAGAGGAGTCTAACGAGCCCAAAAACTTGAGCTAAATTGACGAAAAATCCAGCAGAGCTTCAGTAGCCGCCTCTCAGCTCCAGCGGATTCCGACATGCTGGAGGTGTTCTGATAGCAGCGAAGGGAAGGAGAGGAAGAGGGGATATGATGGTGGTGGCTGTGGCGGTTCGGTGTGGGTGATGGTGGTCTGTGCAGAACCAAAATGGTGTAGAGGAAAAAAAAAAGAAAAAAGAAAAAGAAGAAGAAGAAAAAAATAAGTGGGAAAAGGAAAAAAAATGGTTGACCCATAAATTAATTTTTGACCATCTTTATATATATATATATATATATATATATATATATATATATATATACTTTAACATTAACATTTATCGCACATACATACACTAACACACACATATGCACAACACAACCCGTTAATACATTAATATAATATAATAACAATAAAATAATAATAATAATAATAATACGTACATGCAGTAATACTATTAATAATAATAACAACAATAATAATAACAATATTAATAATAATAATAACAATAATAATAATTAAAATATTAATAATAATACTATTAAAATTATTAGCCATGAAAATAATTTTAAATACTTTAAATAATAAAATTCATAAATAATTATTTTTACATAAATAAAATATTTAAAATAAAATAAATAAATAATATATATAAATAATAATAATATATAAATAAAATTTAAAATTTTACTAACATTATATATTCTAAAATAATTTTATATTATTTAAAATTCAGAATCATTATATACATAACCATATTTTGGATTATTTTGGGTACTGGCTTCTTCACCGTGGTTCTTGCTGCATTGACACTCAAGCTTAAGATATAGAACGACGGATGAAGGCAGGTTACCATGTTTTGGATTATTTGTTATTTTTAATTTAAAAGCACCATGCATTTCAGGGGAGAAAAAAAGAAAGAGTTTGAAAGGAGAAGCATGTTGGATTTTTAGTGCATAGATGTGAGTCTTTCATGTATGTTTACATGTTGGAAGGATCATGATTGGCAAAAGAAGGTATGCCATAGCCTTTCTCTTTAGTTACTGCTTTATATATTTCAGGTGTTACTTCAGTGTGGCTTGCAATACATCTGAGCAAATAATATGGATAGAGCCTGTGTAAAAGTCGAAAGCTACTTATGTGAAAGTTTTATTTTGAGAAAAAGAAAATGAATGAATGCTGGTTTCCCCATAATCCTTCACAATGTATTTCAAGTTTTGAAGTTTAAAGAAAATGTTTTTAGATACAACATAACGGTGCAGTTCAATTGTTGTACAAGTCATTCTCCGTTCTGGTGGTAGGGGCTTGTCTGGTTCTCTGCTGACATCATTTTTATGGTTTTCTTGCAGGAATTTATTTTTATTTTTATTTTTGTGAAATATCTCATGTTTAGAAAACATTAAATTAAATTGAGGATTAGTACTTATCCTATTTTTTGTTCAAGTAGTACAAGTGAAGTCTGTAAAATTCTGGAATATCTTAGTCTACACTAGTATATTTTGGTCAATTACTATTGATATGTAACCCATTTAGCTTCCTGGTGGATTGATTCTTTTGTTGCACTTACAAACTCCTGTTATTGAATGGGAGCCGGAAAAGGTTTCCCAAGCAGTTTTAACTGTTTGGGAATGAATTAAGATTGGATGCATCCTAACCTAAACTTTCCCTTGATTCACATACGTACCATTTGGAGCAGGGCCAAAAATTTGTCGTGGAGCAGAATTTGCAAGGATTGAATCACTGTTCGTATAAGTGGACAGTGTAAGACCTAGGAAGGAAGAAAAGAAGAAGACAAACATGAAAAAAATAGCAACAGAAAATGATAAACTAAATCTGATGAACAAGCTTTTTTTTTTTTCTTCTTCATTTTCTTTCTTCTACAAAATACATACATTCATTTTGTTGTAACAGCCTCCCTTTTATAGGAGAGGTTTTTTTACTTAGATAAAGAGTACTGTCAAGTAACACTATCTCTATGACGATACTTGTATCCTTGAAATATGGATCACCATTCCTTTTTACTAATTCCAATGACATTGCTGATTTATACAACAAATATCTCAGCAACTCCAACAGACAGAAATGATACCTGGTGAACCTATAGCTCGTCAGCCATTGCCACAGTGGTGGGCCTTCTGGTGAGACCTGAGCCCAGGAATGTGAAGTTAGAAGGCTGATTTTAACATGACTTGATATGGTTTTAACATGACAGTTAATGGTGCTACATATGCTTGTCCTTAATGCTGGGTTTTCTTTAAGTGCATGACATTTTCTACAATAGTGTATCCTTGAATCTGTGTCCGTGTTTGTTTCTTGAATCTGTATGGGTTTTTGTTTCTGCTCTGTGCTCATAGTGGAGATTGGACAGGCAGAGGGCAGTGAGCTTGATTTAGGTGGTTTTTTTTTTTTTTTACTTAGTATGCTTAAGCTGTGTTCTAAGTAAATGCCAAGGCTCACTTTAGACATTAAGCTACATTCTAAAACTCATACTACAGCTTGCAAAATTAGAAAATTAATAACAATAATTCTGCTTAAAGTTAGAATAATTTTTTGATGGAATTGAATTAAATACTATGAATGATTTTGGTCTCTAAATTTGTAAAATTAAAAAGAAAAAAAGATTTAAGAGGACAAAGATTTTGGAAATAATATTGTATTTGTTTTTAAAATGAATGGTGTAACAAAAAAAAGAAAACCAAAAATCAAGTTGGATGAATCTCAGCTCAACTCAACTCAACTTGAAGGTAGAATAATTGTATTTTTAATTTCTTGTAGAAATCAAGAAAATAAGATAAAAAAAAATTGTAGCTTTTCTAACTAAATGAAAATTTTATTTTTCCGTTTATTTTTTTTTATCAATTAAGACTTACAGTACTACATGCACACTCATTTAAACACAATTAAAACTTATTGTTTATTACGATTTATAAGAAAATTAAAAAAAAAAGGATTTATTGTTTTCAGAATGCAACTTAATTCTTAAATTGAGCATTGCATTTAGACTCGAGGAATAAAACAAAACTACCTAAATCTTAATCAAATTCACTATTTGTTGTGGATCCCTTCTAATGGAATAGATAAATTTGAAAAAAAAAAAATCACATTTTACTGCACCGAATTCGGTGCAGCAAATATTGAAAATTGTATTTTTGGTTTTGTATTGTTTGTTTATGATGTGCATCAAATGTTGAAAAGTTTTTTTTTTGTTTTGTTTTATTTGTTTATTCATTATAATGCCTATATAAAGACATTCGGATGGAAAAGGAAGAAGTAAGCAAGCAGCATAGAAAAGGCAATAGAGAGTGAGAGAAAAAGCTCAAGTGTGAGGTGTGTGTTTGTGAAGGTTGCCAAAGTAATTTTTGCTTTGATGAGTGTGAGAGATTTTTAAGGGTTTGAGAAATTTTCTCATAGAGTGAGTGACAAAATAGTGAGAAAATTATTTTTTGGGTGTTTGGGAAACACTTTGAGTGCCACTATTTTGGTGAGAACTCTTTATTGTAGGCCTCTAATGTTGATATAGAGAAGATTTTCTCTTATACTTATTATTTTTATAGTGGAAGAATTATTCAGATTTTGTCTCATGGACGTAGCATAAGAATTAAGGGTGAACCATATTAAAATATTGGTGTCATTTTTATTATTTATATGACAAATTTTACTGCCTATTTTACTCACCTATTGGCCGGTTTAACCGTCTCCATTTATTTATTTATTTGATTATTTTTGCAGTAATTTTATTTTATCTCTGTGAACATTATTCTCTGTTAATTTTCCCAACAAGTGATATCAGAGCTGTTGATTTTTATTCTTGAGGCATTATTAAATACTGCAACGATGGGCTAAGACTAGCAATATGGTATTTTAAAATGACATGAATTACCACATATGGAAAAATAAGATGAAGGATCTCCAATTTGTAATGAAGTTGCATCTATCGGTTTTTTGCTATAACAAAACCCAAAGGTAAGATGGATGTAATGACCCGATATTTTAAATAATATAAAATTATTTTGAGATATGCAGTGTTGATAATATTTTAAATATTATTTATATATTATCATTATTTATGAATAATATTTGCTATTTTACGTTAAAATATTTTTACTGCTCATACTGAGTACTAGCGGATCATGATTGTCAAGTTGTCTATAGAGGAACCAGTCCTGGATTGGTTTGTCCAGGTGATTCAGCCATACATGATGACGATGATGATGACCTGGACATAGTTTCGAAAGAGATTTATGAGGAGATTCTGTCCAGAACCACTGTAGATGAGCTACAGACTTTGACTGACCAGTACTGTCAGAGGTGATAGATCTATCAAGGACTACACCAGAGAGTTTCTCCGACTTGACAAATATGTAGAGGATCTGATGCTAAACCAGTATTTTGCTGTTACGACTTATGTCATTGGTCTGGGTTTTGCTTTTGTTGGGATGCCTACTGTGGGCCTTACTCTGGAGTCAGTGATAGAGTTGGCCAAGAAGATAGAGCTGAGACTAGTCAAGTAATGAGCTATGCCTAATTACTATCAGTTGGGTGTTCAATCAGGAGGATTCCATACTACTTCGTATTTGACTTTTCAGATTGGTTCCAGAGTCAACAGAGTTAGAGGTAGTAGTAGAGAGTACATAGGAGTAGCAGATATAGTCATGATGGACCTCGTAAACCTATTAGATTTGGATCAGGTGCTTATAGTAGTAGTAGTGGTCGAAGTTTTGGTTATGGCAGCACAAGATTGATAGCCAGTGCTTGTCAGATGTATAGAAGAGTCCATCAAGGATCGTGCTACATGGCTCATGGAGCATGCTTTAGATGTGGATAGACAGGACATTTTGCCAGAGTGTGTCCATATTCTGGTTTTTAGCCATAACAGTTTTCGTAGCAATCGATTGCCAGTGCAGCACTAACACCTTTTTAGTTACCTCCATCTCAGAATTCGAGTATGACTTAGATTGTTGCCCAGCAGGGGCGTGACAGAGGTACCAGAGGTTTTGGCCAGGCTTTCACCAATCAGCAGGGGAGGTCGAGGTTAGGCCAGAGTTTTCCACCTCACCCAACAGGATGCTGAGGCATCTAATGTTGTTATTATAGGTATTATTCTAGTAAATTACTTAGATGCTTAGGTTTTGATTGATCTAGGTGCTACACACTCTTTTATATCCCCTATTTTGCTTCAAAGTCATGTTGGCAAGTTTTAAGGATGTCTGTTGCCACTCCTCTAAGCAATTTGTTGGATACCGATGTTGTTCTTTCTGGTTGTCTAGTGTTTGTCAGAGGTAGAGAACTGCCAGCAAAATTGGTATTGTTAGATGTGATGGAGTTCGATATGATTTTGGTATAGATTGGTTGTCTCAGCACTATGTCATTATGGATTGTCAGAGTAAAAAGGTGATTTTTAGAATTCCAGATGAAAAAGAGTTTAAGTTTATGGGTGATAAGAGTTTTGTACCTCAGAATCTCATCTCCGCTATCACGGCTAGAAGATGCTGAGGAAGGGTTGTCAGGGATACTTAGCACTTGTCAGAGATACTTTTATAGAGAAGTTGTCACTCATAAATATTCCTGTTGCCTATGAGTCTCCTGACATTTTTTCTTAAGGAGTTGCTAAGTTTACCATCTCATAAAGAGATTGAGTTCTATATAGATGTGGTTCCAGGAACCACTCCTATTTCGATATTGCCTTTTAGAATGGCTTCTGTAGAGTTGAAAGAGTTGAAGGAGCAGTTGCAGGATTTGTCAAATAAAAGTTTCATTAGACCTAGTATTTCTCCTTGGGGGTTCACTAGTCCTGTTTGTGAGGAAGAAGGATGGTAACCTGAGACTGTGCATAGATTACAGAGAGTTAAATAAGGTAACAGTGAATAACAAGTATCCTCTTCCGAGGATAGATTATTTGTTTGATCAGCTTTAGGGTGCATAGTTCTTTTCTAAGATTGACTTGAGGTTGGGTTATCATCAGTAATGGATCAGTCAGGCTGATGTTCCTAAAATGTCATTCTGCACTTAATATAGCCACTATGAGTTTCTAGTGATGTCATTCAAGTTGACTAATGCACCAACTGCTTTTATGGATCTGATGAACAAGGTGTTTAGACTGTTTATGGATTAGTTTGTAGTAGTCTTCATTGATGATATACTAGTGTATTCGAATAGTATGGAGGAGCACGTATATCACTTGAGGACTGTACTACAGACACTAAGAGAACATCAGCTATATGCTAAATTTTTGAGAGTGTGATTTCTGGTTAGAGAGTGTTACATTCCTTGGACACATAGTGTCTAAAGATGGTATCCAAGTTTATCCATAGAAGATAGTGTCTGAGTGGCCCAGATCGACGACAGTTATAGAAATTTATAGTTTTCTAGGTTTGGCTAAGTATTATAAGAGGTTTATGCAGGATTTCTCTAGAATTAGAGCTCCTATGACTTGCCTAACTTAGAAGAATATGAAGTTTGTGTGTGGTCAGATGCTTATGAGAATAGTTTCCAGTTACTGAAGGAAAAGTTGACCATAACTCCAGTTTTGGCTTTACCTAAAAGAGTAGATAAGTTCGATGTATATTGTGATACCTCTAGAGTAGGCCTAGGTTGTGTGTTGATGCAAAATGGTAGGGTGATAGCATATGCTTTGAGGTAGTTAAAGAAGCATGAACATAATTGTCCAATTCATGACCTAGAGATGGCTGCAATGATCTTTGCTCTTAATATTTAGAGACATTATCTGTACGGGATGACTTGTGAGATTTTTACAGATCACAAAAGCCTTAAGTACATTTTCCAGCAGAGAGATCTGAATCTGAGGTAGAGAAGATGGTTAGAACTCCTAAAGGAATATGACTGTAAGATTCTTTATCATCCAGGCAAGGCTAATGTAGTAGTAGATGCCTTGAGTAAGAAGTCCTTAAGTAGTCTTGCTCATATTAATGTGGAGAGGAGATTGTTGATCTAAGAGTTGTACCAGTTGGTGGATCAAGGTCTGATGATGAATATTAGCAGATCAGGAGGACTGTTAGCTCAGTTTAGAGTCTGATCAGTGCTGAGAGATAGGATTAAGGCAGCTCAGGGCCAATATCCTATTCTAGCAGAGCTTACAGAGAATGTCTGTGCAGGGATGTTCACTGATTTCACTCTCAATGATGATAGTGTTTTGTGGATCAGTAGTAGGTTGTGCATTCCTGATGTGGATAATTTGGTAGAAGAGATCCTTGAGAAAGCACATTCTACAGTCTACAACGTACATCCAGGTGTCACTAACATGTACCATAACATTAGAGACTTGTATTAGTGTGATGGATTGAAGAAGGATGTAGCTAATTTTGTTTCTAGGTGCTTGACGTGTCAGCAAGTGAAAGTTAAACATCATAAGCCTTTTAGGAAGCTTCAACCATTTCCTATTCCTGAATGAAAATAAGAGAGAATTGCTATGGATTTTGTGGTTAGGTTACCTCATTCTAAGGATGGATATGATTCCATTTGGGTGATTATGGACAAGTTAACCAAGTTTGCTCATTTCTTGTCGATTAAAGCAACTTACTTTGTAGCTAAGTTGGCAAAGCTGTATATTAAGCATATTATGTGCCTTCACGGAGTACTTATGTCCATTGTGTGTGATAGAGGTTCAATATTTACCTTTCAATTTTAGTAGAAGTTGTAGGAAGCAATGGGCACTAGGCTTGATTTCAGTATTGATTTTCACCCTTAGGCAGATGGTCAGTCTAAGAGGATGATCTAGAAACTTGAGGATGTGTGTATTGGATCTTGGAGGTAGATGAGATGATCATTTGCTTCTCATAGAGTTTGCATATAATAATAGTTGCCATAGTGGTATTGGGATGATATCGTATGAGGCTTTGTATGGAAGGAAATGTAGATCCCCTCTAAGTTGGGATGAGATTGGAGAGAGAGTGTTGACTGGACTTGACATGGTTTAGGATGCCACTAAAAAAGTTTCTTTTATTAGAAGGAGATTAGAGACTGCAACTAGTAGATAGAAGAGTTATGCGGATCTGAGATGCAACGATGTGGAGTTTCAGGTTGGAGACTATGTGTTTCTGAAGGTGTCTCCGATGAAGGGTGTGATGAGGTTTGGTAAGAAAGGGAAATTAGCATCGAGATATATTGGACCGTTCGAGATTCTGGAGAGAGTGGGCATGGTTGCATATTGGTTGGCTTTGCCTTCGAATTTGTCTCAAGTGCATTCAGTGTTCCATATCTCGATGCTGAGGAAGTATATTTCAGACCCTTCACACGTGTTGCAACCTAATAGTGTGGAAGTGAATGAAGACCTAACGTTCAAGGAGAAAACTAGTCACTATAGTGGACCATCAAGTTCGTTAGTTGTGCTTAAAGCAGATTTTGATGGTTAAGATGTTGTGACGAAGCAACAACGTGGAGGAGCACACTTGGGAGACAGAAGCTAAGATGTGAGTTGCTATCCTTACCTCTTTCCTCTATAAATTCTTGTATCTGTTCTTTTTTTTGAATTCGAGGATGAATTGTTATAAAGAGGAAAGATTGAAATGACCCAATATTTTAAATAATATTAAATTATTTTGAGATATGCAGTGTTAATAATATTTTAAATATTATTAATATATTATCATTATTTATGAATAATATTTGCTATTTTATGTTAAATATTTTTCTTACGTGAAATAATTTTCTTCAAAGTTGTGTTATTTTAAAATATTAAGGTTATTATTATTATTAATATTTTAGTGTGCATGTGTATCATGCATGTGGATTATTTTTATTATGATTGTCATTATATTTGTTTGTGCATGTGTATGTGTGTATTGTGCATGTGTATATATATATATGTAATGACCTATGTTTTAAATTATTTTATTTTAAAATGAGATATGCAGTGTTAATAAAATTTAAAAGTTAAATTTAATTATATTATTATTATTTTTATTTTACTATTTTACGATTAATTATTGTTATTTTATGTTTAAATAAATTTTCCTACATAAATGTATTATGTTGATAGTTTAATTTGCATGATAGTTATAATATTATTATTTGTAGTATTGTTTTATCAAGTTTCTCTTTTTAATTTATTAATAAATTATTTTATTTATTTGAATTGTTATTTTAGGTATTATGATTATATATTATAATAATTAGGGTTTGTATGTTATATATATATATATGGTGTAGATTAAATTTATATATTATAATATTATTAAATAAAGTTTTATTTAATTATATAATATAGTATTATATACATATAATAAACATACAATCATAAAACACAGAATATATACAATCTACCTTGCGTGACCACCGAAGCCCCTTCTTTCCCTCCGCCTGTTGCTGTCTGTTTCCCTTACCATTAGAGCACCATCTGATCTTCCAGCCACCTCCATTTGTCCCACCGTCCTCCTCCTTCTTCTCTAGCAGTGTCGATGTGCAGAAGCAGCAGCAGAGGTGATCGAAGCTTTCGGTGTCATTCCACCCACGTCCGACCACCATTCTTCACGATTTTGGTATTGTTTTCTTCCTCTCTCACTGGTATACACTAATCTAAGCTCGGTTTGAGTTTAATCTTCCTCATTTGTGAGTTTTGTTGGATTTTTAGTTCACAGTTCATTAGGATTTCAATTTTTTTTTGGGTTGTTAATGGTTGATTCACACAAAGTTCCTTTATAAATGTTGATTCTAGTAGCTTAATCTATTTCCATGAATTTTTGTGTGATTTTTGGAAATTATTTTGATTTTTGTAAAATTTTGAATATTTTATTATTATTTTATCAATTTTCGTAAATTAATTATTAAAATTATAAATTTGTGATTTTTGGTGTTATTATTAATTTTTATTAATTTAAGAGTTAGAGTTTATAATTTTTGTAATTTTTATAATTATTTTTAGTTTATGTCAATTTTGAAAAATTATTTTAAAAATATATTTTGGTAGAAATTATTGGTTAAGTATATGTTTTTGTTGATAATAATGAGATATATGTTAAGAAAATAATTTTTATATATTTATATAAATTTTATTGAATTTTTGAGTAATATTAGTATATTATGTGTATTTTTGAATATTAGGGTTAATTGTATAATTTTGTGATAATTTTAGTTAAATATTATGTTTAATAGGTTTTAATATTATTTAAGGTACTAAATGATATTTTTTTACAAATTATTTACTATTTTTAACTAATTAATACGAATTTTCAAAAATTATTTTTAAATAATATATTATATACTATTTTGGTAATAAAATAGATTTTTAGTAATTTTAATATGTATTTAGACAAATTAAATTATTTGGATTAGTAAAGTGAATTTTTATTAAATTATATTGAATTATCGAGAAAATTGGATTTTAATAATATATTATATTATTATTTATGATTTTTATGTAATTATTGAAAAAATAATTATTTTTGGTGTTTTAATGTTAAATAAGCTATATTTTGATATTTTGAGGGTATTTATGGTATTTATTGATTTTTAATATATTTTATTATATTATTTGAATTTTGATAAATTGTGGACCTTGGTTGAAGAATTTTGTAATTTGGGATTCCAACCGAGGATTGTGTGAATTTCTATATTTGAAGTGATAAAATAGAGAGAAAATTATTTTTGGAGTGTTTGAGAAACAATTTGAATACTACTATTTTTGTGAGAGTTCTTTTATTGTATATTTTTAGTGTTGATTTAGAAAATACTCTCTATTCTACTTATTATTTTTATAGTGGAAGAATTATAGGAACCGTTTATTTTACTCACCTATTGATCGATTTAACCATCTCTATTTATTTATTTATACAATTATTTTTATAATAATTTTATTTTATCTCTATAAATATTATTGGGCGCACTAACTTTTTTTGATTTTTTCAATACTGCCCCTTGCCTTTCTCATACTCTGAACAGAAACAAACAGATTAAGATTCAAGAAACCAGGTAGGTGTAGAAGGACACAACATTGTAGAAAGTGTAATGTACATTAAAGAAACATTAATGACCAATAATCCCATACTATCATGAATGTCTTACAAGAAGGCGCCACAATAACTGTCATTTTATTTTTTCTTGATTCATATTTCTAAGCCATCTTATAGTTCATTACCTGCCATTTTATAGTTTTAATTCATCATATTGTATGCTTTCTAAGAAAAAAATTCATTAAATTGTATAAAAATATGATTAATTAAGACAAGGGCCAGACCTTTCACCCAATAACCTACCGTTTAAAAAAGAAAAACATTTTGAGATATATTCAATTGGTTTAAATCTCATCGCTCATTTGAAAAATTAGTTTGGTTTATATAAATTTTAAATATTTTGCTAGGACAAATTAAAGGTTATACATATTTTAAAGCAAAGGAAAAATCGTGTCCATTTATTAAGCAAATCCATACATTTATTTTTATTATATTTTCTTTTAAGAAGCATTAAATTTTAAATTGTTTTTAACTAGTTATTTTTGTTATTTTAGTAATTTAATTTATCAATAGTATGTAGTTTTTTTAAATCTATTTTTATGAGTTTTAAAATATTTTACAGTGAATTAATGATGATGTGATAAAAATTCAGCTAATTTAACTTTGAATTGCCTTAACGCTGTAATGACAAGCTAATTTAGTTTAACTTTGAATTGCATTGACGCTATAAATACAGACTAATTCAATTTTCAAAATTTAGTTTCTTCAGTTAAAAAAATCGACTTTCTAAAAAATTTGATTTCATCCAACTTTTATTTTTAAAATTTTAATTAATTTAATTTTAAATAATTTTAATTGAAACAACTGAATACTCAATCCGAATTCACAATATATATCTCTATTTTTTTTTATATAAAAATGTTCACTTATTGTAATTCTTGTACCAATAAAGAATTGATCCAATGAATGGAAATTTCATTTTTTTTTCCTGAAAAACAAAGTCAACAAAGGAACATTGTGATCACGCTCTTCAAATAATCAAACAAATCCATACCATATCTTGCTATAACATTTCTCTAATTTTCAATTACGCAGTCATTGAAGCCATATTTGAAAATACAGAATTATTTGAAAGGGTCCAATCATAAATAATATATATACTTTTTATTTCTTTATTCAGCAAGTTGCCCTTGATATATAACATATATACTTTTGAATATTTGCCGACAGCATAATCATCTTCTTCCTCTCAAATTTTTCTTAATTCATATACATCTTTCATCTTTGCAAGAAATTAAGAGATCATATCATGGCTGAAATGCTGGTTAGCTTCGTGGTGGAGCAAACTCTGTCCAGGATATGTACTCTTGTCAATGAGGAAATCAAACTTATATGGGGTCTTGGTCACGAGACATAACGACTTCAGGAGTCACTTGAGACAGTTCATGACATGTTGCTAGAAGCAGAAAAGAAGCAAGTGGAGCTGAAGAATGTGAAGCATTGGCTGAAGCAACTCAAAGATGCTGCTTATGAACATGTCTGTTTGTTTCTTTGTTTATTAATTTTCCTCTGTTTTGCCACAAATCAATTTTCAATTAATTTTTTTTTTGTATCAAACCCAGGGAAATCCTTGTACATTTCTCTTAATCCATACTATAAATATGTACTTTCAACCGAATACATTCTGATGCTCAACTGCTTCATTATGCATATTGTTAATCCAGGATTGTTGTAATTGGATTCTCTGGTTTGACCAAAGCTGTTGCAGGGGAAACTAAGCTACTTACAAAATGCTCATTCCATTGACTGTTCATGTACGGCACCTAATAATAAAGCTTTTCAAATTGTATGTGGCAATTATGCTACAGATTACTACTCTTAATGGAGTACATTAAAATAAAGCAATTTATACAATAAGATGATTGGTCACTTGTGATCCTCAACATCTAATTTTCCTTTTTAATAAATTTTGCTCAATTAGAAGCTACTTCATGGTAGATAAAGTTATAATTATGTCTGCCTTATCCAAATTATTGCAGCAGCATTCACTTCTGTTAACTCCAATTTCACTTGCTTATGTCAGGGGAATCATCCATCAGGTGACATCAACATTTTAGTTTGCAATTGGAAACATTAGAAGCTGCCTGGAAGACAACTTAACCCTGAAGAGGAATAAATTCCTTTTTGCAGATATTGCAGCATGGGATTGGTTGCGATGCTGATCATTCATTTGCTCTCAATTATTATCTTGCTCCTTTTACTTTGGTTCTTTGATGTGTTCCTTTCTTGTTTCAAGTAGAATTTGCATGGATTGAATCACTGAAATAATTGAAATATATAAAAATGATGGTAGTGATGAAGATATAGAAAAATGAATTTATTACTTGATTGTGAAATTATTGTGCTGAAAGAAAATTATCACTAGCTGCTAACAAAGGCATAATTGTAGACTCAAACGTCATGAAGTAGTTGAAAAGTTGATGTGTTGGTTATTGGATGGTCTCGTAATCCTCCTGGTTATGTGGAGAATAATGATGGGTTATTAGTAAGTTTACATATTTCTTTAATTTATATCCTCTTGATGTAAGTTGAACTGGATTGTTGATTCACATCCTGCATTGGCAAAAGCCCCAACAACTATTACTTGATCAGCAGGAAAGAGACTATCTTCCTAGTCAAGTTGTTTCAGCCAAAGGTCAGTTAAAGGATTTTTTTTTCTTTTTCGTTTTTCTTTCAACAGTTTTAGTAAATGATGTGTGATTTGTTTAATCCATAATTCTCTTGGACGTCAGAAAATGTTGATGTGGCTTTTTTAGTCCAGGAATATTGGATTCTCTAACTCAAGCTGTTGCAGGGGAAATTAAGCTGACTGGAAAATGCAAAATGCTTCTTCAATTAACTGTTCCTGTACAGCTCCTAACAAAGTTTTTTACATTAAATGTGGCTGTTATGTTCAGTATATTTACTTGAGCCTTAAAATTAGAATGATGCCCGTCTATACAGATGAGGGGAATGGATCAACAATAGCATTACCATCTATCAGGCAACCCTTGCCTTCAATTATTTATATTGCAACATTACCATCTGCTTGCTGGTTTTAGCTTCGGCTGCTTTCAACTAAGGTAGTGATTTCTTTCACAACCATCATCAGAAGCATATAACTTCTGCTTTCAATTTTTTTTAATAGGGAGGTTCATATGACCCAAATATCGATGGATTGCACAGTTTATTTTTATTTATTTTTTAATGGCTGCCTCCTAATTAATAATCTATTGTTAACGCAAATACCAATATGAATGCTGGTAGCCATCATAGTAGAGGCGAATTGTCACTTGGCTTAAGACAAAGTTTGTTAACAGTCTTAACATATACCATTTGCTCATGTCCAAGTCATCTAGCCCATTAATTCCTTGAAAACCATCATCAGAAGCACAGAACTTCTGAACAAGAAAACCTTGCGAGGCACTTAGCATTCCTAATAGAGTAATTAAAATGATATAATCAGAATATTTCTGAATTGTGATGCTCATGATCTAAATTTCCTTATTATAAATTTTGCACTCGAAGATACTTTATATATAGTGTATACTATTGATAGAAGCTTTTCAACAGTTATAGTATGGGATTGATCGTTGCTGTCAATTATTATGTTGCTTCTTTTACTTTTGTTCTTTATTATACTCTTTTTCTGATCTTCTCAAATTTCACAGTCCCGTTATTGTAATGTTGGAGGTTTTTAATCATCAGGATGGTTATAATTTAGCATAGGGATTGCCCTATTTAAAATTCAACAAGTGATTAACATGTGATGTGATATCTAAATAGTAGTTAATTTGATAATTCAAAGAAAATGAAATGAAGTTCAGTATTCAAATGCACTAAACGCGTTGAAAATTTCACCAAATTTATTAAAAATAAATAAATATATATACTAACTTTTAAGAGAGCAAGAGTTAGACCCCTGATTTTTTTAGAGCCGGCCGACGAATTTGTTGTTCGCAGTCTTTAAATAATCAAACAAATACAAACCATGTCTCTCTCTCTCTCTCTCTCTCTCTCTCTCTATATATATATATATATATATGTATGTATAATTTATTTTGCGTTCTATTTAAAATATGTATGTTTGAGAGCGATCCAACTCCTACTTCACAAAAGAAGCACATATGCTCTGTAGCTTTTGTCTGCTAATTAATAAAGAAAGCGAACCAACTCCCTCTATACTTACTTCAAGGATGACCTGAAATGCCTTCAAGAATCTCTCACCACGATTCGCGCTGTGCTGCTGGATGCTGAGGAGTAGCAGACCAAAAGGGACCCTGTCAGGCTTTGGCTCAAGAAGCTCAAAGATGTGGCCTATGATGCTGAAGATGTTTTTGATGAGTTAGCCTATGAGAATCTTCGTCGAAAGGCAGAGATGCTAGATCAACCAGGAAGAAAGGTAAGCACCTCTAATCCACTCTCCGAAGTCACTACTTCTGCTAAAAAGACTGCATTTCGTTTAAAATTGGCCAAAAAAGTTAAGAAGATAGATCAGTCGCGGATTAGTATTGAGAATGAAGCTAGGACTTATGGACTTAAGTTTCACATGGAGATCATAGAGTCCCTCTAATTAACATGGACCGAGTGACGGACTCAGAACTTGACAATCCAGTTGTAGGGAGGGATAGTGATGTCTCTAAAGTTTTAGACTTGCTGACTTACTCCTGTGATTAAGAGGTGCTTACCATTGTTCCTATTGTGGGCATGGGCGGTCTTGGTAAGACTGCTTTGGCTAAACTAATGTGTCAAGAAGCAATAACCAAAAAGTCTTTTGATGTTAAAATGTGGATTTGTGTCTGATAATTTTGATGACCAAAGAATTTTAGGAGAAATGTTGCAAAGTCTTCGTAGAGACATGAGGGGCTTGACCAACAAGGATGCAATCCTTAACCAGCTTGCGGAAGAGCTAAAGGGGAAGAAATTCCTTCTTGTTCTTGATGATGTGTGGGATGATGCATCGGAGGGGTGGGAGAACTTAGTGAGGCGGTTGTTAAAAATTCGTGCGAAGAATGGAAATGCCATTATTGTTACTTCTCGTCGTGAGGAAGTGGCATCTGTAGCAGAGACTTCTACCATTATTGTCACTACTTCTAATCAGGAAGTCGCATCTGTAGTGGAGACTTGTAGTGTGTACAGGTATAATTTGAATGTCTTGTCTGATGAAGATTGTTGGTCCATTATGAAGACAACAGTGCTAGGAGCACCCATTTCTCCAGAGCTGGTGACTATTGAAAAGGAAATTGCAAAAAAATGTGGAGGAGTACCTTTAGCTGCAAAAGCTTTTTGCGGGATGTTGAATGTTGAGAGGGAGAAGGAAGCTTGGTTGTCCATTAAGAATAGTGAAGTTCTGAATGCAACATATGGAAGGGTTAATGTGGAGGCTATATTAAAATTGAGTTTTGATCAGTTGCCTTCATATTTGAAACCATGTTTTGCTTATTGTTCAATTTTTCCTAAAGATTTTTTAATTGAAAAAGAACTCATTCAACTTTGGATGGCTGAAGGTTTTCTTGAGCCATCCAATGTGGATATGGGCAACTTGTATTTTAATGCCTTACTTTGTAGTTCTTTTTTCAAGATGTAGAAATGGATAGGTTAGGTAATATTGTAAAATGCAAGATGCATGATCTTGCAATCTCTCTTTCCAAGTCTGAAATGTTGACTTCAGAAAGCTATTCAAAATGTTCAGAAAGTGATTCACAAGGTAAGGTGGACTTGTCATGCATTCGTCGTGTTACTATAGATAGTGGAGATGTAAAAAATGTAGTGGCAGCTCCAAATGATGGTGGTAGGAAGTTACGTACTGTATTCTTACTAATGAAGGATGTTGTGTTTAACAAATCATGGAAGTTGAAATACTTGCGGAGTGTAAAGTTGAGAGGTTCTGCAATTGACGAACTGACATCTTCAATTGGAGAGTGGAAACACTTTAGATATCTTGATGTGCCAGACACTGAACTCAGAGCCTTGCCTGAGTCCATCACCAAGCTTTACCGTCTACAAACATTGCGATTCCTGAAGTGCAAGTCACTTAAGGAGTTTCCTAGAGAGAAAATGAATGTGCTTCAACCATGTTGAATTTAGTTATAATTGGCAGATGTTGAGTGGGTTGGGTAGGCTAACTAGTCTTGGAAGGCTGACAATGTTCGTTGTGGGTATTGATAGAGGAGGTAGCATCAAGGAATTAGAGCGCTTGAATGAGCTAAGAGGGAGTTGAGGATAGAACAACTTGAGAAGGTTAGAGATAAGGAAGAGGCAAAGAAAGCAAAATTGGTGAGAAAAAGAGAATAACAACCCTGGTATTTGTTTGGAGCAAGTATAGAGGGAGCTGCAGCAATGATGAAGAAGTGCTGGAAGGACTTCACCCTCACTAAAAAATAAAGAAGATAAAGATCAAGGAGTATATGGGTACAAATTTTCCAGCATGGGTAATGAAGATGAAAGTTCTAGATAGTAGTGGTTCTAATAGTTTCATTGTACTTGATAGTCTGGTAGAGCTGAAATTGGAGAACTGCAAATTTTATGAACAAATTCCAAGCCTAGGAATTCTTCCGAATCTTATATATCTTGAAATAGATAGGATGGAAAAAGTGACATGTATAGGCAATGAGTTCTATGGGATCGATGGCAGTGGTGTTGGTGGCAGTGGATGGAAGCTGTTTCCTAAATTAAAAAGACTCACTTTAAGGCGCATGGAGAATTTAACTAAATGGAGGGCACCGGAAGTCGCTAAGTATGAGAGAGTTGAAGAATTATTTCCTTGCCTTGAAGAAGTGATTATTGAAGATTGTAATGTTGTAACCAACTATGGAATAACTAAGAGTTCACTTGTAAATCTTGAAATTAATAGTTGTAATAAATTATGTTATTTATTTGATGAAGAGCACTCCTCCTTCCCTTCTCTTAAGAGTTTGATTATAAGCAATTGTTCAAGTTTACCAAGTATTACAAGAAGAAGGGCATTGCCGTCATTCACTTCTTCAGAAGTAGAAGTAGGTGAGGGTGAGAGGGTTGAAGAATTATTTCCTCGCTTTGAAGAGGTGATAATTAGAGATTATGATGCTTTAACTAGCTTGGGAATAACCAACATTTCATCACTTGTCGAACTTGAAATTGATAGATGTAATAAATTTGGGTAATTTATTTGATGAAGAAGAGCACTCTTCCTTTCCTTTTTTTAAGAGTTTGTGGACAAGTGATTGTTCAAATTAAACAAGTATTGCAAGAAGGGCAATGCAGTCATTCACTTCTTTGGAGAATTATGTATTAAGTCAATGTGAAAGGCTGGCATCGATTCCAAAAGAGTTAAGAGGAATTTACTTTTCTTACTGATTTTCAAATATTCGAATGTGAGAGATTGAGTTATTTCCCTGAGGAGATTTTAGGTAGCCTCACCCGATTGGAGTCATTAAGTATAGGTGGTTTCTCAGAGGAGTTGGATGATTTGTCTTATTTGAACTCTATCCATAATCTCAGTAATTCTCTTCAAAAATTATATATATGGGGGAATTCTGAAAACCAGTCTCTGCCAGATCAACTTCAACACCTCACTTCCCTCAGGTCTTTGGAGATTGATAAATTCGATGGAATGAAGTCTCTGCCAGAGTGGTTGAGAAACCTTTCTTCTCTCCAATCCCTTTCTATTAATGATTGTTATGATGGTCTTAAGGAAAGTTTAAGGAAACGGAGTGGCTTTGAATGGGACAAAGTTTCTCATATTCCTAAAGTAATTTGCCACTAGTAGAAGGTAAACCTTCTCTTATTCTATGTATTGAATTCATTGTTTTGAGTTGTTTCTTGTTGGTAACGTATATATCTGCTTGTTTGTTTACTAATTTACTTCTGAAGAGCTCCTCCGCGCGGAAGTTAGAAATCCAAAGAGATAATCAAGTTACTACCCCTCTCTCTCTTTTATCTCTATGTTGGTAGGAATCATTAACGCTCTTGATTAAAATCTATGGCCAAACATAAACATTCTGTCAGTCCCAATTGTCAAATTCTATGTATTGAATTCCTTGTTTTTTTTTTTGTTTGTTAATTTTCCTCTGTTTGGCCACAAATCAACTTTCAACTAAACTTTTTTGTATCAAACCTGAATACATTCTTTAAATGTGTACTTTCAACTGAATACATTCTGATGCTCAACTACTTCATTATACATATTGATTATGGAAATTGGATTCTCTGGCATCATCAAAGCTATTGCAAGGGAAATTGTGCTGCCTACAAAATGCTCATTCCATTAACTGTTCATGTACAACACCTACTAATAAAGCCTTTTTACATTAGATGTGGTTATTATGCTACAGATTACTGCGACTCTTAATGGAGTACATTAAAATAAGGTAATTTATATAATCAGATGATTGCTCACTTGTGATCGTCATCATCTAATTTTCCATTTTTAATAAGTTTTGTACAATTAGTAGCTACTTCATGGTATATAGAGTATAATTATGCCTGCCTTATCCAAATTATTGCAGCAGCATTCACTTCTGTTAACTCTAATTTCACTTGCTCATGTCAGGGTAAGCATTCATCAGGTGACATCAACATTTTAGTTTGCATTTGGAAACATCAGAAGCTGCCTGGAAGACAACTTAATCCTGAAGAGTAATGAACTCCTTTTTGCAGATACTGCAGCATGGGATTAGTTGTGTTGTTAATCATTGATTTGCTCTCAATTATTATCTTGCTCCTTTTAGTTTGGTACTTTGTTATGTTCCTTTCTTGTTTCGAGTTTGACTGTCTTGTTACTCCAATGTTATATGATTTTCTTGGTGCTTCTTTTTGCTATTATTTTTGTGAAGGAGGTTTTATTTATTTTTTTTAATAAAAAATCATGAGGACGGTTAGGATGATTTTTTTTTCCGTCTAAACATAAGGTGTTCTAGGAGGACTCTAACTGTGAGAGGTGCCTTTAAACCTGTACCATGTCCAGACTAATTCTTGCTTGACCGAGGACGGAACTTGAAGGGCGGCAAAGGTCTACCTCAAGAGTTTTAAAATAGTTGTATACTTAAGGTTAGAATCTGAAATCTCTGATTAAACTGGAAGAGTTTTTCACCAACTCACCCATACCCTCTTGAATGACGGTTAAGATGATTCAGTACAGTGCTGAAAGAAAATTACCACTAGCTGTTAACAAAAGCATATATATAGACTCAAACGTTATGAAAAAGTTGATGTGTTGGTTATTGGATGGTCTTTTAATCCAAGGCTATGTGGAGAATAATGATGGCATTACTAAGTTTACATATTACTTTAATTCATATCCTCTTGGTGTAAATTGGACTGGATTGTTGATTCCAGTGTTGGCAAAAGCCCAACAACTATTACATTATGAGAAAATTTTATCTCATAACCCCTTCGATCAATTTAATTTCGTTAGCAATCTATCCCATATGCTTTTTTCAATTTTATTTTTTCACTTTTCATTTTTAGTCTTCTTTCTTTCTTCTTTTCAGTTTTAGCTTGCTAGCCACTTTTAGTATTTTCACATAAGAGAAAGAGAGAAAACGCAGAGAAATAAAAGAGAAGAAAAAACAAAGAGAGGAAAAGGTGATGGTGTTCCTCTAGAAAATGAATGATTTTGATTGACAAAAAATGAAGCGTATGATCATTGTGTAGTTTTTTGTTCTCTGTTTCTTTTTTTTTTTTTTAACTCTGATTGTAAAATGAATTAGTGCCATTTTTATCTCCTTAGTTGCATTACTCTGTTTGTGAGTGGTGGTGGGCTTTGAAATTTTGTGAAATGATAGGATCATTTTTGTTTTTCTCTATTTGTGAGTCCTCGTCGTTGTCACTTCTCTTGCTCCTGATAAGTTCCAATCTCATATATCATTAGATTGATGTTCAACCTCTGATCGTGTAGCACAACCAAACTTTTTATGGGTTTCTCATATTTCAGTTTCTAAGCTAACCAACTTGTCTTTCGTGACTAGGACTTATGTTTCCGTACCTAACACTAGCTTAGTTTCCAATTCAATTCATAAAATTCTCCCCAATTTATTGGCCTCTTCATCTCCTTCTTTTTCTTCATCTCCTTTCCTTAATTCATATCAATTTGCAAAGTTGGCGAAAGGGTCTCCTAATGCAACTAGTAAAAATTTATTATTAATATATTATTTATTTCGAATATAAAAATTAAGTTCATTAAACTAAAAAATTGCCTATAATTTTCAATAATTATTTTTAATAAAATTTTTTATTTTTGGTATTAATTATAAAAATAATAAAATAGCAAATAGTAAAATAATAACTGCAAAATTTTGTTGATTTTTATTATTAATAATAAAAGTAAAAATTTCATTTATGGCCTTAATTTTATTATTAATAATGAAAAAACAAATGAACAATTGCAACATTATGAAATTTATTAATTAAATTATTATTTTTATTATTGATGCTAATAAAAGGAAAAATTATATTTATGGTTTTAATTTTATTATAAATGATGAAAAAACAACAAGTACAAGCAGCAACAAAAATAAAACAAATGAACAAAAATCAACAAAAATCAACAACTGTAATTTTTTATTACTTTTTGTTGATTTTGTTATTTTAATTGTATATTTCAATTATTTTTGTTGTTTCTTTTTGTTTATATTTTTTTATTTTTGTTAAAAATAAAAAATAACAATAAAAAATAATAAAAATTATGAGATATATAAAAAAATTATTATTTTTATCATTAATACTAATAAAAGTAAAAATGTTATTTATAGCCTTAATTTTGTCATTAATAATGAAAAAATAACTAAAAAATAAAAAATTAATAAAAATAAACAAAAATAAACAACATTCAACAACATATAATTTTGTTGATTTTTGTTGTTTTGTTGTTTTAGTTGTTGATTTTTGTTAAAAACAAAAAATAACAACAAAAACACAAAAAATATTAAATATTTATTATTAATATTGATAAAAATAAAAAATTTCATTTATGTAATTATGTTTAATATTAATAATAACAAACTGAAAAAATAATGAATAGCAACAAAAATCAACAACTGAAAAAGTTTGTTAATTTTTATTGTTTCAGTTGTTATTTTCAGTTATTTTTTGTTATTAATTTTTTTTATTTTTGTTAAAAAAAAGTAACAACAAAAAAATTATGAAATATTTTCAAAAAAATATTCTTTTTATTATTAATAGTAATTAAAGTAAAAATTAAGGAAATTTCCCATATTTAGAATGATTATTTTTATTATTTATTTATATTGTTTCCGTTTGTTGTTTTTTGTTAAAAACAAAAATATAACAATGAAACCACAAACAATTATTCAATATATCAAAAAATATTATGTTTTATTATTAGTACTAATAATAATAAAAAAAATTCATTTATGTCATTAATTGTGTTATTAATAATAAAAAACTGAAAAAAATAACAAATAGTATCAAAAATAAACAAAATCAACATCTGAAAAAATTTGTTGATTTTTGTTATTTCAATTGTTATTTTCAATTATTTTTGTTATTAATTTTTGTTGATTTTTGTTAAAAACAAAAAGTAACAAAAAAAATTATGAAATATTTTCAAAAAAATATTATTTTTATTATTAATAGCAATAAAGTAAAAATTAAGGAAATTCCCCATATTTATTATTAGTTCTGCATGTGATGAAATTAAAAGAATATAATTTGTACATTTTTTTTATTTGAAAACAAGGCGTAAGCCTAAGAAATTACATAAGAACTAACCGACTATGGTTAGTACCCAACTTATCATAGTCCGACAAATGGCTAATCTCCAAAGGAGGAGCGTGAAACTTATGACAACCTAAATTCATGTTTTTGGCTAGATTTGCCATACAGTCAACAACACAATTTGCTTCCATATAGATATGGTCCAGTCTCACATTCCAAGGTTGACATAAAAGTTCATGAACTGCACTGACCAACTGTACATGCCTGCGGAACTTCTTGTTTGTTTGTTGAATCAAATTTAATGCACTTTTCCTATCCGTTTCCAACAGAAACTTCCTAAAACCAAGATCCCAGGCCAAAAAGAGACCCCAAAAAATGGCCAGGTAATATGTTTGTAATATTAGCATAATATTTTCATATAGAATTTTGTTCAAATTAAAATTATAAAGGGTCTCGAATACTATATAAGTATTATTACTCAAATTTTAAATAAATACGAATAACCTTTTAAAAAAAATATGAATAATAAAAATTAAATATTTAATAAGTTTGAATTGAATTTAGATAATTATTTTTTGAAGTATTTAAATTCAGATACTATTTATTAAATGAGTGTCTTTGTTGTCATTGTTATAGGAAACTTAGTTAATTTTTTGTGTTAATTGTTCGCCATTGAAATTGCACAACCTGAAAATATATAGGTCGATAAAGAGGAAGTAAAATATCATTCTCATGAGAATTGATAATTAACCACCTATTAATCTTAGTTATTCATGTTTAAAGCTAATAATTAAGTTGGAATGAGAACAAATTCAATAACTAAATTAACAAACAAGCAAAATAAACACTAAACTATATAAGTGCAAGAAGAAATCAATATGATAAGAGTGTTGCTAGAAATGTGATACACTACATAATTATTAAACTAATATTAAAATCCATTTACGTCGTAGATTTTCTTAGTTATCAAGAATTCTCTCTTAAGCAATGATTGAATTAGTTTGTCTGAAATTAATAGTGATTCCCAAGGCTTAGTTTTCATCATCACCTAAGGCATTCAAGCAAAATATTAAACACACCCAATGGGAATTGAGTGGAGCTAATTAAGCTATCTCTAGCCATAGCTCTTCAACTTGTGTTAATATATAGATCCACAAGAATAATCATTTCTCAATGTATAATTCTAGATTAGAGTAAGTTGTAGTTGGCCACCACAATAACAATGAAGAAAAATAAACACCATTTGCAATAACATGTAAATAAGATCTATATTGTAAAGCTTAATTCATATTAGGGGTGTAATTGTTGCATTTTAAACCCGCAAGCGCACGGTTGTAGTTGCAGTAGAAAAATATCGTTCCCTCAAGGACTGTATATTGATTACTAACACTTTTTATCTATGATCTTAGCTAGTAAATTAAATAATTTAGTAAGGTTTAAAATTTAAATAACATAAACTTAATTAAAAGTAAAATCAAATATTTGTAAACACAGAGTCTAGGTTTAGTTTCACTATTCCAATCTAATCATGAACACATTATTAAGTAGAAATCTTGAATTCAATTAAGGGTAATTACTTTAAAATACTTAAGACTCTCTCAAGTTCAATTAAGCATGCAAGGATTAAAATCTAACCTACTCTCATGATAAATAATTTAATCCAAGCTTATTAAGATTTTTAGCAATTAATTTATCACCGTAATGTACTATCGTGACTCCCCAAAGAGCTTGCATACTCTCGTGGTCAAGTGATCTAAGTTCTAAGTGTCTTAAACTAATGAATTCCCTTAACTATCGTTGGTGCAATCAAACAAGCATGGAATGATAATAAGATAAATATTACAACACAAAGAATTAACTAAAATTCAAATAAAATATAAAAAGTTATGTTCAAATCATATCATGGAATAACTACTCCTAACCAAGACTCTGAAAGAAAACTTAGCCACATATGGCTATGGTGAAATCCATAATCATAATAAAAAAGATAAGAAGATGAAACAGAAAATAAAATAAGCTCTAAGTCTTTGTTGATTTCTATCTAGTCGCCTCCTTTTCTCTGTGATTCCCCTCTCCTTTTTCCCTAAAAGGGTGTTTATTCCTTATATAATGCTAGGGAATGAAAAGAATCCTCTTTGATTTCTAATTCCTTCTTATTTTCAAAACATGAAGTTTTTACCTTCATGACAAGGTTTTGGAGCACGATTGTGCTTCATTCAAATAAATCTGTGAATTTACTCAGCACACAATATGAGTTCCAACACGGGCAAGTTTATTAGCCGTGCATCATTCTGAGTCAGAAATCTTCACTCATACGAGATGTGCATGTTGTGATATTGCTATGTTGATATTCAAGTGTAGTTGGCTTCTTCATGGCTCACGTATGGCTTGGACATGAATTTTCCTCATTTGTTTCTTCATTACATGGCACATGCATGCCATGCTATATTAAAAACATACCAACTTCCTTTTATTCCTGGGGCCCACACTAGACATAAAACATAAAAATCAATTAAAACTTAAATAAAACTTCCCAAATATACAATAAATAATAAAAATCCTAATTAAATACTAACTCATAAAAATCTCCTAATTAAACCTAAAAATTACTTAAATTAATTTATTCCTTATTTAAAATTTATTAAAATTCAACTCTAAGACACATAAATAATAAGCATATTAGTAATCGAGCCGAGTCAAGTCGACACACTACCAAACTTGAGCTCTACTTGACTTTTAAACTTGAAGCTTGAGCTCGACTCAAACTCGATCGAGCTCCTTTTTTTTTGAAACTTGAACTTGACTCGATTAAATAATTTATATACTTAAGCTCAACTCGGCTTGACTCGATTAATTAACTAAAATTTTTAAATTTATAAAAATATATATTTTAAAATATTCAAACTTGACTTAAGTTCGAACTCGAGCTTGAACTTAACTTGGTTTGTAAAGATATATTATATTTATATTAAAATAAAAGGTAAAATAGTAAATATATACAAGCTCGACTCGAACTCGATAGGCTTGATTAAGCTCACAAGCCTATCAAGGCATATATTTACGAGCTCAAACTCGACTTGATAGCCTACTCAAGTAGCTCAAGCTCAAGCTCGACTTCATAATAATCGAGTCAATTTTAAGTTTTTCTGAGTTGATCCTGGGTAGCTCATGAGTCGGCTTGACTCGATTACACCATTAATTCATATAGGTCATCAAATCTTAGCAATAAAAGTATTTTTAGCCAAATATGGCAATTATAGTACAACCCAATATAATATCCATATGGGTTCAAAAGAATAAAGAAAAAATCAAAGAAATGTTATCCAAAGGAAACTTCAATTCTTCTTATTCTCTCCTCTTTTGGTGCTAAATTACATATAAAGTTAGGAGTCATTTTAGCATTCATTCATTCATTTTAATTAGCATTAAGTATAGGTAAATAGATAAAACTAGATACTTTTATATTTTGTTTTACTTTTATAGGAAAAGAAGGATTGAAGGTGTTTAGTGGTGTTTGAGAGCAAAATAGAGAAGAACAAAACAAAGGAAGTAGAGCAATGTCACTATCATGATCGCGGATGGAAGCGCGATCACATGTTGATCGAAGCAAACAAGCATTCCCAAATCGAGGCCTTTTTGTAATCGCAGGTTCTTGGCAACCAAACCTTTTGTGGCACCCCTTCATTAGTTGCCTCTCTATCGCAATTGCGGCTTAACCTGTGCTCGCAGCCAGCATAGAACATGCTAAGGTGGACGTTTTAAAAGAGCAAATCTAGGGGAGGTAAAAGGACATTCTAGAAGAGGGTTAAAAAAGGACAAGGACCATGATTTGGAAAGGGGGATCAATTTTAGAACAAATCAATTTGAAAAAAAACTCATAATAACTAAGAGAGAGAAAAGAAAAAATAAAAGAAAAAGAAGCTTGAAAGAAGGATTCCATTGAAGACCCATAACCTTCTTGATAAAAATTTCTCTTCCCTTCTCTTTATTAAATATTAGTTCTTAATCTCTTGGGTTGTAATTGAATATTAAATGATGAATATTAGAGGCACGATTGGCTAGTTTTATTTTATTATTGGGATTTTGGAACCCATTTGATTCAAGCTTATTTAGTAGATCTTTTTCTTATTTAAATTTCATGTTATGTTTGTTGAGATTGTTAAGTGTTGTGTTATGGCTAAATTGTTATGTTCAAAACTCATAAGCGCACAGATCATGGTTGTAGTATAAAGAGTTATCGTTCCCACGAGGATTGTATATTGAGTACTAATATCTTTACTTATGATCTTAACTAGTAAATCAAATAAAAGTGATTTAACAAATAAAATATAAATCAAAGCAATGTAAATTAAATTACAATCAAATGATTAAAAGCTTAGAGCCTAGGTTTAATTTCACCATTCCAATTCGATCATGAACACAAACTAAATGAAAAACATTGATTTCAGTTAAGGGTAATTATTCTAAAATACCTAAAGACTCTCTTGAGTTTAATTAAGCATGCCAAGATTAAGATTTAACATACTCTCATAATTAAGAAATTAATCTTGACTCATTAAGCTTTTTAACAATTATTTTATGCTTGAAGAGCTCGCCTACCCTTGTGGTTGACTGATCTAAGTCCTATGAGTCTTAAACTAATAAATTCTCCTATCTCTTATTGGTGAATCTACCCATAAACATGTAAACAAGCTAGCCAAGAATGAAAGCATACATTAAGTGCAACTCATATGATTAACTGAAAATTAAATAATAAAGCTTTATGTTCAATCACATCATAGAATAGCTACTCCTAACCTAAACCTTAAAAAGAGTTTAGCCACGCATAATTGTGCAACAATAAAAAACATAATTAAAGAAATAAAATATGAAGAAGAAGAAAGTATAGATAAGTCTCTTGAATCTCGTAACTCTTCTTCAATCTTTTGCTTTAAGTATTGCTCCCTCAATGTAGAATGACTCCTCCATATCCCTTTTTATAAGAAAAGCATGATAGAAGACCTTTTTGCCCTTGAATTCCTCTTCCTTTTTGCTAAGGAAAACTTCCTTTAATCCAACACGGCCTTGACATGGTCATGCCTCTTTTTATGTCACAGTGAAGCTCTTCGGCATTTGTCCTCGAATCAAACTTCTAGTTGGTTTGCACAACCTGGTACATGGTCATGCTAAGCTTCTCCAACTTAGACAAAAAGATGCATGGGCTGAAGCATGCCCGTGTCCAATGTTCCTTTAGTTCTAGAAATAGACACAACTTGCAACATGCCCATGCCATGGCCATGTTGTACAAATCCTTAACTTTTTGGAATTCCTTTTTATTCCTACAAAAGGGAAACCTTAATAAGTACTTAAATAAAACTCCTAATTCGACTAAAATTAAACCAAAAACAATAAAATCCTAATTAAAACTCTAAACTAAAAATATTTCCTAATTAACTTAAAATCTACCCAATTAACATTATTTATTAATTCAAAAGTGATTAAAATTTAACTCAAAAATATGTAAATATTACACATATCAAATTCCCCCATACTAAAGCTTTACTTGTCCTTGAGCAAAAATCAAATTTGAAATTTAAATACTAGCTCAACTATAACCAAAGAGTTACAATTTCTAAGATATGTAAGTTGACAACGCTGAGATTGAAAAATATTTACTAAGGAAGATAATCAGATAAAAATACATCATATATAAATAATTTACTAATCATAACTCAAACACATAACTCTTTGAAATCTAATGAACATAACTTTAGAAGAAAAACATTTAAGCTTATAATCCCTTTTGAAAAAAAAAACCTTTTTAGTTGTGAATGTGTTTTACACTCTGTTTCACAACATCTTTTTTTTTCTCTTTTGCTTTGGTGAGTGTGTTTTACGCTCCATCTTACTATTATTTTCTCTCTAATATATTAATTAGTCTTAATTTTAATATTAACAGATTTAATTTTAAGCATTTAATATGTTTATTTTAAGTGTGTATAAGTTAGGACTTAAATGAAAGCCAAGTCAAAGCTTAAATCAATAGTAAGCTGTGACTAAAGTAAAAGCTTCTATAGTAACAGAAAGCTGAAATGAACAATAAGCTGTGACTGAAGCATTGCTTCTATGGTGAGCTGAATAGTAAGCTACAACTGAAGCAAAGCTTTTATGGTGATAGAAAGCCAAGTCAAATTAAGATGAAGAGTAAGCAGCAACTGAAGTAAGAGTTGCTATGGTAACAGAAAGCCAAAGTGAACAGTAGGCTGCGACTGAGGCTTTGCTACTATAGTGACATTCCAATTGTCATATTTTTGAATTTAAGACATTAGAGACATGTTTGACATCTCCAACAACCATATTTTTTATTTTTTATCTATATAAATACCTAATTGAGCTCAATTAAAGTTAAGATACTTATTAAAATTTTCTATCTTAATATTCATTAAAGCTCTCAAACTCTCAAATATTCATTCTTTGTTTGTATGACTCTTGTGAGAGTTGGTTATGTGTTAGAAACATAATTTCTTTTCATCTAAAATCTTGGGATGTATTAGAAGGGAAGTGAGATTTATTTTCAAAGGAATTGGTTTAAGTGTTTAGCCATCAAAACACTTGGGATTTGGTTTGTTTGAGTGAGCCTTGAAAACTTAAGTTGTAAGGTTGAAAGAGTGAGCCTAAAACTCTTGTGTAATCTCAATCTTATGAATAAGATTGTGGGTATTGAAAAATCCTAACTTGGGGATACGTTAGGTGGAGACGTAAGATTATTGAGAATCTGAACTCCTTAAATCTTTATGTTCATTGTTCTTTCTAGTCTATTCTCTTTTAATTTTTGTTCATCCCTTAAATTCATTTTTAATTTTCTAAAATCCTTTATTAGCCTTATTTACACCCCCTCTAAGGCACTTTTAATTGGTATCAAAGCTTGAATTCTAGGTACTTCATTACTAGAACACAAGATCATAGGGAGTGAAAATCAAAACATCTATTCTCTTAAACCTTTCTTTGATGGTAGTGATTATGTAAATTAGAAATTTAAAATGGAGCTTTATCTAGATTGTGATTCCACCAAGCTTTGGAAAATTGTTCTAAAAGGATGGGAACCACCTTAAGCTACCAAAGATGGAATAGTCACTATTCTTCTAAAAGATGAGTGTAGCAATGAAGAAAAGGAAGAAAATTATAAGAATAAAAAGGCTACATTCACTATAGCATCCTCCATGATAAGAGAGGAAAGTAACAAGCTTTAACATTATATTTCAGCCAAGTAGATGTGGGAGACCTTGGAAAATCATTATGAAGGCAACATTCAAGTTAGAAGCAAGAAGGTTCAACTTCACATGTACGAGTATGAACTTTTCAAAATGAAGCCACATGAATCAATAACGAAGATGACAAACCTTCTTATGGCTCTTCTCATAACCCTTAAGAAACTTAGAAAATATTTCTATGAGGAAGAAGTAAACAATAAGATTCTAAGAATCCTACCTAAGAAGGATTGAGAATCTCTAGATACTTCAATTGAGAAAGCTTAAGACCTCTCAACTGATGTGCTTATTAGAAAGCTTCTCACCCATGAGCTTACAATTAAGCAAAGAGGTAGAGAGCAAAAAGAGAAGGAAGAGAAGAAAAAAAGCATTTCCTTAAAAGCTCAATAAAATGATGATGAAGAAGAAAACCTTAAAGATTATAGTGATGAAGATAGTGAAATTGCCAAGCTTACAAAAACTTCAAGAAATTCTTGAGAAAACAACACTCCTTAAGAATAAGAGATTTCAACAAGAAACATAAAGGAGAAGGTAAGAAGAAACCCAAAGATATCACTTGCTATGAATGTAAGAAATCGGGACACATGAGGAGTGAGTACCCCAAACTCAAAAACAAGAGCAAAGGAACAAAAGAGAAAAGGAAGGCTTACAAGGCAACTTGGGATGACTCATTCGAATCAGAAATAGAAGAGGAGCAACAAGAGGTAGCCAACCTTTGTTTCATGGCTCTTGAAAGAGACAATGAGGTACCATCTACATCTAATTCTTCATATGATGATGATTATTATGATAATAATGATGAATATGATGATGACGATGACGATGATGATAATGATGAGAGCTCTATTATGAGTAAACTCTTGCTTAAATGCAAAAGCTTATTGTCTAAAAATAAGCATTATAAACATGAGTTAACTAGCATAACCAGGGAATTTAAACATTTAAAGAATGATTTTGCTAAGCTTGTTAAATCTAATGAAAAATTTGCTTATGATTTAAAATCTTTAAATTCCTTGGAAGGGCAACTCAAGAAAGCAAGTAATGAAAATCATAAGCTTTCCAATTAGGTAATAGAGTTAAGAAAATTCCATACCTAAGTTTCAAAGAGGAAAAGAGAGTTTAGATAATTTACTTGACTCTAAAAAATTTCATGGAAATACTCATGGAATTGGATATGCTAATGAAATGGCTTCCTTATCATCATCACATATCAATTTTGTTAAAGCATCACATATCAATTTTGTTAAAGGATAACATAATTCCACTCCTTCTACCTCTAAACCAATTGAGACTTAAGCTTTTAAAAACTAATAAGTCTCATGTGTCAAATATTAGAGGAAAGTCTTATAAGATTCAATCCTATGTGACACAAAGAGGTAAGTCTCATGCTAGAAAAGCATAACCAAAACATTCTTATATGTACACTAGACATAACACTCCTAAGTATGCTATACAACACAATTCTCATAAATATGTAGCACAAACTTATCAAAATACACATTGTCATTGTCAATGTATGTCTCATACTATGACTCAAATTAATCTTAGGAGAAACACACTACCACAACATAAAAGGCATGTTTTATAAATTAGGAAACCATATCATCCTAAAAGAAATAAATTTGAAAATGTTGTATCTTTATATTGTATGATCAAAGGACACACCAACAATGTGTGCTTCTATGGAAGATTACATATGAATTTGCTTCCTTTGGATTATCTTGAGACTAACCAACCTAGACCAAGAAAGGTTTGGGTTCAAAAGAAAACTTAAATTATTTTGTGTAAGTGTGCTTGAAATCCACAAGAATGAAAAGTAAGTGGTATCTCGATAGTGGATGTTCAACACACATGATGAGAGACAAGGAGTAATTTAATAAACTTGATGCAAAGGACGGAGGACATGTCACATTTGGGGACAATGCAAAAGGAAAGATTATTGGCATTGGAGAAATTGGTAATCCTCAATCCTTATCACTTCATCATGTGTTGTTTGTTGATGGTCTTAAATATAATTTTCTTAGTATAAGTCAATTATGTGATATAGGAAATATAGTCATTTTCTATCCTAGAAATTGCTTTGTTAGTAGTTTTGAGGAAGATAAAGTAATTTTTAGTGATGAAAAAGTAGACAATGCCTATATAATTGACTTGAATAAAGTTGATAATAAAGACATTAAATGCTTAATGTCTATTTCCCATGACATATGGACATGGCGTAGAAGACTAGGGCATGCAAATTTATAGTTTTTGAATGATCTTTGTAAACATGAACTTGTGATTGGTTTACCTAAACTTGAATTCACTAAAGATAAACGTTATGATGCTTGTTAAAAGGAAAAATAATCCAAATCATTTTTAAGCTAAAAAATATTATGTCCACCTCTAGGCCACTTGAACTTATACATATGGATTTATTTCGACTAACTAGAGTTGCTAGTTTAGGTGGTATGCACTATGCTTATGTCTTGGTTGATGAAAACTCTAGATTTACTTGGGTGTGTTTTCATGCTTATAAGAATGTTGCTTTTAAAGCTTTTGACAATTTTGCTAAAAGAGTTTAAAAAGAAAAAGGATTTTGTATTTTATCCATTAGAAGTGATCATAGAACTGAATTTCAAAATGAACTTTTCAAAACCTTTTACAATAAAAATGGTATTTCACATACATTCTCTTCTCCTAGAACTCCTCAACAAAATGGGTAGTTGAAAGGAAAAATAAAACTATTATGGAAATGGCTAGAACAATGCTTTATGAGTATAATTTACCTTTATACTTTTAGACGAAAGCCATTAACACATCTTCTTATATTTCAAATAGAGATTTCAAAAGGCCAATTTTAAATAAAACTTTTTATGAGCTATGGAATAATAGAAAACCTAAAATCTTATATCTAAGAGTATTTGGATGCAAGTGCTTTATATTGAACACTAAGGATAATCTTGGAAAATTTGATACTAAAGCCGATGAAGGAATTTTCCTAGGCTATTCTACTTCCAGTAAAGCATATAGAGTATTTAATAAAAGAACTCTAGTAGTTGAAGAGTCAACGCATGTTGTATTTGATGAATCAAACTCACTTGATCTTAGAAAGGATGTTTGTAGTGTTGATGATTTTGTAGATAAGCATGTGGATGTGAACACTTAAGAAGACAATGCTAGTAAGCCTTTGAAACTTAAAGGTCCATGAAAGGAAGAAAGTGAGGAGATGCCTCAACTTACCTTGAAGGATGATCTTCCAAAGGATTGACAATTCAAGAAAGCTCATCCTTAAAACCTTATTATATGTGACATTATAAAAGGGGTATCTACTAGATCTCAACTTAAGTCTATTATTAATTTAGTCTTCATATCTCAAATTGAACCCAAAAATATTGATAAGGCTTTGAGTGATGAATTTTGGGTCCTTGATATGCAAGAAGAGTTAAATCAATTTGAGAGAAATAAGGTTTGGTCCTTGGTTCTTAGACTTAAACATAATCTATTATAGGCACTAAATGAGTGTTTAGAAATAAGGTGAATGAACAAGGTGTCATAACTAAGAACAAAGATAGACTAGTAGCTAAAGGTTATAATCAAGAGGAAGTCATTGATTATGATGAAATCTTAGCCCCAGATGCAAAGTTAGAAGCTATTAGAATGCTGCTTGCATTTGCATCATTCATGAATTTTAAACTTTATCAAATGGATGTTAAAAGTCCACTTTTAAATGGTTTCATTGAAGAGGAGGTATATGTTGAACAACCTTCTAGCTTTGAAAATTTTGATTCTCCAAATCATATGTTTAAATTATCAAAAGCATTATATGGATTGAAACAAGCTCCAAGAGCTTGGTATTAAAGATTGAGTAACTTTATATTAGAGAAAATTTTCTCTAAAGGAAAAGTTGACACAACTCTTTTTATAAAGAAATCCAAGCATAATTTACTTATTGTGCAAATTTATGATGATGACATTATTTTTGGTCTACTAACCATTGCTTGTGTGAGGAATTTTCAAGTTGATGCAAGTAGAATTTGAGATAAGTAAGATAGGAGAACTCAAGTTCTTTCTTGGACTACAAATCAAACAATGTAAAGATGAGATTTTCATCAATCAAACCAAGTATAGAAGAGACATTCTTAAGAAGTTTGGCATGGATGGAGCTAAGACAAGTAAAACTCCTATGAGTACCACCATTAAACTCAACAAAGACGAGAATGGTAAGCTAGTTGATGAAAAGCGATTTAGAGGTATGATTAGATCCCTTCTTTATTTAACTATCAGTAGACTCGACATTATGTTTGCTACTTGCTTGTGTGCTAGGTTTCAATCAAGTCCTAGAGAGTCTCATTTGAATGCAATAAAAAAATTTCAAATATCATTATGGAACAATGCATTTAGGACTTTGGTATCCTAGGAGTTCCTCCTTTAACTTGATTAGTTATTCAGATGCAGAATTTGTCAGTAGTTTATTAGATAGAAAGAGTATTTCCATAACTTGTCAATTTTTAGGATAATGTTTATTTCTTGGTTTAGCAAGAAACAAGTTTCGGTTGCCTTATCCACTTTTGAAGCTGAATATATTATAGCAAATCTTTATTATTCACAAGTCTTGTGGCAAAAATAACAATTATTGGACTATGGTATAAAAATTTATCACATTCCAATCAAATGTGACAATACAAGTGCTATTAACCTTATAAAAAATCTCATTCAACATTCTAGAACTAAGCACATAGACATTAGACATCATTTCTTGTGTGATCATGTTCAAAATGGTGATATCTCACTTGAATTTATTGATACAAATAATCAACTTGTAGATATCTTCACTAAACCTCTCAATGAGGGGAGAATGAATTTCATTAAGCATGATCTTGGCATGTTTGATAGTTCTACTTTGTCTTGATTTTATGCTTATGGTTGAATTGTTTTCATGTGAAATCATGTTGTACTTATTAGTTGCTTTGATTATTAATTTTGATTTTGATCTTATGATTTTTTTAAAAATTTTTTTTGCTATTTAATAATTAATTCTTGAAATTATTTCAATAAATTAATTATTCAAAATAAGCATATAGCAAAATTATTCCCTCTTTCTCCTCCTCAACAAGACTAGTTATTTTTTATATGTTTTTTTGTGTGTTTTTTGTCAGTTTTTGTTTGGTTTATTTTCAGTATCTAAACTTTGAGCTGTTAGTTTTATGTTTTGTCATGTTTTTCTTTATTTACAATTGATATTTTAATATCGTTGTAACTCTATCTTTTGTTTAAGCAATTTTATTTTTCTTTAATGATTTTTTACATTTTGACAAAGGGGGAGAAATATTTGAATTTGAATTAATTTTTTATTTTGTTTATGCATGAATTTATTTTTATAATTGTGTTTATGCATGCATAATTCATGTTTTATTTATTCGTGTATAAATTTTTCTTAGGATTTATTTTGATCTTTGATAAGGCAGGGGTATTTTTTAAGATTTGGTCTATTTTTGTTTTCATTATTTTAGTTCTTGGTCATTTGTTTTGATCTTTAA
Source organism: Mallotus nudiflorus (assembly GCA_947683625.1). Classification (NCBI taxonomy): domain Eukaryota; kingdom Viridiplantae; phylum Streptophyta; class Magnoliopsida; order Malpighiales; family Euphorbiaceae; genus Mallotus; species Mallotus nudiflorus. Next base: position 102,440 of record CANTUR010000985.1, read on the forward strand.
TAAGGCATGAATATTTTTTAAGATTTGGTATATCTTTGTTTTCATTATTTTAGTTCTTGGTCTTTTGTTCCTTTAGAACTAAACTTTATATGATCATATGAAATATGTACTATTTTTGTGATGTGATAAGTAGTACTACATGCATTGTAAGTGCTACTAGTTTTTTATTTATTTAATATGTTTGAAATTATTTCCGTTATATTGTCTAATATTTATTTAAATGATCATGTTATCATGTTTTTATATATATATTTTAACACATTTGTCTTGTTAGGTCATGTCCCTAATATTGTATTTTATGTTGTTTCTTTTTTTGTCAAGAGGGATGATTTATAAATTTATATTTCTTATCATATCTAGAAAAGAGAGTAATAAAGAAATATATTAAATATTTTAACTGGTATTTTTTTCAATTGAAATGTTTTTTAGGAGTTGTTCAATTGATATTTATATAGCGCAAAGGGAGAGATTCTTAAAATTTCATTATTTTTAAAATTGGTATCATTCTCATTCCATTGATATTCTTCATTATTTGAATTCCTTACTCTTTAAATTCATTATTTTTATAATATGTATAAATTAAGGGGGAGTATAATTTACATACTTTAATGGAATTAAAAATAACACACACTTCACTTTATATTATCCTTCTCAAACTCAAAATAAGTTTGTAAAAATAAAAAAAGGGGGAGATTGTTGACCTTTGTAATAATCAATCTTAATTTTGATATTAATAAACTTAATTTTGAGCAGTTAATATGTTTATTTTAAGTGTGTATAAGTTAGGACTCAAATGAAAGTAAAGTCAAAGTTGAAATGAATTGTAAGTCGTGACTGAAGCAAAAGCTTCTATGGTGATAGAAAGCGAAAATGAATAGTAAGCTACGACTGAAGCATTACTTCTTTGGTGAGCTAAATAGTAAGTTGTGACTGAAGCAAAGCTTCTATGGTGATAGAAAGTCAAGTCAAACTGAGATAAACAGTAAGTTGTGACTGAAGCAAGAGCTGCTATGGTGACAACACGCCAAAGTGAATAGTAGGTTACAATTGAAGCTCTGCTTCTATGGTAACATTCCAATTGTCACATTTTTTAATTTAAAAAAGAGACATTGGAGACATGTTTGACATCTCCAGCATCCATATTTTTTCAGTATTTATCTATATAAACACCTACTTGAGCTCAATTGAAGTTAAGATACTTACTTATTACAATTTTCTATATCAATATTCATCAAAATTCTCAAACTCTCAAATATTCATTCTTTGTTTATATAACTCTTGTGAGAGTTGGTTGTGTGTTAGAAATAGAATTTCTCTTCATCTAAAATCTTGGGATAGATTAGAAAGGAAGTGAGATTTATTTTTAAAGGGATTGGTTTAAGTGTTTAGCCATCAAAACACTTAGGATTTGGTTTTTTGAGAGAGGCTTGAAAACTCAAGTTGTAAGCTTGCAAGAGTGAGCCTCAAACTCTTGTGTAATCTCAATCTTGTGAATAAGATTATGGGTATTGAAAAATCCTAACTTGGTGATAAGTTAGGTGGAGACGTAGGATTGTTGAGAATCTGAACTTTTTAAATCCTTATGTTCATTATTCTTCCTACTCTATTCTTTTTTAAATCTTGTTCATCCCTTAAATTTATTTTTAATTTTCTAAAATCCTTAATTGGCCTTATTCACCCCCCTCTAAGGCACTTTTATAATCAAATCTTCCCATTCTTAGTCATCCCCCACTGTTCCCGTATTACTAAGCATGGATACCACCAAGTGGGTCCTTTGGATACTCTTACTCTAATTAGAACATTGGAGTAGATTGATAGTATAAAAATTAAGATTTAAGTACTACTTTAAAGAAAAGAAAGATTTTTTTTTTTAAGAATTACAAACCAAAATGCATTCTCTCCCAAAATTATGCTCAAATTCAATCTTCCAAGTTGATACTAGGTTATAAAAACTAAATTTTTCATACATAATGACCATTCCAACCATCTTAATTAATAAACTATTCAATATTTCGATAATTGAATCAAGAATGCAAACTTATCCACTATTTCCCTTTAATTGCAATTAAGCAACAATTTTTCATAAAACTAAAACAAAAATTTTTAAAGACAAGCATCATGGTAAATGTGGAGAAATTAAGTTGAAAGTTAATGTCCTTACCAATTTTTAATTTTTTTTATTTTCTTAATTTAACTAATACGCATGCAAAAATAAATAAAACATACAAACATAAAAACATAATCCTAACATTTGGCATCCTCCCACACACTTATCTATGACACTGTCCTCAATGACCAAAATATTAAAATTGCAAAAAGAAAATGTTAGATGACCTACAACATTCATATGAGATACAACATTAAAATTCCCTGGTAAGCTTTTATCTTCCTTTTATGCTTACTCCAAATGTTAGATCACCTATAACATAAAATAACAAAAACTAAGAAAAATAAGAAAAAAACCAAACTAAAAATAAACTTAAATAAAAGAAATAAATCAAAACATGTGGGGTTTCCTCCCAACAAGTGTTAATTTTAGGTCATTAGCTTGGCCCCTTGAATATGTAGTATCATGTGCGCAACCAAACATAAGGAAGTATTCTTAAAAGCATCTTCCTTTTCTTTTTTTTTTTGGTAGGCTCCTTTATGCCTAGGTAGTAAAGTGCGAACTCCACAAGCCAAATCTTTGGTTCTAGAATTACTTGAAGAATGTAAGACTTCTCATGTGGGTTCTCAGACAGTCCAACACCTTTCATGGATTCCTCGTATGTAACTGTAATAGGACATGAAACATATGCATTGTTATCTATAAATGGCTCATCTTCATCTTCATCCCATGTAGCTTTAAGTTGTGTTACAATTTTCTCATCTAACTCATCTTGAAATTGAGTTGAATGACTTTGTATCTCGTCATCCTTGATGTCTACAAACTGATTCTTACACTTGGAGACTTCTTCAATTTCCTTGGTGATCAATTCTTCCTGCTCTTCATGGCACAACTCAAAAGTGACTTTATCATCTTGACTTAAAGTGTTCTCATCATCCCATACACTTTCTCCTTGTGTGGGTTGCATTAAACAATTCATCAATGCACATATTTGAAGTTTTTGAAAGCTTGCATTTTAAAGTTCTACAACTTGATTTGTTTTCAATTGGTTATTCCTTAAAGTTTCTGATAGTGCAACTAATCCTTCATTTATTTCAGCTAGAGCTTCTTTTTATGGATCCATTCCAAACATGATTTTGCTTCAGCTTGACCTCTAATAAGTGTTCTTCAATTATCTTGGTTAACTCCAAGTACGATCCACATAACTGCTCCAAAATGGGTTGTAATGAGGTTGTGGATGTGAATATAAATAATAGGGGAATGCAACCCTTTCAAGGAAACTGAACCATGAACTAAAACAACCCAATTTAGTTTAGTTTAGTTCATTTATTTGATATTTTTGAATTTTTTGAACTGAACTGAAATTTGGTGTGGTTCAGTTTTATATCTAGAAATTTCGGTTACACCATTTTGATAGTTGTGTGTGTGTATATATATATATATATATATATATATATATATATATATATATATATATATATATATATATTATACCTAGTAGTAGTTACCTTAATTTTTCATCTATCACGCAAGAAGCACACTTTCTCTCCTGCACCATTGTGTCGGTCCTCAACATCAAGAGACTAGATCTATTTTCTTCTTCTTTTTTTCACCCTCCCTCATTGTCTTCCCTAATTTCTTACCCTAACCAATTATCATTTTTTCCAAATTCTTATTTTTTTCTTCTTCAATTGAGCCCTTCATCCTTTTCTTCCCTAATTTCTTACCCTAATCAAGTAAAGCTATTCCAAATCCTTATTTTTTCTTCTTCAATTAAAATCTATCGAAAGTGAAGTATTAAACAAGTGCTACAATTGATTTTAGGTTTCATTTTTTGAGGTAATATACACAGTTATTTTTTCTTTTTTAGTTATTTATTTTCTTTAATTAATAAATTAAGAGCTAGGTAAACTAATTTATTAATCAATTAATTTATGTGAATTGTTTTTTTTTTAGTATGGTGAATGCAACATTTCCTTATGACATTGTGTTTATTTTTTAGCTGGTTCAGTTCTTCATATTGGTGTATAATGATTTTACTGAGTTGGGATTAATGAATAGCAGTGGTAGCTAGTGTGCATTGAATTGCTACCATTTACTATTCTTTGGATCCCTTTTCAAGTTTGCTTGTGAATAATTTTGAGGAATTTTCCTTCTTGTTTTCTGTTTTTTCCTTTTTTTTTTCCTTGGTTTTGTAACTTGTGAATTTTGTAATCTATATCACAATGTTTTATGTTTTGAAGTTCCTGGTAACAAAATGAGATGAATTTTCAGGGTCCATTTCCTTTTTGTTTTTTTTTTCTTTTGAGCTAGTAGTCTTATAGTGGTGTAGTGTATGTTATCTAGTGTAAGGTCAGCCGATTCACGATTGCTTCTTCTCCTCAGAAATTTTTTAACAAAAATAAATATTGGTGAAATTTTTTGCTGTTCAAATCTTGTTAAATAATTTTAATTATATCAATTTGACAGAATTTTTTTGACACTACTACTATCACTCGTTTGATGCAATTGTTTGAACTTGCTAGAGAATTTTTTAAATAATTTTAATTATATTAGTTTTAATTATTCAAATCTTGATAAATAATTTTAATTATATTAATTTGGTAGAATTTTTATTGACACTACCTTTTTTTTCTCTTCAGTGTCATTAACAGGTTGTAAAACGACATCATTAACAATACCTTGTAATGTAAGTGAAGCTCATATTTTCTTATTTAATTATTATAATTATTTATTTACATTCTAAAATTATAGCTTGAACTTTTTTTTTCAAATGTTTAATCAAAGTGATACATCTCCAATTAGTTCAAATGAATGTGGAAGCTTGTAACCACAACCTTCAAATCAAGCAACCACGGGTGCAACTTCAAAGAAGAAGGGGAAAAAGGGTAAATGCAAATATTGTGCTAGGGAGTTCTTTGCTGATCCAAAAAAATGGCACATCATCATTAAAACATCATATGAGTGTTTGTGTAAAGCATCCTCATAGCTTAGAGTAAAAGCAAATACAACTGAATTTTCAATCAGGCAGTCTTAGTACTTGGAAATTTAATCAGGATGCTATAAGAAAAGTTACAATTTACATGTTAGTTTTTTATGAGCTTCCTTTATGTTTATAATAGGGGAGGGATTTAGACACTTTATGTCCATAGCTTGTCCTAGTTTTCAAAGGCCATCAAGATGGATAATCTCATGTGATTGTTATGACCTTTACATAGCTGAAAGGAATAAGCTAAAGTACTTGTTTAAAAGTGCAAGTCAAAGAGTTTGTCTAACGACGGACACATGGTCCTCTTTACAAAGAATTAATTACATGTGTCTCACTACCCATTTCATTGACAATGAATGGAAATTACACAAGAAAATTATTCATTTTTGTCTAATTTTAAGTCATAAGGGTACAAATATTGGTTTTGAATTTGAAAAATGTTTGAATGAGTGGGGTATAGATGAAGTACTCACTATTACCATGGATAATGTGAGTTCAAATGACTTGGCAATTAAATGGTTAAAAGAACAAATAGGCAATTTGGGGTCTAGCATTTTAAATTGTGAGCACATTCACATGAGATGCATAACTCACATTATCAATTTAATTGTTGTTGATGGGTTGACAGAAATTGGTAGTTCTATGAAAATAATTAAAGTTGTAATATGTTATGGAGATATTCTCTGGCTAGGTTGAAAAAGTTTAAGGAATGTGTTGAAAATGAAAAAATTTCAAGCAAGAGTTTACTATACTTAGATATTTCAACTAGGTGGAATTCTACCTCTTTAATGTTGGAAGCATCTCAAAATTTTGAAAAAGCATTTAGTAGACTTGATTCAATAGACCCATACTTTGGATTTGAGCTTGACTTAGATAATGGGGTGCCTTCTAAAGAAGATTGGCAAAATGCTAGGAGGATGATCACCTTTTTACAACATTTTTATGAGCTTACTTTGAGAATTTTAGGTTGTTTATACACTACTTCCAACATTTTTTCCATGAAATTTATATGGTTTATTGTCTTTTGTGCGAATGGATAAAAGGTGATGGTGAGGAGTTAAGCAAAATGTCTAAAAAAATTAAGCAAAACTATGATAAATATTGGGGAGATCCTATGAAAATGAATCAATTAATTTTTATAGTGGTCATACCTGATCCTCGACATAAGTTATATTGGGTGCAATTTGCTATTTCAAAAATGTATGAGGGATAAGTAAGTGTACAATTGGGGATTAAGGTTAAGGAGCTTCTATATTCTTTATATAATGTATACAAGAGTATGATTTCTCCTGAAAATGAAAATGACCCAAATAATAGTGTTGAGGGTTCAAGTGAGCAGAAGTAGATCCGGCCAAGGTGGTCAAAAGAATGGTAGAATTAGAATATAAAAGATTTAAGTATGAAATGAGAGGTGGAAAACTAAATAAATAAGAGGTGGAGAAGTAATTTAATGAAGAAACAGAAGAGGATAATGGAGATTTTAAAGTTTTAGAATGGTGGAAACTAAATGGCCATAGATTTCCCATTTTAGCTCAAGCGGCTAAAGATGTGTTGCAATTCCAATTTCTACCATGGCTTCAGAATCAGGATTTAGCACCGGGGGACATGTTTTAGATGCATTTAGGAGCTCCTTGACTCCTAAAATAGCCTGTAGAAGGCGGAGTTTAGCGCGAGCCTAAGATTTTAGCAACTGCGACAATGTTTGAGCTCAGAGCTTTAGAGAACACACTAACCATTGTCACAAAGACATGACATGGAGATGAGGAGTCGCCACCCAGGGTAATAACTGGGATAAATAAAAATGATGGTACTCTATTCTCTAAAAGAAAGCTAGCACCATAGCTAGGAGATTCTGGATACAAAATACCAACTTCTTTTAGTCTTGTGTTCAATTAGAATTACTTTATAAATTACTAAGTTATCCTCTATTTACATGCAATCTTATATAAACCCTTATTTAAAATAATTAACTCTAGGCAAACTAGTCATGAAAATACATTTAAACAATGCATTCATCACAATCCCTAGGTTTTTCTAATCTACATTAATTTTAATTAAATGATCTAATTCTTATTTAATTTTAATTAAGTAAACCTAAGTCTATTTATTTTAATTCTAAAAATGGGTCTAAATCTACAACTTATAAAGTATTTAAATTAATGGGTCTAATTTTATATGTTTTAATTCTAAAGTGATCTTAAATTTATAAATTATGGAAAGGCTTAAATTAAATGGGCTAAGTCTAAATTAACCTAATTTAAATTAAGTGGGCCTATGTCTAAATTAACTTAAATGCGCCTAAATTGATTTTAAAATTAAACCTCAAAATACATTTAAAAGCCTATTTATTAAATGGGTTAGAGCTTAAACGTGAACTTGGGGCCTAAAACACACAAAAATAAACAAAAAAACCCAAAAATATAAAGAAATCAAAACTGACAAATAAAAAAGATCAACCATGCAATTAAATTATTTCTTCTAAAAAAACCCTAATTTTAATTAACATACAACCTAAATTAATCTACTACCTCCATTGATTTTAATTAGAGTTTACCAAATTGAACATAATTTACTAATTAATTTTTAAGAACAAGAGAACTAAATTTTTATTATTCCCACTATTGGGGCTATTACAAAATCTACCAAAATAATAAAGAAAATAAAATTAAAATACTACCCTTAAGAAGACAAATTAAACAAATTCAAAACCTAAAAAAATAAAATAAAATAAAATAAACTAAACAGAGCAAAATAAAATAAAATTGGGATCTTGACTCTTGGCTTTCATTCATGGAGTCTCCATTAGTTTCCTTGGTTCAATCATATATTCATCAATAGAATCATGAAAGACAAAGAATTACAAAAAAAAAAAAAAGATTAGAATTAATGAACAAAGAAAACAAAATAATGAAAATAAAACCTGAATAAAAAAACACAGAAATAATAAAATAAAAAATAATAAAAATAAAATAATGATATAAAAGAAAGAACTAATAAAAAGAAAGGAGTAGAAGATGAGTAATGTTGTGCAAATGTTGTTTGAATACCTCTCAGAATGGGATTTTACCGTTTTGAGAAAGCTGACTCTACGCTTTCTTGGTTTCTAGACTTTTTAAAAGAACGTACTTTGTTTCTTTTAAAAAAAAAAGGTTTTGAAATGACAGTATCAGGTTAGGTCTTCTTTCTTTTTTTTCTTAATCAACCTCTATTGTCGGTCGGCATTGCACAGTACCGATGCGCAATAATTTCATTTTTTTATTTTTTTGCGTATTTTTATCAATTTTTTTAGTGTTTTAATTGGTTAAAAATTCAAATTTTATCCTTATGATTATCTGATAAAGTTTTTTTAAACGCAAAAGGCTTTTTTTGAAATCAAAACAAACGCTATCTGATCATCAGTCCATTCCTCCTTTGGAGGAAGTTCAGTACGTGCAAACTCTGCATTTAAAAGCAGAGTCTACATGCGTACGGGAGGAGGTTTTTTGGGAGGTTTTTTTGGAGAGGTTTTGCTGGGGGAAAACTTTTTTTTTCTTCTGGTTTTCGAAAGGATTTTTCTTTCTGGAGAGCTTTTACACATAAAAAAATGCAGAACCCTAAAAAACCCCAATTTTGGATACTGCCAGTGTTCTTAAATGTAATCAAGTCCGAGTCCAGAATCAACAAACAATTTAATTTCAACGGTGAAAATCCTAATCTAAGGGGCCAAAAAAGAGCATCTGCACAACATCTAAATCTCCAGTGATATTTTTCTATTTCATTTTCACTCTTTTCTATTGTTTTCTTTTTGTAATTTTTCTTTTATTTCTTTATTCTTTTTTATTGTTTAATTTCATTACTAATTTGATTACTTTTTTTTTCTGTTTTGATGTGTGCATGTGGATTGAGGAGGATACCGCCTATATTTAAATTGAACAGAAGGTCCATGGAATGCCATGGATGAACCTGTATTATTTCTTCAATAGTTCTTAGGATTGTTTATTATTTATTATTTTTTCCATTTTTGGTGTTCTGTGTAGTTATTTTAGTTTTTGGGCGTATAATTTTAATTTTGTACGTAGTTTATAATAACCCCAGTAGTGGGAATAGTAAATTTCATTTTCTGTATTTTAAAATTGATTAGTAATTAGATTCAATTAGGTAAAAAAATCAATTAAAATCAATGGTGGCAGTAGCTTAAATTAGAGTTTGCATGTAATTAATTTAGGGTTCTTTTTTAGAAAAATCACTGTAATGTTTGTTTGATTTATTTTTGTGTTTTATTTATTTTGGGCTTGTTTTTTTATGTTTTTTGGGCCCCAAGCCCACGTTTAGGTCTAACCCACTAAATAAATAGGTTTAAAAATGGTTTAGAACTTTAAATAATTAAAATCAACTTAGGTCCATTAGGTTAATTAGATTTTAGGCCCACATTAGTTAATTAAAAATTGTTTAGACTTAGCTCAGCCCATTTAATTGCATTTCTTTTAAAATAAATAGATCTAGGCCCATATTTTATTTAAAACAAAACCATATTAGACTTAGACCCACTAATTTGATTTTCCTTTAAAATTGAATATATTTAAGCCCATATCTTAGAAAGACTAAAAAATAGATTTAGGCTCATTAATTAATGTAGGCCCACTTTTATTCTATTTTACTTATAAATAAAATGTAGATTTAGCTAACTTTTTAATAAAATTAACATAGTTTAGACTTAGGGACAACGCAATCTTGAGTGCATTTTTTACTTGTAATTTTATTGACTTGTTGCCTTTTGCGTAGATGGATGTTAATTAGGGTTTAATAAAATTGCATGTAATTAGAAGATGAAATAATATTTATAAAATTATTCTAAATGAACACGAGACTAAGAGAAGTTAGTATTCCGTATCCAGAATCTTCTAGTTGTGGTGCTAATTTTCTTTTAGAGAATCGAGTACCACCAATCAAATTGTCCCAGTTATTACCCTGGGTAGCGACTCTTTATCTTCATGCCATGTCTTTGTGACAGTGGTTAGTGTGTTCTCTAAGGCCCTAAGCCTAAACAATGTTGTGGTTGCTAAAATCTTGGATGCGCGTTAAACCCCGCCGTCTATAGTATCATTACTCTTTTGTCATCCATTAAAGCTCCTTTAATGTCTTCTAGGGTCTATTTTCCTCCTTATTGTTATTCCATCTCTTCTGTTTGAGTTGGTATAGCTTCTAGATAAAGTGGGTTGATAAGGATCTTTTCCAAACTATGAAGGATCTCTTTAGCTGTTGATTGTAGACTTAAATTAGTTCTCACTAATTTGCCACTACTCTATTTCCAAACATAGGAAGACCCAAATGAATCTATGATGGATGTGAAAGAAAGTGTTAGTATGATGCATGAAATGCATGTATGCATGCATGATGCACATGTTATGCAATAAGTAGCAAGTAGCAATCAGGTGTACAATATCCTTCCAACCTTATTCCTCCCACACATATATTCAATGGTGAGTCTCTTTTCCTAGGATTTTTTGGTATTGGCCTTAATATCAACATGGGATGTCAAGAACTAATGCACATGCCAAATCTCTCTTAAAGCAATAAAAGCATGGAAACAGTATTTCTAGGTATAAAGGTCTAGCCTAATCTTTATTAGCCCAAATGGGCTCTTTAATGTATGGGCTTAGGCTTTTATAAATAGAAATGGCAACATACATAAGTAATTTGGGTAATTCTAATGAAAGTAACTAAGCTATTATATGTGGTTAGGGTTTGGTGAAAAAGGCTAAGAGTGATGGTTAGCCAATTTATAACTCCATGAAGCTAGTGGAATCATGTAATCATAAACCAATGCCATCATTTAATAGGGACATGCAAAATGAATGCAATAATAAAATAATAATTAATAAAATTATTTTAAAGAACACAAGTGGAATCAGTATCTTTTAACCCTAGTGGAGTTCACACTATAAACGGCGGGGTTTAGCGCGCGCCCCAGATTTTAACAACCGTAACACTGTTTGAGCTCAGGGCTCTAGAGAACACACTAACTCTTGTCACAAAGACATGGCGTGGAGATAAGGAGTCGCCACCCAGGGTAATAATTGGGACAAATAAAAATGGTGGTACTCAATTCTCTAAAAGAAACCTAACACCATAACCAGGAGATTCTGGATACGGAATACTAATTTCTTTCGGTCTTGTGTTCATTTAAAATTAATTTATAAATTACTATATTATCCTTTATTTACATGCAATTTTATAGAAACTTTATTTTAAACAATTAACTTCAGGCAAATTAGTCATGAAAATACATGTAAACAATGCATTCATCATAATCCCTAGGTTTGTCTAATCTACATTGATTTTAATTAAATGATCTAAATCTATATGTTTCAATTTATAAGTGAGCCTAAAGATTAATGGACCTAATTCTTATTTAATTTTAATTAAGTGAACCTAAGTCTATTTATTTTAATTCTAAAAATGGGCCTAAATCTACAACTTATGAAGTATTTAAATTAATGGACCTAATTCTATATGTTTTAATTTTAAAGTGATCTTAAATCTATAAATTATGGAAAAGGCTTAAATTAAATGGGCTAAGTCTAAATTAACCTAAATTAAATTAAGTGGACCTATGTCTAAATTAACCTAAATGGGCCTAAATTGATTTTAAAATTAAACCTAAAAATCTAATTAAAAGTCTATTTATTAAATGGGTTAGAGCTTAAAGGCCCAAAACACACAAAAATAAACAAAAAAACATAAAAACGTAAAAATATAAAGAAATCAAAACTGACAAATAAAAAAGATCAACCATGCAATTAAATTATTTCTTCTAAAAAAACTCTAATTTTAATTAATATACAACCTAAATTAATTTGCTGCCTCCATTGATTTTAATTAGGTTTTGCCAAATTGAACCTAATTTACTAATTAATTTTTAAGAACAAGAGAACTAAATTTTCATTATTCCCACTATCGGGGCTTTTACAAAATCTACCAAAATAATAAAGAAAATAAAATTAAAATACAACCCTTAAGAAGACAAATTAAAATTAAAATACAACCCTTAAGAAGACAAATTAAACAAATTCAAAACCTAAAAAAAATAAACTAAACTAAACTAAACAGAGCAAAATTAAATTAAATTGGGATCTTAACTCTTGGCTTTCATTCATGGACTCTATGAGTTTCCTAGGTTCAATCATGTATTCATCACCAGAATAATGAAACACAAAAAATCACAAAAAAAAAAAAGATTAGAATTAATGAATAAAGAAAACAAAATAATGAAAATAAATCATGAATAAAAAATAGAAATAATAAAATAAAAATAATAAAAAGAAAATAATGATATAAAAGAAAGAACTAATAAAAAGAAAGGAGTAGAATATGAGTAATGTTGTGTAGATGCTGTTTGAATACCTTTCAGAATGAGATTTCACCATTATGAGAAAATTGACTCTGCGCTTTCTTGATTTCTGGACTTTTTAAAAGAACGTACTTTGTTTCTTTTTTTTAAAAAAAAAGGTTTTGAAATGACATTATCAGGTTAGCTTTTTTTTTTTTTCTTAATCAACCTTTATTGCCGTAGTTGATTAGGTTTTTTTTTTTTTACCCTATTCCCCCCTTTTTCTACTAATATTTTCTTTTTATATCTCATTCCTAAGTTAACCACTCACATGATCGCTAGAGAGGCAGCTTTGATCCTCCCTCTCATTTGAAAACAAAGTCAGGATAAGGATTTTAATTTAAAAAAAAAATTATACACGCAAGAGATGCATACTGGATGCAAAACTCCTATGGATAAATACCAAAATTAATTTATTTATTAAAAACAAATTCAATTTGGACCAATTATAATTAAAAAAATTGAGAAAGATAATTTTTTTACTGAAATTTTAGCACCTCGACATTCAAAAATGCTGCCTCATGAATGGTCAAATTCTATATTTTATCAATAAAATTTATGATTATACCAAAAAAATACTTGTGATGAACAATATTAATTAGTCTAATTGGATGTGTCACATTTTATTGAAACATTTTTTTTATTTGTTTAACATTCATCAAATAAATTATTTGATCACAAAATGTTAATCTAATATACTTAAATGAAAGGATACAACAGTATTATTTTTTATTGCCATGGAAAAACAGTTTAATATGGTTAAACACATAGAGCATCCAGTAATTAAAAAAAAAATTAAAACAGTTTTGTTAGGTGGGTTCTGCTGCAACCATCAGTGCATGTCATTAGTTACATTTATCTTTGGAAATAGTAAAAGCACTTTATCGAAGTGATGGTGAGATTGAAATCTTGTTAATTCAATGGTTTCAAATATAGGAATATTAAGTTTGAGGTTAGTTACAGTTGCAGTGGCTTTTCCAGTTTGATCAGAAATTTTGCATTTTAGTTTACCACTTTTTGGATTCTTTCTTGAATTAAATTTGGATTAATTATATTCTACATAATATTAAATACTGGATGATCTTGTAAAAAAAAAAATAGTAATAGCTTTTATGTGAGATTTTTTATTTAACTTTTCTTCTTTTTACTAGAAACGTGCATTATTATGGTGATTTACAAAAATAATTTTGTATATTAATTAATAATTACTAATTATCTCTTTTCTGTATTCGTTACACCGAGACATTTATGGAGTTAAAGAAAAAAATGGGAATATTGGTGTTCTGAAACGCCAAGGACCAACACTCAAGCGAGTTGAGCTAAGTCACCTGTCAACTATAAAGCAACCGAAAGCTTAGGGCCCATGAAGACAGAGGTACTCGTAGATGAAGAAAAACTTACACAAGCCTACAGTACAATAGCAATAATGCATTATGTATATGTAGGACCTTGAATCAAGGATTTACTTGTTGGAAAAATCAATGATTTTATTTATTTATTTTTAAAAAGTCAATATTAGTGTCTCGTTTTATTCATTTTTAAAGAGAGATTCTTATTTACAAAAAGTGTAATACATCTTGAATAAAATTTATAATACATTAATTATGTTATTTACAATTAACTATTAAAAATGAGACAGGTATCTGCTTTTTAATAGCTGCCGCCTAATTAATTTCTAATAACCTATTGTTAACGCAAATGTGAATGCTGCTAGCCACCATAATAGAGGCTAAGGAATAAAATTTAAAGAAAAAGAGAGAAAATTAAAAGGAAATATTTTTTCATATATTCATAAGAGATGTTACAATCCTTATATATATATATATATATATATATATATATATATATAAGAATCCTAATTACATCCTAATTAGAAATAAAATAACACCCTAAATAATAAAAACTTTATTACTAATTGTATAAAAATATTTACTTCCTAATATATACAATTAAAATATTTACTTCCTCAACACTCCACCTCAAGTTGGCGAATGTATGTCAATCATTCCCAACTTGCCAAGTGAGCTATAAAATGATTTTTCGGATACAACATTTGTAAGGATATCAGCTAGTTAAGACTGAGAAGAAACAAATGGAAGATCAATTGTTCCTTAATTAAAATGATCTTTGATGAAATGTCTGTCAACCTCTACGTGCTTAGTTCGATCATGTTGAACTGGATTATTTGTAATTGCTATAGTTGCCTTATTATCACAATATAACAACATAGGCTTTGGATGATTTAGTCCCAGATCCTGAACAATTCGCCTTATCCAGAACAACTCAAATACTTCATGAGTCATTCCTTTAAACTCAGCTTTAGCACTTGATCTTACTATGACTTTCTGTTTCTTACTTCTCCTAGTGACTAAATTCTTTCCCACAAACGTAAAGTACCCAGATGTTGATTTTTTATTAGTCCGATCTTCGTCACAATCAGCATCAATATAGCCAGTAATTTCATAATCCTTATTTCTCCCAAAGAATAAAACTTTGCCTGGAGAAGACTTTAGATATCTTAATACTTGGTATACTACACCTATATGTTCTTTACTCGGAGAATGCATGAACTGACTTACAACACTTACTACATAAGCAATGTCTGGTCGAGTATGAGATAAGTAAATCAACCTTTCCACTAGTCTTTGATATTGATATTTATCAGTTGAGACTTGATCTCCTAGGACTGAAAGTCTATGGTTGACTTCAGTTGGAGTCATGATTGGCTTACAATCAAACATGTCCGTCTCTATCAGTAGGTTCATTACATACTTTCGTTGGCAGAGGGAAATCCCTTGAGCTGATCTTGAAACTTCAATTCTTAAAAAATACTTCAAGTTACCCAAATCCTTAAGTTCAAACTCGACTGCTAATTGTCTTTGCAAGATTATTGTCTCACTCAAATCATTCCCAGTGACTACCATATCATCAACATACACAATCAGAGTGGTGACCTTTCCTAACTTCTATTTGATAAATAGTGTATGATCAACATCACTTTGCTTATATCTGAGCGTTCTCATGAAAGTTGAAAGTCGTCCAAACCATGCTCAAGCCTATTGCTTAAGTCCATACAATGCTCTTTTTAGTTTGCATACTTGGTCAGTACATCTTGTTCTGGGTGGTGGCTCCATATACACTTCTTTATCTATGGTTCCATTCAAAAATGCATTCTTAACATCAAATTGTCGTAGTGACCAGTCCAGGTTGGTAGTTAAGGAAATAAGAACTCGAATGGTGTTCATTTTTACTACTAGGGAAAATATATTTTCATAGTCAATTCCATAATTATGAGTATATTCCTTTGCTACCAACCAAGCTTTATATTGATTAATGCTTCCATATGAATTGAGTTTGACAATGAATATCCACCTGCATCCCCCTTTTTCTTACCTTCAGGGAGAGGAACAAGATCCTATGTGCAGTTTTTTTGCAATGCCTCCATTTCATCAATCATGGCTTTCTTCCAATCCGGATCAGCTAAAGCATCTTGCACATTACTCAAAATAGATATAGTAGATAATTAATTTACAGTAAATGCATATGAGTTAGACAAACGGTTGGTTAATATGAAATTATTGATAGGATATTTAGCTTTAGTATGAAGATCCGAATCATATTATTTTTTCAAAATCCCTCTATTAATTCTAGAAGGATAACGAGGCTCAGTATTTAGAGTTACTAGGGGAGATAAGTTTACCTCATTGTGCACATCTGGAGTTTCTTTAGCTTTTGGTATGAGTTAGGAAGATGTACTATCTTTATTACTCAGATAATCTTCAATTATTTGGTCAAGTGAGATGCTCAGAACATTCGAAACATCAGATGTCTGTCCAGGTGAGATGCTTAGAACACTCAAAACATTCGGAATACTCAGGATGCTATCTTTAAATTCAAAGAGGTTCGAATTTTTCTCCCCCTAAATAGAGCACTTAGAGTGAGAGAAGAAAGGAGCATTTTTATGGAATCGAACATCCCGAGTTACATACATCTTCTTTGCAATCGGATCATAGCACAAATATCCTTTTTATAGATCCCTATAGCCAACAAAGATACACCGGATAGCTCAAGGATCTAATTTATCGAGTTGATGAACATACGCTGAGCATCCAAAGACTTGGGGCTCTAGATTATTAAGAGGTGGAGATATGATAAGTTCCTAAAGTTTTTGAAGAGGCATTTTGAAATTGAATACTTTTGATGGTGTTCAGTTTATGAGATATAGAGCAGATCGAACAACCTCTCCTTAGTATTCTCAAGGAACATTCATGTTAAATAATGATGCTCAGACGACTTCTAATAAATGCCAGTTTTTTCGTTCAGCTATACCATTCTGTTGGGGAGTGCTGGCATAGGATGTTTGGTGGTGAATGCCCTATTCACGGTAAAAAACATTCAGAGCCGAGTTAAGATACTCCCCACCATTGTCAGACTGCAAGACTTAGATTTTACTCTGGTATTATATAACCACCATTTTGTACAGGTCTCAAAATGCGAAGCACACATCTCCCTTGTTTGAAAGTAGTGATACCCAAGTCATCTAGGTATATTCATCAATAAACATTACAAAGTATCGAGCACCAAATAGAGTAGGAATCTAAGTAAGTCCCCATACATCAGAATGAATAGTCATAAATGGAACTGAATTTAATTATAACTCGGTACATATGAGATTCAATGGCTTTTTTCCAATTCATAAATATCACACTTGAATTCCGAGTCTGTGGTACTCAAAAACAATTTCGATTTTATTTGTCTAAGATAATGAAAAGAAAGATGACCAAGATGACTATACCATAAAATAACTTAGTCTTTGGCCGAGCAACTTCTGCCAACTCTATTGAATTGACTTGACTTCTGACTTGGATCACCATGCAAATCAAGATAGTACAAATTTTCACATTTGACACCAAAGCCAAGAATCTGGTGCATTGCAATATCCTAAAATACACTATAATTAGGCTAAAATTTGATAGTGCAATTCAAGGTTTTAGTAATTTGGCCAACAGATAGTAGATTACAAGAAAGAGATGGAATGACAAGAACTATATCTAGATTAAGAGAGTCAAAGTTAGATACTGATCCTTCATGAGTGACCGGTGCTATGCCTTTATTAACAGTCAAATATTTTATTGGGTTGATGGGTGAATGGGTCTAAGATGGTGAGTGGAGTTTGTCATATGATTAGTAGCACCTGTATAATAGTTCATGTATTATTTTGAGTAAGATTTATCATACCTGATGTTGCATCAAGATCACCACTTGGTTTAGTCTCACTAGAGGTGGCAAATGCAGCTTTTTCGAGCTTCTTACGAGGCTTTTTATTGAAATCCCACCATTCCGGATATCCCACAATTTCATAGCACTGTTCCTTGGAGTGTCCAACTTCGCCACAATGAGTATAGGTGTATATGATAGACTTACTCGGTATTTTCCCTTTAAATTGGGGATGAGTCTGAGCTGCTACAAGTACAACATGGTCTGACAGTATCTTCGGCTCTTTCATCATATGGCACTAGTTGTGATTCCTTCACACATATGCATAACTAGACTCGAGATCATGAAGTGGATTCTTCCGGATTATTTCACTCCGAACATTATTAAATTCCGAATCAAGCCCGACTAGAAAAATATATGTTCGAAGCTGGGTAATATATTTATGGAGTGACGCTACTCTATTAACATCCTCCCCTTGTGCACACTTTTGATTATCAATTTCCTGAAATATTCCAACCAGTTCATTATAATATACAGGTAATGGCTTACCATTCTGACGTGTTGTGAATGATTTCCAGTTTAATTCGAACGACTGAGTTTCATCAGATCCATCATAAAAAATTTTTGAGACAACATCCCATATCTCCTTTACTGTTGGAAGACAAATGAATTTATGCATCAATGTCAGACTCATGGAATCAATCAAACCAACTTTTGACTCGATTATTATCAAGAAGCCAAGTCTCTAAAGCTTTATCTCCTTCTGGTGGCTTTGGTGTAGTGCCATTAAAAAAGTCATATTTATTTATGGCTCCAATTTGCATCTCCATGAGTTGTGACCATAGATGATAGTTCGTATCATCAAGAATAATTCATGTATGAAAGGGAGAATTATTTTGAAGGGTTTGAATAAAATTGGACGTTCCATGGGATATAATGGATATCTTTTCAGTGGTCATGATTTTAAAGATTCAAAGGGATTTAAAGAATTTTTGAAGAGAAGAAAAAAATACGATTTCAAGAATTCAATAAAAAAAATCAATTTCAATGGATATGTTCTAATACCATGAAGAATAAAATTTAGAGAAAAAAAGAGAAAATTCAAGGAAAATATTTTTTCATATATTTATAAGAGAGGTTATAACCCTTATATATACATATATAAATTCTAATTACATCCTAATTAGGAATAAAATAATACTCTAAATAATAAAGAATTTATTTCTAATTATATACAAATATTTACTTTCTAATATAAACAATTAAAATATTTACTTCCTCAATAGAATCGTCACTTGGCTTCAGACGTAGTCTTAATATGCAAACAATTTACTCATGTCCAAGTCATCTAACCGACCATTGTTTAATCCATAAAGTTGAAAAAAATATATATTTCACCTCGCCTATTAGTATTTCAAATTAATTATCTAAAATTCAAAGTTATAACTTTCCCTATTTTTAGTTGATTGCTTGTTATTTTATATTTCAGTTGTGATTACTCTTGAATAGAGAGTTTATTAAAGTAACAAAATTTGTTAAGGGTGTGTTGTTTCAAATAAATTTTATAAAATTTTATGAAATTTATTTACAAATTTAAATGAACGTGTTTATTTTAAATGAAAATTTTATAAAATTAATTTTTAATTATAAATTTTTAATTTTATAAAATTACTTCAAACTAGATATATTTTTATTGATAAAATGTATTTGGTTAAAATGAATTTAAAATTTATTTGTTTTAAAATTTATTTAAATTTTTTAATGAAATTCAATCAAATATAGATTAAGAGTTGGTTAGATATGGATGAGCTGGTAAATTGCAAAGGCCGCTGGAGATTCATTTTGTACAACCACAGAAGAAAAATAACAGGACTCATTTTTGCTTTACTCTGCAATTCTTTTTTTATCTTCTTATAATTTTTCTTGCTCTTTCCTTCTATCCAAACACTCTTCCTTTTCTCTTCTTTTCTTCTTTTTATTCCGTAGCTAACTTTATATGCTGAATATTTGTTTTATCTTTCATGAAGTTTCCCTTGTTGATTATTAATTATTAAATTTTATATATTTAATAGTAAAATAAAATAATATATTAAAAAATTAAAACACATATATATATATAGGATCGCGATACATGTCGCAACTCACGACATGTATTCCTGTCGCGGGTGGGGGACAATATCCATTTTGTCATCCAAGTCGATTTTATTTTTAATTTAAAACTTAATTTGTACACAAGTGAACCGGTCGTATAAAAATTTAAATATCCGTAATTTGTAAAAAAAAATTAATAATTAAATGGCATTATTTTTCATTTTTGTTTTTAAATTTCAATTTTTTAATGTGTATATATATATATATATATATATATTGAAATCTAAAATCTAAGTTGCACATGAGTGAGCTCACGAGTGAGCTCATCGTGTAAGGATTTAAACATTTATAGTTTGAAATTTTTTTTAAAAAAAATGAAATGAAAAAAAAATTAGTCAAAGAGGAGCATTATTGTCTTTATGTAGTGGGTAGCGACCCATTGTAGCGTCGCAACTCACTAGACAAATAATTATCCATATATATAGATATATATATGAAAAATTCTACAATACTTTCAAAGAATCTGTCACGACCCAAATCGAGTGCCATGACCGGCGCTAGGGAACGAGAATTTTTTCGAATCCAGAACTCGTAGCAAGCCTTAAAAAAGTAAAAACATACAATAATAATAATAAAATAAATAATTACGCATCATAAATAAAAAAATCTCAAATTAACATAATAAAATAAAATTCTTTCATGTCATATCATGAAATATATTAATACAATATTCAGATAATTAAAATCATATACAGTGAATATAAAATACAACTCACTATGAATACTATAATATGACTACTGCAGTTTTCTATAGTATAATATAAAAATTAAATAGATAATTTACATAATAAAGTCGAGGCGGAAGAAGTCTGGCAAATGAGTCTACTGCTGAGGTCTGAAGAAGAAGACTCTCCTGTAAAAATATCAACTGAGGGGAGTCAAACCTCACTGAGTGAATTGTTATAATATATATACATGCATTTACTATATGTCCAATGCAATCAGTCATAAGTATATATATAATAAATATATATACAGGCATATACATACAGATGCTGAAAATCATTTTATATATAATACTAAAAAAAAAACATCAGTTTATGAAGGATCAAATAGAACCCTATTTAATCGCAACCTTAATTAACCATAATATCACTTTAGCCATACAGGCTCACTTAATTCCAAACAAATTCACTTAATCCATGTGGACAGTAGACTGGCCCCGAGACATAAGTCAACCAAATTCCAGCAGTCTGGCTGCCAGTGTGATTGGCCTTAAGACACTTGATCAACCGAGCTCCAACAATCATATCATCAATGACATCACATCTCAATCAAATCAATCATAACATTATTTCTACAAATAAGTTAGTAATTCAACCCTACAATTTATTGCACCGGTACGTACTCGGTCTTAGTGCCGCCCACTAGGAAGCACGTTCTATCAATATTCTTCATTAAAAATAATCATACATTCGGAAAATAATTAATGCATAATATCATTCATAATAACCAAATAAACCATATATATACCGGAAATATACTTAAAATAAACTAAGTATATTTCAAGTATATATATGTAAAATAAATTCAAATAAATCATTAAATATACTAGAATAATATACTTAAAAATAATTTAGGTATAAATCAAAAGTAAAACATGCATTTATTTCAAAATATACCAAGAATATACTAAAAATATACCTAAAATATACTTAAGCATTTAATGAAACAATTATGCATAATTATACATTTAAAACATATATTTCTAAAACATGCAACCTAAGCACAATGTATATATAAAATAACAACTCACATGTATGCGCTTCTCAAGACTATGCGCTTCTCAAGACTGGTCTGACAAGTCCAGTCCGCTAGGCCTCGGTCTCAGCGTAACTAAACAAATCAATTAATACATAAATTAGAATAAATCTAACTTAACTTCTAGAAACTCAATCTAGGATTACAAAATACAAACAGACACAGAATTGACCCGATATCACGTTTTATGAGAATTCTATCAAAAATTTGACAGAACCTCCTCTGTAAAACGGACATCTCTCTACTAAAAAGTAGAGTCGATCCTGCAAGAAAATACACTTCTAATACCAGAATCCACACAACCTTCGATTGGGACCCCTAGCTACGAAATTCCTCAACCAAGGTCCACAATTCAACACAAATCCAAATAATTCAATAAATATATTAAAAAAATCAATAAATGCCATAAATACCCTCAAAATATCTAAATATAATATATTTAACATTAAAACACCAAAAATAATTTTTTTCTCAATAATTACGTAAAAATCCCGAAATAATAATATAATATTATAAAAATCTAATTTTCTCGATAATTCAATATAAATTAATAAAAATTCACTTTATATATTCCAATAATTAAAATAGCCTAAATACATATTAAAAATTACTAAAAACACATTTAATTACCAAAATAATATGTAATATATTATTTGAAAACAATTTTTGAAAATTAGTATTAATTAGTTAAAAGTAGTGAATAATTTTTAAAAATCATTTTAATTCCTCAAATAATATTAAAACCAACTAAAATATAGTATTTAGCTATAATTAGCACAAAATTACATTTTTACCCCTATAATACAAAAATATACATAATATACTATTATTACTCAAAAATTCTATAAAAATTATATAAATGCATAAAAATTATCTTCTCAACATATATATTACTAATATTAACTAAAACACATATTTAAGCCATTATTTCAACAAAAATCCAACTCTAACCTAATTATTCAATTTTGACATGAACTATAAAAATTCATAAAAATTATATAATATTCTCAAAAATTAATTTCTCAACACTAGAATTAATAAAAATATATAATATCACTAAATAAACCAATTTTATAATTTAATAAATTAATTTACAAAAATTAATAAAATATTCAAAAATTCACAAAAATCAAAATAAATTCCAAAACTCACACAAAAATTCATAGAGGTAGATTAAGCTACTAGGAATCACATTTGTAAAGGGATTTTTCAAGATTCAAGCTAAATCAAGCTAAACAAATTCAAAACCCTAGAACTCAAAAACTAAAAATCAACAAAAATTCAATAAAATGGAGATCAAAGCTCAAACTAAGCTTGAAATGATGCTCACCGGTGAAAAAGGAAGAGAAAGACACCGGAATTGAAGAAAATGGTGGTTGGAAATGGAGGTTGCCGGAATTAATGGAAGTTTGGACTTCCTCTGGTTCTGCGTGCTGCCAGTGAGCTGCTGGTGGTTAGAGACGAGGAAGATGGAGGAGATGATGGTGGTGGTCTGGCGAAGTGCGGCGAGAGGCACAGTGAATGGAGGGGTACGGGCTTGCGCAGGGAGAGGAGAAGAAGACTCAGTTTTTTTTTTATGTGGTTGTTGCTTTGTATAATGTATATAATATACATATATTATAATACTTTATATTAAAACATTATATTATAATTTTATACTATTAATTTTCTACCACACATGCATACTACATACATACATATATATATATATATATATATACACACACACACATATATAACACACAATAATAACTTAATACACACACAAAATAATAATTAAACCCTAATATATATGTGTATATATACATAATAACACATAAAATAACCATGTAAATAATGTAATTTAATAAAAATAATAATAACATTAAAATAATAATGCACTAAATATAATATTATTAAAATAATATCATTCAGAGTAGTAAATTTAAATAGCATAAATTAATTGTCCAAAATAATAAGTTTCGAGATAATTTTTACGTAGAAAAATATAATTAAACATAAAATAATAAATATTAACCATAAAATAATTAAATAATTAAATATAACTTTTGAATTTATTAACACTGCATATCTCGTTTTAAAATAAATTAATTTAAAAATTAGGATTATTACAGTATCCTATCGTTAAAAATAAAAAAAAATTCAAAAAAAAAAGTTATCTGCAATAATAGGTTAACCGGTAAATATTTATAACAAATAACGCCAATATATTATAGTTTAAAAAAATTCATTGTTCACTAAACAAAAGGTTCACCTAATATTTTTAAGGACTTTCTAAACTTTTTTTTTATATAAAAAAAATCTGAAAATTTAATTAAACAAAAACCCTATTCTTACTTTCAAATTTTTACAAAAGAAAGAAATTGAACTGTATCATCATTGTTAATCTCTTATATTCAATTATTGCCAAGAGTTAACAATTTCATCAGCCTCTAAAATTCAATTATTAATTCTAATATTTAAGATTTAATCATCATCGAATTTATAATTGAGATAAGTTTCTAAATATGTATAAATTTACAGTTAAGTTTAACTATAAATTTGTTTTGTATTTCGAAGTAATGGAATTTTATCTATTAATATAATATGGTTACCCAAACTTTTTACCTGATAATTTATAGTTAATTTATACCATTATATGGTTAAATGATTAATGGGATATATGTATGTAATGTCTAGTTTGCTTTCATTTGGGAGCCTGACTATGATACTTAATACCAATCTTATCAGCTTTGCGGCTTCTGAAGTCAAAATTACTCTGACAAAACTTCTTCTCTATAGGAGGTTGCACAGGAATGTCAGGATATGAATTGGGGCACATTCAAGCCTCTCCTAGCAGATGCTGTGATTGATCATCTACATCCCATGCAGGTTTCGACTTTTGCTCATCAGCATATGTGTTCTACTTCACTTGGCATGGAGGCAGTATAATTTACTAGCAGTTGTCAACTAAATGCACCTTTATTCTGTCTTTTTTTTTTTCAAATTTTTTTTTATATTTCAACATTCACTTTAAAAAATATATTTATTAATTGTTAAAATTTATAATATTTTTCTATAAAAAGCATAAAAACCATTTTCAAATTTTTCTTACAAATTTATAAAAATTCTTATATTAAAATATACATATTGTATTTTATGTAAAATACTCTAATTCTATTATATATAAAACATTACTCTTTTTTCCATAAAAATTTATTCCTTATATTCTAATTAAAACACCCCTCTTTTATTCAATTAAAAACACATTTTCTTTCTATAACTTCTCAATCATTTTTTATTTTTTCTTTTCTTTTATTTATTTAATTATTATTATTACTACTATTCATAATAAAAATATATATGTGCTCTTAATAAAAATTAATAAAATAAAATTATTACAATAACTTATTAAGTTCTCATTATTTTTGTATTTGATTAGTTTGCAATTTTTAACTTATTAAAAAATTTCCCTCAAAAAAAATTATTAAAATTATTTATCATAAAAATATGCATATTATTTGCGATCCATGCAAAGTGCGGATTCTCCAAAATCATTAAACTTAAAATTTGATGAATGTTTTTTTTCATATTTCAGTATTCACTTCAAAAGCCTTACATGTAAAACTATCAAATTTTTATTTTTAATTAAATTATAAAATTCTTATTTTAAATGGTTATTGCATAATTTTACCATGAACTTTAGTCATTTCGTCAATCTATTCTATTTTTAAAATTGTGGTGAATTAGTATATGAACTTTTTAATTTGTTTCAAATCTATTTATGGTCAAAATAGCATGTGCCTTTATTGACATGGCATGCATGTGTGAATTTATTTGGTGATGTGAAAATTAGAGGAAGAAATTAGTAACTTTTGTATCCTTAACTTTTCAATTTTTTTTCAAATATATCTTTAACTTTCATCTTTTTTGCAAACATATCATTACTTTCAGCAAATAAATGTACATATGTGTCATGTCTGCATGCTATGTCAACATGTCATTTCAACATGGACACATGATATTCTGATAGTGGATAGATTTACAACAAATTGAAAATTTTATCTATCAATTCGTCACAATTTAAAAGTATGATAGATTGACAAAAATCACTGAAGTTCATAGTATAATTATGTAATAAGCTATTTTAAATATACACAAACTATATTCTATGTAATATACATACTCTAATTCTATTATATTTAAACATCACTCTCCTTATATTTCAAAAAAAAAAAAATTCACTCTTATATTCTTATATCTTTTATTCTAACTAAAAGATCTATCTTTGATGCAATTAAAAACACTTGTTCATTTTCTATTTAACATAAAAAGTAAAACAAAAATACAAATTTTCAACTATATTACATATTTTATTTTATATTATTAATTATTAGTATTATTACTATGCATATTAAAAGTATATATGTTCTCAATATTACAAAAAAATATTATGAATTTTACTATGTATGCATAAATTTTTAGGGGCAAAGGCTGAATTGTATATTATCTTAATAATTTTAGAAATCAACATTTAATATATATATATATATATATATATATATATATATATATATATATATATATATATATATATATATATATACCAGGAGAAAAATATTCCTACCAAGGCTAGACCAATTCAAATGAATGCTGAATTGGAAAAGCACTATAAGGAAGAAATCCAGGATCTCGAATCTAAGGAATTAATCTCCAAATCTCGGTCTCCATGGAGTTGTGCAGCTTTTTATGTCAATAAAGCTTCTGAAATAGATGACATAGAAAGAGGCACTCCAAGGCTTGTTATTAACTATAAACCTCTAAATAAAGCCTTAAAATGGATTAGATACCCTATTCCAAACAAAAAAATCTCCTTCAAAAACTCCATTCTGCATTTGTATTTTCAAAATTTGGAATGAAATCTGGATTTTGGCAAATACAAATCCACAAAGATCATCGGTATAAAACTGCTTTTACTGTCCCTTTTGGACAATATAAATGGAATATTATGCCATTTGGTTTGAAAAATGCACCATCAGAATTTTAAAGAATAATGAATGATATATTCAATCCTTATTCTGATTTTTGCATTGTTTACATTGATGACGTGCTTATTTTCTCAAACTCCATTGAATAACATTTCAAACATTTAAAGACTTTTCGCTATATAGTTAGGCAAAACGATCTTGTAGTCTCTGCGAAAAAGATTTCTCTTTTCCAAACTAAAGTTATATTTTTGGGACATTATATATGTTATGGTACTTTAGTTCCCATAGAAAGATTTTTAGAATTTGGTAACAAATTCCCTGATAAGATTCTTGATAAAGTCCAATTACAAAGGTTCTTAGGAAACTTAAATTATGTCTTAGATTTCTGTCCTAATATCAATAGGATTGTCAAACCTTTGCATGATAGACTAAAGAAAACTCATATCCCCTGGATTGATGAGCATACTAAAGTTGTCCAATACATAAAGAAACAAATCATTGAAATTCCTTGTCTTTATCTAGTTGATCCAACCATTCCCAAAATTATCGAAACTGATGTTAGTGATATAGGATATGGTGGCATTTTTAACAAGTTTCATGTGATAAAGAAGTAGTTATTCAATATACTTCAGGGCACTCGAACGATACACAGAAAAATTACTCTACTATCAAAAAGGAAGTCCTTTCCATTATCATGTGCATCTCAAAGTTTCAATATGATTTACTTAACCAAAAGTTTTTACTTCGTATTGATTGTAAATCTGCTAAAGAAGTTCTGCAAAAAGATGTTCAAAATATTGCTTTAAAACAGATTTTTGCAAGATGGCAAGCTATTTTAAGTATTTTTTATTATGATATAGAATTTATTAAACGAGATAAAAACTTTTTACCAGATTTTTTGACTAGAGAATTTTTACAGAACAGATAAAGATGGTTCGTAAAAAATAAAAGGATAAAGATAAAGTGGACACATCTTCTATTCCTCTTTCTTTCTACTGAAAAACCTATAAAGTCATGGTTCGATATAGTTAGCCAAGATCAAAATATAGCAGACTCTGATAAAGCATCTCAAATCCAATTATGGATTGATTCTGTCTCCCAATCTCCTAAACTCCTTAAAGCAATACAGAATACTCTTCAGCCTCCTACCATTATTCAAAATGACACCAACAAAGGCATCTTAGGTAAGGCTTCTCAACCTATTTCTAAAATTGAGAAAGGAGAATCTTTCTCTTAAAAAACCCTTTCTTAAAATGATTTAACTCATATGACTACTCAAAGTAGCTCACAGATTATTTTATCTCAATCAAAACTTTCATCTTCAGAATTTCATATAAAAAATTCAATTCAAAATATCTTAACCATTGAAGATGGATTTTTCCATAAAGATCCTTTTTTTACTATGCAAAATCATTTTCCAAAAAACTGGCTTTTTAAACCCTAAAATCCTTCCAAAACCCAGGAATTTTATCAAACAATTTTGGAATATATTAGTTCTATAGAATTCAAACATTTTTACCATAAAGGATATACCCAACCTTTTTATTCTACTTGCAAAATTCTCCATCTTCACCCTGTTGATTGGGGACAAGATCTTTCTAAACCAAAAGCCTTCCCTATCAACTTCAATTCAAAATTAGACTTTTGCCGCTCAATTTCCTATTGGGGTTATGAACAAGCATGGTTTAATACTTTTCTTATCCAAAATTCTCTATATACCCATACATGGTTATTCTTCTTAAATGATCGTGCTGATATATCCACATTTCCAAAATGGTTCACTCATTGGTGGCATAATTATGGTTCTATCCTGGATATCCTCCCTCCTGATATTCGCCAAGGGTATAATCTTTTCTCTACCCAATATAAACCATCTCCCTCTGAAAAGAAATTTTCCTCTCTTTTCCTATATTGTTCCAAATTCTTTGTCCCTTGGGTTACTCAGTGGTATCTTGATTTTTATATTCGTGAAGATATCACTGTCCTCCAAAAGAAATTTAAAGTAAAATGGTGGACCTCTTATAAAGTTTTCCAAAAAATTTTAAGCAAGTTGTAATTGACTGACTAAAACAGCATGAATTTCTTGGGTTCTTTCCTACCTAAACTCGGCCCAACTTACCTTCTTGGCCCAAAAATCACATGTCAATGCAATTCTTATTGCTGCCAAAATGAAAGAAGAGTATTTCAAGATTATGCAGTAACTTATCCAGTCTGAAGACCCTTCTCCTTCACAGTCCCAGGCCTCTCAGGATTCAAAGCCCTTTGTTGATTTAGGTAATGATAATGAAGATGGTTTTTTTGGGATTCTTTCTCTTATAAAGCCCACAGACTTATGAAGCCTAAATTGTAAATATTTAGTTTATAGCTAGATGGTGTTAAAAATCCTTTTCAGAACAGCCCATGCAAAACTAAGGCCATTTATAAAAAAAAATAGTATTTTAATTATTTATTTTTTATAGGTCATCATCCTAATCATTCAAAGTAGGATCTACTTGGACAACCATCAGGCAAATTTGACTTTTATGTCAAATATTCACCTCCATCTTTTGCCTCAGTCCCACTCTCTTCTATTTTTCCATAAGGGTGGGGTCCCGCTTTACACTACCAGGACCTGGTAGGGAGCCCTCTCCATAAAAGACAACACAAATACAGATAGAGGCACTTGATTGTTGATAAGATTCCTTCTGCTCCACTTCCTGTTGTCTGTGGCCCGTCTTCCCTTTGATTCCTGGGCTTGCTCCCTCCATTCCTCTATAAAAGGAGCCTCTCGCCTTCCTGCAGACACACAAGTTTTAGGAGAGAAAATTTTTTAGAAAAAACCTTTCTTGTATCAATATAGTTCTAAAATTTGTATCTCCAACAAAAAATATAGTAATTTTAATATTTTCCTTCCTCTGTTCTTTTCTGGAAAGAAAACATAACAAACTTTGTTACTTTCCTTTGCTTTTCTAGATATAGAACTTGAACTTTGTAACCTTCATTTACTTGGAATATAAAGAGAAACTTCTTCTTTGTAAGTTTTATATAAATCTTTTAATTTTATGTTCATTTAATTTATTTACTTTATAGCTTTCTTTACTTTCTGCAATTTTCTTAAAGTATTTTATTTTCATTTCATATATAGTTTAAGTAGCAGAACGTATGCTCTATGCTTGCCTAAGAAATTAGGATTCTGCACATCAGAAACTCTGTGAAATATCTGATTGTAACATTGGTTCAGTAACCTCCGTGTCTAGCTTATGACTGGAGTGTGAGACTGACGCTATGATCTTTCAGTTGCTTCATCATTTTTGCATTTTTATATATGAACAGTACACCCTTAGATCTTCGGCATACAAATCCAGATTATATATATATATATATATATATATTGAGAAGTTTAAAATTTTATTCTCTAAATATGCAAAGATCTACACCTTAACCTAGCTAACAACTTTTTAAGAGAGAGTACCCTAATCCCACTCCATTATCTAACTGGACTAATAGACAAAGAACCCTTAAACTTGTGACACGGGGCCACATAGGTTCAACTTCAACTTTTGCATACAATTAGGCCCAAAACTTCAATTTCTTAGCCAAATCACCCCTAAAATTTAACAAAAAGGTATGAGTGTGATGCACTTCCTCAATAAAGAAGGTGAAAGAAATTTTTTTAATAAAATAATTTTTATATCCCACATATATAAAACATATTTATTTTTAAATACAAAAAGAAATTAAAAAATAAATTCCGCCATCAACACCATTAATAATGCTATTACAGTAATAAAACATCAATAAAATATGAAGCAACAACAATATGAATTAAAGAAGAAGTGAAAAATGTGACAACAATAATGATGGGTAGCATATATGCATACCGTGTTCAAGAAATAAAGAAAGAAAAGAATCAAAATACAGGAGAAAAAAAAGTTTTATTTATTTATTCTTTGCAATTAAGCATCCAAATGATCAAAATTCCATGAAAATATACAATTGTGCTATCATAGCAAGAACTTTTCTCAACTATAGTCCCGCCAAATTTCTCTTGAACACCCTTTGGAGTTTCAATCTGGAAAGTGGATAAAAAAGATAAAAAAACATATCAATGCAAACACAAAAAGGAGAAAAATGATTTTCCAAGGTCAAGGCTTACCAAGCTAGGAGCAACCACATCTACATTCAATGGTGGCTATCAGCTGCCCACCAGGAACACCACCCATTTGATAACCTTCAAACACCACAGGCTTTAATTGGTACAAGCTGAATGTCCAAGATGAAAGTGCTTAACACATCACGCCGAGCCATCCGGACTGGCCAGGCGATGAATGAGCAAAGCAGAATTGGACTTAACTTCCAAATGCCAGAAGCAATTCCAACCTCAACTTATTATCCTCCCCCCCCCACCTTCCAACCACCCCCACTCACAGTGTTGCTCCTGCAGGTGCAAGTGCAAGGTCTTGGTCTCTCAGCCTTTTCCACCCATATCACACATTCTTCAGTCATTGAGATTCCTCTAAGAACTAACCCTAACTTTGCCTTTCATAAACTCCAACAACTTCACCCCTTGGCTGACCCATACTTGATTCAGGACATCATCAACTCTGTCAATAATGATATTGATAAGGCTGCCATATGTATCAAAGAAAAAAAAATAACTCACAATCATTAGTGCTAACACAATTAAAATTAAAAAAAAAACACCACCATCCTCTGGTTCCTCATTTTGCTTATCTTCTTCCTCATGTGCATCTTCTTATTCTGATCCACTAATTGAATCCTCTTCTTCACTTAAACTATGCTCATAAAAAATTTTCTTTCCTTTAATGTTTTGTCGCTTCCCTTGGACGTCCCCTATGTCTTACAGTAGCCCCCTCTTTTTCATCTACAAATATTAACAACACCAGCACCATAATGCATTTTTAAAACCAAGGCCAAACTTTAAGATCCATAGTATAGCCAAAAGTTAAAAGTATTATGAACTACAATGAAAATAAAAAAGAAAATAGAAAACCACATTATCCATATCCCTAATTTCAAAATAAACCAATTCCAAAAACCTTCAATTGTTGCTACTAAATTTTTATTGCTACTTCTAATTTGGCAATCAAAGAAAATAAAAAATAGACATAATTGGTGAAAAAAATTTGAGACGAGAAGAAAAAGGAGAAGCTATTGCTGCTTCTAATTTGCCATCACCTTCGCTAGGTCTTAGAGCCCCACCATAACTTCTTCCTTCATTTTTTATCCTCTTAGAAGTTATCAATTAAAAGAACAAGCCCTTTTCATCATTTCTTCACATGTACCTGCAATAGCATTCAAATAATGCATGAAAATGAATGATATTGCTTAGGTTCATGCTAGAGCTAACTTTAGTGGTGGTGAAGATGGAGTGAAGGAAGATGTGGAGGCAGCAATGGTGAAGGAAGATGGCCAAAGCAAAGGGAGAGGAGAAGGAGAGGCAGTGGGAACAGAGGGAGAGGAGGAGGAGATGTTAGTGGCAGCAGAGGGAGAGGGCGGTAATCGGAGAAAGAGGGCTCACTATGCTTTTTTTTTTGGAAAAAATTAGGAAATAAAATTTAACAAAAATATATTATTATTTTAATTTATTTCTACAAGGTTAAGAAATTAGAAAGGTCAAACTCATACTTAGCCCCCTAAACTTACAGTGAAATTCTCATCAGCTCTTGGAACTTAAAGTCTAACTTTATAGACACTCCAACTTATAAAATTTAACCTTCTAAATATCTCAACTTGTAAAATATATATCTTTTAAACACCTTCGTTTTTTTTGCTCTATGCTCCTTAACCAAAAAAATTTTCTTTACAATCCTTATAATTTTTGTAAATTATCATTTTGATCCTCTCACGTTTTTAACATTCTTTTATAATAATTTTTAACATTATTAATTTATTTACACTTATATATCTTGATTATATTGAAATTAGAATGACAAGTATTTTTTTAATATTTTGATATTTTGATTTAATTTTTTAATATTTAGATATTTTAATTTAAAAAATTGTAAATAATATTTTTAATTTAATTTAGTTATTTTAATTTAATTTTTTAATATTTAGATTTTTTTTAATTGAGTTTTTTTAATATTCATATATTTTAATTTAATCTTTTAATATTTATATATTATTCAAAATGTCGATAATTATTTAAAATTCCAATATTATTTTAATTGATTAAGAATTTGGACTGATTTGCATATGCATGATAATTTGATAACTAAATTATAATTTTTAACAGAAAAAAAATATCATTTAACACCTTAAAAGTTCATCATCCTTTCATCCATACCATCTCTTTCTCAACCACCATTAATCCACCACCATTGATCCTCCACCACTACCACTAATTGACCACCATCACCAGCTATTGATCCACCACCAAGTTGTTGCCACTCATAAATCCAAAACCAAAATCCAAAATCAAAACCGAAACAAAAACAAAAATCAAAATCCAAAACAAAAATGCGAAACCAAAAACCAAAATCAAAACCCAAAACCAAGATCCTAAATCAAAACCAAAAATCAAAATAAAAAACCAAAATAAAAATCCAAAATCAAAACCATAACCAAAATCCAAACACAAAAACAAAACCAAAACCAAAACCAAAAAACAAAACTGAAGAAAGCAGCCATAAGTGAAGTAGGTAGGAGTGGAACGATGGTGAGGGCGAGGGCAATGACCCATCTTTGTCTCGGTCCCCGTCTCTGTCTTTGTCTCAGTCACGTCCATCGTCGAAGTGGGGGTTCAAGGTTAAGGTGGAGGCAGAGGCGAAGATGAGGGTGGTAACCCATCAAGGTAGAGGGAAGGTCGAGGGCAGTGGTGGCGGTAAAAAAAACATAGATGATGACGAGAAGAACAGTCTGCAGTGGTGGTGGTGGCAAATAAAACACAGATCGATGATGGTGAAATTATGAAGTTGTGCTTTTCATTTTTTACTTTAACAAATAATTTTGATTTTGTTTTGAAAAATAAATAATTTTGATTTATGAGTTCATTAGTTTGGTAGCTAATTTTATTAATTATTAATTATTGATGTCTAAAAAATGTATTTTTATTGATAAAATAAATAAAAATATAGATATAAATAATATGTAAAGAAAAGTAAATAACTTTAGGTATAAAGTTGGTAGATTTAACAATATTCTAAGGACTAAAAAGAAATTTGTTAAGAAAAGGTAAATAGCCCAATAAGCAGACACTTACCTCATGAATCAAGAGCGCACGTACAACCCAAGCTTTCTTATCTTTTTCTCGAATGCTCCAAGCTTGAGCCAATTTGCAGTTGAAGCGAGTGTCATCCAAACCCTGTACGAAGGTGTCTACAAGATCACATTTTGCAAATTGAGGTGTCTATAAGGTCAGATCTTAAGTTCCGAGAACTAATGGGCTTTTCACTCTAAGTTCAGGAGGCTAAGTATGGGTTTGGTCAATTAGAAAAGTTGGGCTTAATTGTATATAAAAGATGAAATTGGACCTATATGGCCCCATGTCACAAATTTAAGGAGCTCTTTGCCTATTAGTACATATCTACATAGTCCAAATCTGCAATTGCAATATTTTTAAGAAGGTTCTGTTTATTTTTTCATCAATGCATTGTCCCTTTTTCAAGTTTTTATTACACAACTAATGAGGCCTTATAGGTTGGAATTGGTCTTGTCAAATATATAACAATATTATTAACAAAGTTTATTTTTCAAATTTGATTCTATTATTTTAAGTAAAAAAGTAAACAATTCTAGATTAAATAAATCACAAATAAACAAAAAGAATTGGTGGCTATTTTCAAATTGATACTGTGCAAAGTGATGTATATATTTATATAATTTTATATTTAAGTGTGTATAATCACGTTAAATATTACTGAAAGATCTTTATTATCTTTGTAATCCTTATTAAGTCAAATCAAATTAGTAATAATTTAATAAGCTATAAATAATGATAATTTTAAAAAAAAAGTTATATACAGATAGAAAATTTCCTTGACAACTTTCATTTTTCCATTATCTTGGTTATTATATATGGGAATTTAGATATATTTTAAAGTTGTTTATGTACATTGTCCTATGTTTTTAGCGCAGTGGCTAAACTTAGCTTAGGACATAAATCTCATCCGAGATCCATCCCCATAAAAAAAAGTTGTTTATGAATATTTATTATGTCACACATTTCGAATTGGCATAATACATTCATAACCTTCTGTATTTGTCGTTTTTTATCAATTTAATACATTAACTTATAGTTTTACTATTTTAACATCTGAACTCACTTACAATACAATTTTGAAACTTTTATCAGCACATGTGATATACAATAGCAAATTAACTTGTGTCACATATTAAAGGTTTGTCTAAATAAAAATTTAAAGTTGATGTATCAAACTGACAAAAAGTAACAAATATAAGGAATGGTAAATGCATTATATCATTAGATTAATGTATATTAATGCATTTTAAGTAAGTTTAAATGTTGAAATAACAAAATTGTAAATTGAAGTGTTAAACTAACAAATTATAACATGTACAAGATTTCACAAATATATTATGTTTTACCAATTTATAAGAGTTTGGTGATGGTTTGGGTTGCATTTGTATTTGTTTTTTTTTTTTTTTTTTTCTTTTCTGATAGAAAATTTGAACACATCTGATTTTCTTATCATGGGAAATGCTAATGGATACGTACTACTAGCGTTCGCTGTAATATTTTATTCATGAAAAGTGATCACGTTTTCTTCCATACGGTACTTAAAAAAAAAAAAAAAACATGTCCTAAAAATAAAAAAATTGATATTGTGTTTGATATTACTAAATTTTCATAAAGTTAACATAATTTAAATTTTATGTATTTGGGTATGTATGAAAATTTCTTTGTAGTTATATTTCATATATTTATGAAATTGTCTAAGATAAAAATTATTTTAAATTTTTGAAATGTTAGATTAAATTGTAAATTTATTTTAAATACACTATTAGTGGGGATTATTTGAGAAAATATTATATTTTCTAATTATTTTTTATTATTTTAGACTAAGATCTACCGCGTAACTCTTTGAATTGAAATGCACCTATTCAACTTTACTAAAGTTTGGTAAAAATTAAAGTCAGTCTACATCTATATTTATATATTTTTAATTTGTATAAAAATTAAAGTAAGTCTATATAAGTTTACTACAGAAACTTTTTTTTATTAATTTTCTTAATAAGTTTAAATTTTTAAATAGCTATATATATATTTTTTGAACAATAATAGCTATATTTCATATAACATTAGAAGTAGCTGTACAGTCATGAATAAAATTAATTCCGCTTGCAATTTTTTTCTTATTTCTTCAATATTAAAATTAGATAATTTATAAATGAAAAAAAAATTTTCAATATCTATTTTTTTTCATATATAATATTTAAATTTAAATTTAAATTTCATTTAAAAAAATTCAAGATGCCTGCTATTTTTACATTCAGTCGCTTTTTTTTATTTTCGCTTGAGGTTCTTTTCCTCTTTGTGTCCAGTAAAAAAAAAAAAAAGGCCCAACAAAGACTTTCCCCTTCAAAACAAAATAAACAAACGGGCAGAATCGATACGTATTGCTTTTGTATCTGTATCTGCAGCTCAGTTCGTTGCACGTTCCTTCATTGCAACCATAAAAAGATTTACTTTTCTGATACACATTCATTAAACTAAAGATAATGTTTATTATCGCGAATTGCAATAGCACTATATAAATTATGATAGTTACAGTATTGTCGTAAAATTTTTATATCCTTCTTATTAGCAGATGACTCCCTATACTAAGGGTTAAATAGATAAAAAAAATTAATTATTTTGAAAGTTGTAACAGCAATTAACCATCATAAACGCGACATATATCGGCATCCACTTCTAAACAACAACAACAAAAACCCACTTCTATTATCACATTAAGTTGTCACTTTTCAGTTTAGAATTCAGAAAAGTTTCCATTTTTTTTTCTTTAATCAAAAATTTCCACGTGGGTGCTTATTATAGTCTACGTTCTTCCATTTTGACATTGAAACCAGTCAGACCAGCCACCCTTTAACCTGCTATTTTCACATTTTATTATTATTTTGGCGAGGAATTCTTGGGTTTTAGTTGCCTATAAGAACTGGGGTCTTGCTCTTTCTTGCTACATACATAAAAAACACAGAGTGCTTGTCTTGTGTCTGTTGTTGCCTTGGTTCTTTGTTTCAGCTTTGTTTATTATTTGCAGAGAGTTTTTGTGGGTAGAGGACGAATTGAAAGAAAGGTTTCAGCTTTAATGGAAGGTACAATGATGAACGGTAGTGATTCTTTGGTGGAGAAGAAGAAGTATGTTACTGTTGGTGGTGGTGTTGAGGATGTTTATGGTGAGGACTGAGCCACGGAGGATCAGCTTATCACTCCATGGGCCGCCTCTATTGCCAGCTGAGATAAAATAAGAGAACTCTATAATTAATTCTGGTTCTTAATCAGAACTCTATAATTTTCATTCTGGTTTAATGTTTTGTTGGATCTTTGATTAGTACGTAGTCTCTAAACTATGTAGGATCCAAAAAGTTTATGTTTGTTACTAAGCGTTATTGTTCTACTGGGCCATCTCCAACCTAAAAGTTTGAAATGCAGTAAATTTTACTTCAAAATATATCTTTATAATAAATTTATTTTAATCTATTATTTTATTTTTAACTTCAAAAAAAATATTATGTACATATTTTTATCTAATATTAATATTATATTATTTATACATTTTATATTACATCCATAATTTATTCAATATTTATCATATATACCTATATATTTATTTATAATAAAATTTATTATTTGAATATATTTTAAAAATAAATAATATGTGAATAAAATAAATAATATATTTTAATAATAAATAATATAATACATCCACATATTTTTAAAATTAACTAATATAATATATGAAAAGAACTAAAAAATTAAAATAAATTCATTAAAAAACATAAAATTACATCTTAAAATTAAAGTAGACTATTACAAAAACTAATTAAATTCAAAAATACAATTCACGATATTAATAATTTAATCACTTGAATTAGAATATTTTTTTTACAAATGTTCAATTAATATATTGCGAAGGGCACTAATATGGTAAAAATAATAATAATTAAATCAAATTTATATGCATTAGTAATAATATGATAAATATAATATAAAGTTGGATTAAATTGAAGAAAGTTATTTGGAGTATATTGAAATAAATGATAAAAAATTATTGTTATTGAAATAAAAAAAAAGATTACAAATGCATAAAGTGAAAAATGGACTGCATATATGCACCTAAACAGTGTTTTTATGCATAATAGAGCAGCATTTCACGCTGCGTTGGAGACCAATGCAGCGGCATTATGCCTTTTTGCTCTGCATTGGAGATGGCCTTACAGTGGATACACTTTGTTGAGGGATCCACGCCACAACAGGGGGCTTGCTTTCAATGAGAAAGAGAGGGATGCCCATTACTTGCATGGCCTTCTGGCCCCAGCAATCCTGTCTCTGGAGCTTCAGGTTAGTGTTAATGGCATTGCTCTAAGTTCAAAGGCCTTAAATTTAATGTTCTAATTCCCAAGATTAGATCCTTGTTGCTTATTTCTATATGGCATCGATTATTAGGAGAAAAGGTTGATGCACAATCTTCGTCAATACCAAGTTCCTCTGCAACAACACATGGCCATGATGGACCTTCAGGTGATTTTTCATTGCTCATTTTAACTTAAAAGTAATTTAATTGTTTTTGTTTATCAGTGGAAGTGAAGAAAATAATGTGTAACTGAGCCTTTGTATGTTCTACAGGAAAGGAACGAAAGACTATTTTATAAACCTCTGGTTGATAATGTTGAGAAGCTGCTTCCAGTTGTGTACACTCCCACAGTTGGTGAGGCTTGCCAGAAATATGGGAGCATTTTCAGGCGACCTCAAGGTCTTTACATCAGCTTGAAAGAGAAGTACGGCTATCTAGTAGTATCTATTATTCATCTTTAAATTACATTATGTCTCGGAAATTACTGAGAAGTGGAAACTTTTTCAGGGGAAAAATTCTTGAAGTATTGAAGAATTGGCCTGAGAGAAATATACAGGTCATTGTTGTCACTGACGGTGAGCGCAGTTTGGGACTTGGAGATCTTGGCTGCCAGGTAATGATGCCATGGATCCATTCAGTTTGAGACAGAGCATATGCAATTGATTCATGAATAAATGCATATGACTCTCTCCATATCACAAGAAAAGTTGAGTGAATTTTATCTTGTAATTTTCTGATTTTTTCAGGGAATGGGGATTCCCTTTGGAAAACTCGCTTTATACACAGCACTAGGAGGCATACGTCCCTCAGCAGTAAGCCTTACTATAATCATAAGCATTTCAGTAATATTATAGACTTTCTATTAATCAATACCACTTTTCACATTGAGTAAGAAGAATCTGTGATGTTGCTCAGCTATGCTCCAAGTTGAATATGACGCAACTTTTGAAAATCATGTTTAACTTATTGATTGATCTTTCCTAAATAGGCCTCATCAATCAAAAACCTTCCAGACTGGAAAATGATGGGTTTAACACATTCTGCAATTGTGGCATGTAATTTAGTTCTTCCTCATTTGGTCACTGAAATTTTCCATCTTTTTATTCATTGATTGCAATGCTTGCCTATCACCATTGATGTTGGCACAAACAATGAGAAGTTGTTGAATGATGAGTTCTATATTGGTCTCAGACAAAGGAGGGCAACTGGACAGGTCTGCTGACATTACTTTCTTCTCCTCTTTCAACTTCGTATATATTTCTTTTTTAGTTTCCTTCGTGTTTAGTTCTGAAAGGTTCTTGGGATTTTCTGCTTTGGTTTAAGAATATGCTGAACTTCTAGAAGAGTTCATGGCTGCAGTTAAGCAAAACTATGGAGAAAAAAATCCTCGTACCGGTAATTAATTGATTCTGAATTGTTAGTTTCAAGTTAGTTAGCTTTTGAGTTTCAAGAACTTGAATCTGATCTTTGAATAATGTCATTCTTTTCAGTTTGAAGATTTTGCTAATCACAACGCTTTTGAGCTACTGGCAAAATACAGCTCAAGTCATCTTGTTTTTAATGATGATATACAGGTAAAATTTTGCAAAAGTTCTTTGTTTTATTAGCAATGTGCTTTATAAACTCATACTGTTCTATCTGAATATCTTCTCATTGGTCTTGATCATTGGCATGCAGAATCCTCTAATTCTTGCTCTCTCCGATCCTACTTCTCAATCCGAGTGTACAGCTGAAGAAGCTTATACATGGAGTGAGGTAAAACCACTATTCCCCTGTCAAATATTCTTTATACACTCAGACAACTTTAATTGTGCATGTATATTTTGGGGCAATATGGCTTAACAAACTAGCAAATTTTTGCTATTATTCTGATGGTTACCTTGTCAACCTGCAGGGTCGTGCTATCTGTGCTGGTGGAAGTCCACTTGATCCTGTTGAATATAATGGCCAAGTGTTTTGTGCCCGGCCAGGTATTTACTTCTTCCTGAAGCAAATCTGGAATGGAAAATCAATGCGATCAGCAACTTCTTAAAAATATTGTTCAGGCAAACAATGCTTACATATTCCCTGGATTTGGATTGGGTGTGATTATGTCTAGCCAATTCGTGTGCATGATGACATGCTTTTGGCAGCCTGTAAGTAGACAGATTATTAGTGAATTTAGTGTTACAATTGTATGTTTGAGGTGATTTTGTATGTGAAACTTGTGTAACCCATAGTTACCTGATATGCGATACATTTCGGTTCCTGGTACCGGTATTGATACTGCAAACTCCAGTATCAATATATACAATATTTCGGGAATAGGTTTAGCTGATTTGCTTTTTTGGTACGCGATACGTCAAATGTATATTTTTTAATCGTTTAATAAATAATAATAAATTTTTTTATATATAGAATAATTACAACAAAAGCTAGAAAAAAAAATAGACCTATATATGTCATGATCAAATATAATTTATAATTTATTATTAAACTTTGATGTTGTTGATGCATATTAGCAATACAAAATATAGTTGGAAAACCATAAGAAGTTCATAACTTAGTAATTTTATCAAGTCATTTAAAGTCAACTTAATTTCTTTAATTTCTTCTTCTTTAGCATCTTGTTCTCTCTTGCATATGATAGTTTTTGTGCTTTTTGATATTTAAGGAATAGTTATTAGTTAGGAATGAGAAATGTTCTTTATTATTGGCTTATTTTTTTCAGCCTTTATTGCTTATTAATATTTTTTTCTTTAAAAAAAATTGATACTCTGTTTTTAGAGATCCGGATCAAGTACCAAAGAGATCCAGAACTTAAAAATGCCACATTTTAGTACTCGAGTATCAGATCATGGTACTTGGGGGATGAGAATTCCCGGTAACTATTATCTAATCTCTCACTCAGTGTTTACTTTTGGCAATATCTTTGCATTATAACCTCATATATATAGAATAAAGAGCTAGTGATTGCGAAAAAATCTGGATGGAATCAACACATGAAAACAACACCTTCTTTCCGCTTCCCAAACACATGCCTGCACGACAGCTTCCCATTATAAATGAAAATGAACAGTTGTTTGCTCTTTGCATTTCTTTAGTCCATGCATTGCTAAAAAGAATGGCGCCAGGCTCACATTTTAACCACTCTCACTTCTTATTCCTTGCAACAGCTGAAGCTTTAGCCGAACAAGTAGAGCAGGAACACTTCGACAAGGGACTGATTTTCCCTCCATTTTCAAACATCCGGAAGATTTCAGTCCATATTGCTGCCAACGTTGCTGCTAAGGCATATGAACTTGGTGAGCTCTTTTTCTTCTTCTCCTTTGATACCCTCCTGTAGCTTCTATGTTTATGCTTCTGTTTATCTGGTTTGATAACATTTGGCCACTTAATAACTTTACAGGTCTGGCATCTCGTCTCCCACGTCCTAGGGATTTTGTCAAGCATGCTGAGAGCTGCATGTACAGCCCAATCTACCGAAGCCATCGTTAAACTTGTCAATGATGCAAATTTTTTGTAGTCTACAACAATCGAATAAGCCTTTGTTCTTATCTTCTTATTTTACTTTTGATTCTGTCTGTATATTTCTTTGTAATGACTGGGTTGTAGTATTAATCCAGTCCTCTGCCAATTATTAGTTTCTCATCCTTTCTGGTGTTGCTATCAGAGCCTGTGGCTTTCAATCTCTTGTTACCCTCTGAGATGTTCTCCATTATAATTTATTTTTTGATTCCACATTTAATGAAATGTTACGACTTTTTTACAAGTCACAAGATTGTCTTAATGATGATGTGATTAAGTACTATATGTTTAAGACATAAACGGGTTTCTGCATCGTCATCACTATCATTTTCTTGGTACTAACATTTGACAATACTACGTTCTTGTGACCATTACTTCCTAAACTTCGCTGTCAAGGCAATATTTAATAAAAATAGGTGAGAAAATATAATATCTGTTGCCACTATAACCTCATGTTATCCTCTTTTATCTTAGTCTAAGGCTCTGTTTGTTTTCAAAAATATTTTGTAGAAGGTTTTTTGTGCCATTTTTTAATTATTTTGTGTGGTTAGAAAAATCGATAAACAAAAAAGTACTAGAAGTTATTTTTCTATAAAAAATAAGAATTTTTTTCCTTTAACTAAGGAAAACTTATAAATATAAAAGAATTATTGAAATTAGTAATTAACCCGCAAGTTGCACAGACTTCTTTTATACATTTAATTAATCTTTATTATAAATATTTAAAGATAATAAATGACACAGGTGAATAAAAAGAAATATAATTAATCTTTATTTAAAATATATAATAATAAAATGTTTCATTACATAGAGGAAGACGA
Organism: Mallotus nudiflorus; assembly: GCA_947683625.1. NCBI lineage: Eukaryota > Viridiplantae > Streptophyta > Magnoliopsida > Malpighiales > Euphorbiaceae > Mallotus > Mallotus nudiflorus. The sequence continues at coordinate 144,869 of CANTUR010000985.1, forward strand.
ACTATATTTAATAAATTTCTACATCAATGATTTTTTAATAGTAAAATATAATTCTAAATACTAAAACATCAACAAATGCATTTTTTGCATTTTATCTCTATATAATCTTCATTTGTTTGGTTTTATAGTTTTGATTTCCAATGTCCTTCATCTTCCTTGCAAAATTTGTTTGAATCTTCTTCTCATGATGAAATGAGGATTTGCCACTATAGTTCTTAATATTTTGCGAGTTTCATCAAATTTTGTTACATAATTTAAGGTTTCAGCCATTTGCAACAAAATTTTTGTTCTTTTGTTGTTACAAAATGTATGCTCAATTAATACATAGGTAAAAGTTGCATATCTTTTTCCTTGTGAGTGTGATTTTTTTTAAGAATTTTAACTATTTTCACTATTTGGCCCGTAAAAAAAATCATATATTCCTGTAATAAATAGATCATCATTGTTTTTTTTTTTTTGCATGCTAGTATCATTTCATATTATTACCTTGTTATGTGTGCTATGAACTTATAAAGAAATTCAATATTTAAATGTTGAAGAAATCCTAAAGTTTTTCTTGCAATATAAAAAATTTCATTGACCTGTGACAAAAAATTGTAAAATAATTTTATTAAATATATTGTTTTATAAATATTTTACTTACATTAATTAAAAATTTTGCAAATCTTCCTTGCTAATTTTTGCTATTTTGCGAAAAAACTTTTTAGAGAGTTTTTAATGGCAAGACGATATCAGTGATTGTATCTTTGTTTGATTTGACCTAAATAAGATAATAAGTTTTGTAGAAATATTAGTAATCAAATAGATAAAATACACTATATATATTATAAGTACAACAACAATATTATTATTATTATTATTATTATTATTATAAGCATATTACTTGTACAAATATTTGTGGAAATATTTACATATAAAAATTTAATTATGGTTTCCGTTTGAGAAACCAAGCCTTGATTAACTGCAAGAAAAAAAAATGATAAAAACATCTTTGTGGGTAAGAGCTACCAACGAGTTTTTCGTGCAATCGAATATCAACTTAAAAGGTCTAAATCATGAATCCATTAACGATAATATATAAAAGGAGAAATTTTATCCCATGGCCCGGTCAATCCCTTTAATTTCTTTAGTGGCGGGGCTCAATTTATTCTTTCACAAATGTTTTTGCATGCTTCAATTTATTCCACTTTTGGAACATTTTTTAATTACTATATGTTAACTTCGGCATTTTGCTGCTTTTTTTTTTTCCTTCTTTTTTTTTTTTATTTTTCTGTAATTCTGTTTTACTTATTTATTATTTTTGAAATAATCTTTAATTTAAGTTTATTATATGTATTTATTTAATTTGTATATTTTAAATAATTTAATTTTATATTTAAAATAATAATTTTTTTTATTTTGAAACCTATTATTTAGAATATAAAAATTAAGCTAATTAACCTAAAAATTATCCATAATTTTCAATAATTATTCTTTTATAATTATTTAGAATTTAGAAATTAAACTAATTAAAGTAAAAATTATCCATAGTATTCAATAATTATTTTTCGATAAAAATAACAAAAAAATTATGAAATATATCAAATAAATTTTTACTTTTTATTATTGATACTAGTAAAATAAAAATTATATTTATGGTCTTAATTTTATTATTAATGATGAAAAAACTGAAAAAATATGGTACCTCCTCACCTGTAAGAAGAATACAGAAAACTTTAAAACAACCATAATTGAACACATTGAGACAAAACAATCTTCACAAGAAATGTGCATCATATTCAACAAGGTTATCCTGCAATCCACGAACAGAACACAAGGTAAGAGATGAGGAGAATCCTCACAAACACTCTGATGCTTAAGTTAGAAAACAGAAGTGGGAAGAATACAGGATAGTTAGAATATGTGAGAATGAGATGCCCCTTTGTGAGGGATTTGGGGTTCTATATATAGCAATACTCAAACCTGGGAGGAGTCGGATTCCTTGTGAGATAGTGAATCATAATCTTGGTAGGAGAGTGTTCCTTCTTTGCTTAGGATTCCTCTTTGGGGTAGTCCCTATTCCGGACAGATTCTGTCTTCTTCCTAATCCAAGTGTCCTTGTTTAGGAGATAAGGAGCCCTTAACTAGGCAGGAACATATTAGACGGTATCAAGAGTCCCCCCCCCAGGTGTATTCAGATATTTATATCCGTCGTGCCTGGGTAGAGTAGGGTGTTGATGCTTTCACAAAGGGGATATCATACGGTGATAAAGACGAGTGAGCTAAGGTGGCCAGCCTCAGTCACAGTGAAAGAGTAGAGCTCAATGTCGAGTCTCGAGACAGTCTCGTTGCTGAAATGCAATTCGTAAAGCTTGAATATCCGCTAAGTGCGTAGGAGCACAATAATAGATTAACCCGTCTGTTCGGAAATGACATGACAGAACCAGTCGTCATTGGATTTTTAATGCTCGTTGCAAGGACGCAAGGCTTTATGAGCTCGAAACCTCAGTACTACCGAAGCGACCTGAGGGTGCCAGCTTCAGTCACTGGACTTAGATGTGCGAGGCTTAGATGCTCGGTACATGGACGCGAGGCTTACATACGCAGAACCTCAGTACTACATAAGCGACCTGAGGGTGCCAACTTCAATCACTAGACTTAGATGCGCGAGGCTTAGATGCTCGGTACATGGATGCGAGGCTTACATGCTCGGAACCTCAGTACTACATAAGTGACCTGAGGGTGCCAACTTCAATCATTGGACTTAGATGCATGAGGCTTAGATGCTCGGTACATGGATACGAGGCTTACATGCTCAGAACCTCAATACTACAGAAGCGACCTAAGGGTGCCAGCTTCAGTCATTGGACTTAAATGCACAAGGCTTAGATGCTCAGATACCCGGAATGGGCTGGAAGCGTAGCTTGGATGCTTTTTGAGTAGCTTGATGAAGGAGCCCAGTCAAAATGTGGGTGGGTCGACATGTGGCGGTGTCGCTTCAACTCCTAGGGATTCAAAGTTTAAATCGTGTGAGTTATGCATCATTTCGTGTGTCAGTAAACAAAATGTTTCTGCTGCCGTTGTCGCGATTCCTCGTTCAATGGGCTTATTTTCCCCAAAAGGCCCTTGATGGCCTAGGGAGAAACGAAGCAATAATGAGGGCAGTTAATGGTGTGTTTCCAGATCATTTCGTGTCTTTATAAGTACTGTTGTGCTTGTCGACTGGTGTATTTTGCTTCTTTTTTATTTTTGCCTTTGTCACTTTGTATTGCCGCTGTTGTTTTCCTTTCTGCCTGCCATAATTCTTGCTTGTGGCAACCAAGTGATCTTTTGTCTTTTCTTCTTCTTTTTTCTTGCTTCTATTGTTGTGCATTTTCCTTTTTCATTATGGCACCAAAGGAATAAGTTAGTTCTGACCTTTTTATTTCAAATGTAGATGATGAGTTACTGGGATGGTATCGGAGGTGATTCTGTATCCCCGTCGATTACGCCCTTCACACCATAGATAGGAAGTTTAGGGCCCATACCCCCTTGCTAGGGCTATGTAAATTAGTGGTGTATTTTGACCAACTAAAGGGGGGTTTAAAATTTCCTTTAGATCCCTTTGTGAAGAGATTTTTGAATAGGAATAACATAGCGCCTGGTCAGCTCCACCCACATAGCTATAGGATTCTGACTGGGTTCATCCAACTGATGCAAGAAGAGGGGAAAGAACCTGATTTAGATGTTTTTAGATACCTATACAGGCTGACTAGGAAGAAGGGAGAACTGATGTTTTCCCTATCGGTTGTGCCTAACCACACCCTCTTCGTAAAGCTTCCGAATATGCACAAGAAGTGGAGACACTATTTTTTTATTGTAGAGCATCAGTTGAACTTCATGGATGTCCCGCGGATGTGGTCTGATGAGTGCCATAGGGTGAATCGGCTCATGAAACTTCCCGACAATGATGCGGAGATGGTTTTGCGGCTGCATCTTGGCAGGCTTGCCGAAGCTTGATCGACGGAGGATGTGTCCAGAAGATACCTATGGAGAGTCTATCTGAGTCGTGTTCACTCCCTTGGTACGTTTGTATTACTTAAAACTATATTTATGACTTGATATATTTTTGCAACTGTAGATGGCTGAATTTTTTTATTTTGCAAGCGGGATTTCATTAGTTGACGAGCTAGCTGCTCCTGAGGAAGTGCAGGTATCTCCTTCCCTAGAACCCGAAGCTCCTGTGGCTCCTGAAGCGGTATCTGCAGATCCTAAAGGTAAAACGGTGGTGGAGTTAACACAATCAGAATGGGTAGGTCGGAGAAAGAAGCGGTTGATCGAGCCGGAGTCAAACACGGAGGGGCTTGATGAGGAAATTTATGTCCAACGCCCAAGGTTTTCTAGGCGTCTAGATATGAGGGGCTGGATACTGAAGCGGATGAAGGCCTCGAGTGTCTCTACCAAGTGAGGGATCAATACGCTGAATCGCTAAGGTTGCCCGAGGATATGCAGTGTTAGTCCAATGAGGCCCGGAAGGTTTGCTCGACTCCATGATTGGCTAGTCATTGGAAGTAAGTTAGCTCTGCTACTGATGTTGTTATCATATATGCTTCTTATTGACGCGAACTTTTTGTTATTGACAGATGACTCAGGCTTTGCTACTGGCGAAGGATCAGTACTTCTATCTTAAGAGCCAGTACAACCTGAAGGAGACAAAGGTGAGAACTATAGCCATCAATTTTGAGAAGAAGCTAGATGGCGCAAAGGCAACATTGGAGCTCTGCCAAACAAAGTATACTGAGGCGAGTCAGAAGAAAGTTTTTGAGTCAGAACATAGCCAAGGCTAGCTGACGAGGAGGATCGAAGAGCAGGACCTTCAAATTGCTGAGCTCGAGAGAAAGCTGACTGAGCTCGAGAAATCCCGAGTGAGTGATAAAAAGTCATACCAAGGCATAGTATGGGGGTTTCTTAAGGCCTACAGAGCTGAGTGTAAGAGGGTCCTGCTCGCTCAGGACTCGGAATTGGACCTAGGGGTGTTAGATCAAATAACACCGACAGACCTTGCCAAGCTTGCTGCTGAAGAGGACACCCGTCGAAAGGCCAGTACTGCTCCTGCGAGGGATACTGTGGAGGCTGCTATTGTTACTGAGTCTACAGCACATCTGGATGTTGTTGATGAGGTTTCCCCCTTTATTTCCAAGCCTAGGGGTTCATATGTACATATAGTAGAATAGATATTCTTTTTTTTTTTTGTAACTGATCTCTTGTAAAGGCATTTTTATTAATGAAGAGATACTTTATTGAATCATGTGTTGAATACAACTTATTGATAATATTTTCTGAGAGAATCTGAGTTCCAAAACCGTGGTAGTTCTTTGCCTCCTCTTTCTCTTAGTTTGTATGCTCCCTTGGTTGTGCTTACCGAGATTTGGTACGGACCTTCCTAGTTTGGACCTAACTTGCTGGTTTCTGACTTGCCTTTGCCAATATCTGCTCTTCTGAGTACCCAATCTCCCAACTTGAACTGTCTTGGATGATGTCGTTGATAATGATACCGTGTCACCTTTTGTCGACGTGCTTCAACTGTGGCTGCTGCTTATTCTCTCCATTCCTCTAGTAGGTCTAGACATATCCAGGCATCAATGTTGTTAATGGTGTGATCAAGATTCTGGCTTACTCGGTAACTTGGTGAACCAATTTCCACTAGTATTACTGCGTCCATGCCATAGGTTAGCCTGAATGGTGTCTTTTCGGTGGATGATCTGGGTGTGGTTCTGTAGGCCCAAATTACGTTGTTGAGCTCTTTGACCCAATTTCCCTTTTTCTCATCAAGTCTTTTCTTTAATCCTTGCATGAGAATTCTATTGGTGACTTTCGTTTGTCCGTTTGTATGCAGGTGGGCTACTGAGGTGAAGCGAAGCTTTATTCCAAGGTCTGAGCAAAAGTCTCTGAACTTTTTATTATCAAACTGTTTGTCGTTGTCCGTAATTAAAGTGTGGGGGATTCCGAACCTGTAAATGATCTCCTTCCAGAAGAAGTGATGTATCTGAGCTTCTATGATGGTTGGGACTGCCTCTACTTTTACCCACTTAGTGAAATGGTCAATAACCACAATTAAGAACTTTTTTTTTGAAGTGGAGGGAGGGAAGGGACCTAGGATGTCCATCTCTCATATGGCGAATGGCCAAGGGCTGTCGATGGGATACAGGGGCCAGAAGGCTTATGGTTGAGTCGAGCATAGTGCTGGCACTGGTGACATGCCTGCGTTAGCTGCTAGGCATCGTTAGACATGGTAGGCCAATAATATCCTTGGAGTAGTGTTTTTTGAGTTAGCATATAATGGGATTCGTGTGCTCCGCAAATTCCTTCGTGGATCTCTCGAATTATGTAATTTCCTTCCTCTGGTAAGACGCACTTGGACCATGGGTGTGAAAGGGATTTTCGGTAGAGCTCCCCTTGATGGATGGAATAGTGGGCTGCCTTAGTTTTTAGCTTCCGAGCCTGTAACTTGTCTTCAGGTAGGATTCCGTGTTCCAAGTATTGGATTATCGGTCACATACATTTCGAGACTACCCATGTCTCCAAAACTTCGGGGTCTTCAGTGCTAGGATTGGTTAATGACTCGGTGAAATTCATATCCCGGAATGCTTGACTGTCTTCAGCTGCTGACTTGGCCAGGAAGTCGGCCTTAGTGTTTTCTTCCCTGGGTATCTAGATGATTTCCCATCGGCCCCTGTCTCGTTCAAGGTATTACAAGAGTTGCTTGGCTTTGTCCACATACTTAGCAATGCAGGTGTCTTTGACTTGGAACATTTCGCTGACTTGGTTGACCACTAGTTGGGAGTCCGAGTGTATGATGAGGTGTTCAGCCCTGACTTCGATGGCTAACTTCAGGCCTGTGATGAGTGCTTCATACTCGGCAGCATTGTTGGTTACGTTGTACTCGATTCAGACTGTATATCGAATGTAAACCTTGTGTGGTCCCCTGAGGATTATTCTGGCACCGGAGCCTTAAGCTGAGGATGCTCCATCAATATAGAGCTTCCATTCTTGTGCTTTGGTCAAGGTAATGTCTTCCGGAGCCATTTCTTGCATGAAATCTGCTAATACCTGGGCTTTCATCTGTTGGCGGGGTTCATTGTCAATGTCAAATTCGCCAAGTAATACCAACCACTGTACTAGCCTGCCCGAGGTCTTCGGTCTTTGTAAGATTTTTCGTAGTGGGAAATGGGATCGGATGACGATATGGTGAGCTTGGAAGTAATGTCGGAGCTTTCGAGAGGCATGGACCACAACCATGGCTAGCTTGTCCAATATGGGATATCGAATTTAGATCCTCAAAGCATTTTACTGATGTAATAAATTGGGCTTTACTGGCTTCCTTCTTCTCTTACCAATACTGAGGCGATGCACTCTCGGCCTATAGAAAGGTATAAGTAGAATGTCTCATATGGGATGGGCCGATTGAGTAGGGGTGGTGAGGATAAGAATTTTTTAATGTCTTCGAATGCCGTTTGTCAGTCAACGGACCACTCAAACTTCCCAAAATTTTTGAGAGCTCGAAATAATGGTAGACACCGTCTGGCCGAGCATGAAATAAAATGCCCTAATACGGTGATTCTGCCATTTAAATTTTGTACCTTATGGACGTTTTTTGGTGCTTCCATGTTGAGTATGGCTTCCATCTTTTTTGAATTGGCTTCAATGCCCTAGTGAGATATCATGAATCCCAAGAATTTGCTTGCTCGAACTCCGAAGATGCATTTTTCTAGATTCAACTTGATCCTGGATTTGCTTAATAGCCGAAGAACCTGGTCTACATCCGCTAGGTGTTGTTCCGGAGGCTTGCTTTTGATGATAATGACATCTACATATACTTCTACGCTCGTGCCAATCTGGTCTTGAAGGACTTGGTTCATCATTCTTTGATACGTGGCTTCGACGTTCTTCAGTCCGAAGGGCATCACCTTGTAGCAATACAAGCCTTCATGGGTGATGAAGGACGTCTTCTCCTGATCCTCTTCCTTCATCGAGATCTGGTGATAACTTTATGCCGCATCGACGAAACTGTATAATCCGCAACCAGCGATGGAGTCAACGAGCTGGTCGATTGTGGGTAACGGGTAACTGTCTTTGGGGCATGCTCAGTTGAGGTTAGTGTAGTCTACAAACATTTTGTATTTCCCATTTGCTTTTTTGACAAGTACCACGTTGGCTACCCATTCCGGGTGAGTAACTTCTTTGATGAACCCGGCTGCTAACAGCTTCGTTGTTTCTTCAGCAATTATTCTCTGCCTTTTATAGGCAAAGGTTCTTTTTTTCTATGCTACTGGCTTGGCTCCCAGTCTAATGTTTAGGCAGTGACAGGTAACTTACGAGTCCACGCTGATGATTTTGGATGCTTGTGAAGCAAAATCCACCGAATGTCTGGTAAAGACTTCCCTTATTTCTTCTCTGATGTTATGGTTGAGTTCGTTGCCAATTTTCAAGGTCTTCCCTTTCGTGATTTATAAGGTCTCTGTGTCTTCTACTAGTTGTGGATCGGCGCCTTACTTCTCAACTTCCCATGCTTCTAAAGGAAAAGCCTCCGCTTGAGGCTTCATGGCCATCTGGTAACACTGTCTGGCCATATGTTGATCTCCCCGAATGGTAAGGGTTCCATTCTTGACTAGAACTTTCATAATTAAGCGTCGGATACTGGTGACTGCATCTACTTCATAGAGTGTCGACCATCTTATAATCCCATTATACACTAGTAGTATATCCACCATGTTGAATACTACTCAAATGACTTTTGTTTCTTCATCATCTTGATTTCCAAATTCTAGGCCTAGTTCGACAATTCCCATTGGTTGTACAGTTCCTCCACAGAAACTCATGATAGGGTTCTAGATGGCCTTCAAGTTGGTGACGAAGCCGTCCATTGCCTTGTACGCATTCCAAGATAATGCATTGATAGCACTTTCGTTGTCCACCAATAGCCTTTTTACCATATACTTTTTTATGCACGCAGTTATTTCCAAGGCATCACAATGGGGGTGGTGAACATGCAAATCATCTTCCGAATTGAACACAATATCGCTTCTCTTGGGTATTGGTTTTTCTCCTCTACTCCGCTTTAATCTTTTCTCAGTGTTTTCTCCCCCGATGATCATGTTGATTGTGCCAATCGGCTACCTCCGGGTTTTCTTTGCTTCCAGCCTATCATGCTCCTGGTTTTTGGAGATTTTGCTTCTTCTCGGTGCATCTATGAAATTATTGAGTTTTCCCCTCTACACCAGTCTTTCTATGGCATTCTTCAGCTCTCTGCAACCCTCCGTGTCATGCCCGTATTCCCAGTGATACTGGCAGTATTGTCCCCTGTCTTGGGTAGATCTCCGGCTTGGGCATATTCTCTTAGTCGGGGTGATTCTAACTCCATTTTGCCTGACCCATATGAGGATTTTAGATCGAGAGGTGTTCAGGGGTGTGTATCTATCCACTTCCTTGTCAAATCTTTCTGTTGGATTTCTAAAATTTATTTTTGGGAAGCTTGCTTGTCTGTGTTTGGGTCGTTCATCCTTGATCGATGACTTCTCTTCCTCCCGTCGTATCCTTCTATCCTCATCCATTTTTATCATCCTGACCGCCATCGCCATTGCCTCTGCAAAGGTACTCAGTTCTTTGGTCATTATTTTGTCTTTAAGCTTGCCGAGTATAGTGTCATTTTTCAAAGCTTCTATGGCAACTTCATCGACAAGATGCTCAATTTGCATTGTTGTTTTATTGAAACGGTCAAGATAACTTCGTAAAGATTTGTCAACTTCTTGCCGGCACATCCGAAGATCATTGATGTTTTTGGCCGGAGGAATATTGGTGACGAATCTGATATGAAATTGTTTCGCCAGATCCTCGAAAGAAGTGACAAAATTCTCTAGGAGTCGATGAAACCACTTTTGAGCGTTCTTTGTGAGTGTGCTTGGAAAAACTCTACACATGATTCCATCATTTACATTCTGGAGCAGCATCTTTGTTCGGAATGTTGATATATGGCTGATGGGGTCTCCCGTCCCATCATACTGATCAAGCGGTGGGATTCTGAACTTAGTAAGGATCTCTGTCTGAATTATTCTTCTGACAAACAGAGTTCTGTTGTCCGTAACGCATTCTTCTTCCTTTTTTGGTTTGGTCCAGGCTTTGTATATTGCTTCTTCAACCTTCTGAGCTATCTGTGAATCATCAAGAGCAAGAGCCGGAATTATTGAACTGCACTCCCTTTCCGGCGCTTTACCCTTTACCATGCTCGTCCCTGAGGCCTGCCAAGGTGTTGTGTTATCATCGTTTTGAGTCGGTTCAGAACGCCCACTCTGTATTATAGCGTTTAGTTGTTGTTGCATCAAAGCTATCTACGCCTGGATATTTTTTATCATGACTTCCTTGCTAGTTTGGTCGAGGCTGAGTGTTTAGTTTACAGTGTTTAAATTTGGTGTGGTTATTACTGGTGTCTCTATTAGACTCAGAAAGGGTATGAAAGGTATTGAGCGATGGTGTTGTAGCGAAGCATAATATGGGAGGTCTGTGCCCAAAGATGGGTATCTTGGGGTGTTGTCGGGGAGCAGAGGTATATGTTCGGATGAAGCTCTGGTATGCTGAAAAGTCGCTAGAAGCACTATTGCTGGGAGAGGGTTTGAGAGGTCGGTCGAAGGGATAGGTGCGGAAGGGTTGGTGCCGGCTTCAGGAGTCAAGGCTGGTGTTAGGTTGGAAGTCATAGTGAGGATGTCTTTAGCTTAGTAGGTAAATGAATGGCTTTTCCTAAGGAGTTCCTATAGATGGCGCCACTTGATAATTGGTTTCCAGAACTCTTGGGCTTGGTATCCTGCAATCCACGAACAGAAGGTAAGATGAGAGATAGGGAGAGTCCCCACAAACACTCTGATGCCTAAGTTAGAGAATAAAAGTGGGAAGAATACAGGATAACTAGAATATGTGAGAATGAGATGCCCCTTTGTGAGGGATATGGGGTTCTATATATAGCAATACTCATGAGAGGAGTCGGATTCCTTATGAGATAGTGAATTATAATCTTGGTAGGAGAGTGTTCCTTCTTTGCTTAGGATTCCTCTTTGGGGTAGTCTCTATTCCGAACGGATTCTATCTTCTTCCTAATCCAGGTGTCCCTATTTAGGAGATAAAGAGCCCTTAACTAGACGGGAACATATTAGACGGTATCATTACCCTCCTAATTTTTTCCACTTTCTTCCTCTATACAAATAATTAACACACTCAGCCAGCTTACGGGTCAACTCCAGATGTTGTTTTTTATCATCACGAACGGGGACAAAGTCAGACTACATAGGCATGCTGCAAATTATAAGGATTGTGTATATTTAATTACCAATTTATCATCATTCATCAATACACAGAAGCAAGCAAGAAGGAAAGTGTTGCCTCGGTATTAAATCATTAAAAATTATAATCAGCCCAACCAAACCTAGTCACAATATAGTAAGGCTTAGCTTATTAATCACCATGACACCAGCTGAAAATTCAGGAAATTTATTCTGTCACCAAACTCCTACCCCAAAACCTCACCTTATATTATTTGTTTTCTAACAGAAATTATTTAAAGATCCACATCTTCGCATAACAGCTTCCAAGTGGAGATAAACTATACTCATTAAAATTGTAAAAGATTTGCATGTTTTAGAACCCACCTGATACAGAAGAATATCAGAAGCCATCATAACAGGACAGGTCAAAAGAGCAACCCCTACATTTTCATCCCCCAGCAAAAAATAACAAACCAAGTTATACAATTAAACAGAATAGATTGGAAGATATAGAAATACATAAAGTGACTGCAACTTGAACTAGTTCTTCACGTATCAAAAGAACAAAGAACTAATAAGAGGTGCACGTCAAAATATACAGTGTAAATTTAAAAAGCACAATAAGTTGTTAGATTCTGACTGTCACATACTATAGACCTACCACTTTGCAAGATTTCTCTTTGAACTGGATCATTCTGTTCAGCCAACAAATTGGGGTGGCAGAACTCAGAAGCCACATTAGTTCTACATGAGCACATACATGGGACTGCACAAACACAGAAGCCTGGATGCACAAATCATAGTTATCAAACTAATAAGTGAAAAAAAACCATCATCCTAAACAGCATTATCAAGGACCAGAACCTGCATAACCTTGGAAGTGTCAACACGACATGCCAAATAAATTGCAGCTGTATCCCTTGTAGCCTTAGATAATTCTTGTTTATCATATGGTAACGTAATCTACAAGTTAAACGGAAACTACACTAGTCAAGATACCCTGAAGAGAAAATCAAGAACAATTACATGAAGGTTCTATTAAAAAATAACTCTCCATCTACTCTTCTTTTTCCTTTTTTTTTCCAGAAAAAAAAATTAACATAAACAAGAGAATTGATTTTTAACCCGCATCCCTTCCCTCTTTCTTAATAGAAGATACTCATCATTTTGCAGTCCAAAAATTTGAAACTATGCTCACAATGAACGTCATCAATTTTCCTGGTTTCCAGCAAGAACTATAAAATCATTTTAATGCTTATTTACAAGCTTTTAGTGGTTGAATGAATGTCTTACTTATGACTGCAAAGCTAGCAAGCCAACTATAAGTATAAAATTCTTTAAAACTTCTATGGTTCTTGCTTAAAGTTGGAAACATGAAAATGCTTCGCAGCTCAAGTTAAAGCCACAGCTCCTGGAGAAAGAGTAAAAATTAATGTATAAATCAAGCAGCAACAGCTTGAAGCTGAAACTCAATTCACTATCTTTTGACTGAGAAGGAGAGAAGATGAGACATTCATTTTTTACATTCCATTAAGTGAATATTCTCCCTGCGTTGGTAGACATTCAACAAGAAGTTAAAACACTTAGACTACAGTTAAAACAAACTGACAAAAGAAAATATTCAAATTTCAGAACAATCATGACCACGAGGCACCAAGAGCAACAAGAAAAACACAACCTAAACAAATATATCGACTGTCCATTATGAAACATAATAAGAGATTGCATGGAGGTCCACAATGAAGAACAGTGTCTCATATGTATTCTGCAAAAAAATCTTTAACAAATCATCTGTAGAAACAAAACATGAATAGCTCTAAAACAGAAAATAAAAGCAGAAACAAAATAAGAGATTGCTTATTATTTAGTGTACATTACTGATTAAACAACTATACATTTAATAAATTTTCAGGAAAATTACATGTAAATAACAATAATTTTCAACAATGTTTAAAACAATTAATCCTAAAATTGATGAAAAAACAAAAACAAAAACCTGAAGAGCTATTCAATTTTTAATAGCGCCAAGGTAATTTCCAAGGTGAACAGATCCTGTTGGCTGGACTCCTGACACTATCCTCTTCCTGAAAAACAAAACATGTAAAATAAAATTTCTTTCTACCACAAGTTTCTCCGCAGTAACCTCACTCTCATTTCAAAAATAAATGATATGGCACAATAGAGGAAAAAAAATTACTTGACGGAGATGGAAGAACTCGCCGGAGCAGCAGGTTGAGCGGCGGAGACACTGCAATGGCAGCTGAAAGCAGTGGCGTGTCTCACATTTTGACAAATTAGCTTCGAACTTTGGAGAAATTGTCTTCGGAGTCCATTGAGTGACATGCTTAAAGATAACAAAACAAAATTAAAAATGAGAGAATTACCGAAAGAACTTAACAATTGAGGAGCATGAAATTAACAGTTGAGATAGAGAGAGAGCTACAGTGAAGAGGAGGAAGAGGAGGCAAGGCGTGGAGAGGAGAAGAAACTGAAAAACAACGACGCGTCCCATCAGCGTCGTATTTGAGGTCGTCGAAATGAGACACTGTTCTTCAATGAGACTTTAGAGTGTCTCAGTGTTATTAATTGACACATTCAATTAAAATAATAAATAACACTTTAGAGTTTTTAAGCCAGTCCAACGAAACAGAAATATAACTACTAAAAACAACTAAAAAAAATTGGAAACAATCAAATCCTCCTACATAACCAAATCAATCAAAACAACCGTCAAAATAATTAAATAAAATAAAAAATAATGCTTAAAATTTTTTCAACTCAATCCAATGAAAACAAAATTAGAATAAAAATTCAATAGAATTAGAACAAGAAAAAGAATAATAGAACTCAATAATAACCCAAATATTAACAACCAAAAATAATGAAATTAACATCTAACCATTGTGATTTAATTGTAAAACGGTGATTTTCAATTAAAAAAATGGAAAATTTGAGATTTATAAGATGTAAACAGAAAATGTAATTAGAAAGTTTATGAGTTTGCTTGCAAAAGATATCGATTAATATATAGTTATTAAAATTAGTTTTAAATTTGGAAGAAGAGATGAAGACAACAAAAGGAAAAAAAAACAAAGAAATAGAGAAAAGATGAAGAAAGTAGAGAAAAAACTTAAAACTAAAAAAATAGAAAAAATTATGTCCAGTGAAATAGGGGGGAAAATAACTGTATATTTAAGAATATTTATGTCAAAAATATTGATAAAAAATATTTAGGTCAAAAAATGTTGTTACATCTAATATTATATTATATGCTTAAAAAATATTGATTTGTCGGAAATTACTTTTAAAAAAAGCTTGCTACCAAGTAACAATTGATCTCTCTAAAAAAATAATAATAACAAAAATATATATATGAGAAATAAACTGTAATCTCCTTTGCTCTCAACTTTCTCTTCTATCTTTTATAGATGCTCATATTTCTTTAAGGAGAAATAATTTTTTATCATTTTTTGTCTAAAATCATCCCTATACATATTTTTTTATTGATTGATTTATTAAATAAGTGGTTATTACACATATATTTAAGTTTTATTTTGTTTTTCATGATTTCTTTGTTTATTGCGGTGTTTAGTTTTTCTTTATTTTGTTGCAATGTTTTGTTTTTTATTTTGTTGCGGCTGTTTTTTTTTTTTGTGTGGATAATTCAAACAAATAAAACATATTTAACCAGACATAAACAACAAATCAAATTATGATCGTCAGTATGTTGTAGAACTACAGTTATAGATATTATAATCACTGTAGCATTATCAAATTTGTACACTTTAAACTATTTTATTATGCTATTAATTTGGGTGTTTGTTCATCCTCTAGCGAATTTGTATTTATATTTCTATGGACATATTGCTAGTTCTAATCAATAATATTATTTTTCTTTTTAAAAAAATAATAATAACAACTTATCCGAATTACTGTTATTAATATTAATATCAACAGTAAATATTAACAAAAATTGTTTGGACAAGAGCATCTATATATATTACTGTGAGTTATAAAGTCATTAAATTAAATATTTAACAAATATATCTCTTTATAATTTAGTATTTATCTATAAAAGTTTATGTGTTGAGTTATTAAAATTCATAATATTTTTTCATAAAAAATATAAAAAATTCTTATTTTAAGATACACATGTTTTATTTTATATATAAAACACTCTAATTTTATTACATCTAAAACATTACTCTTCATTTCCATTAAAAATTATGTCGTTTATTCTTACTAAAATATCCATTTTTCAACTATTTTCCATTTTTCTTTTATTTTGTTTATTATTATTATTATTATTATTATTATTATTATTATTATTATTATTATATGTACTCTTAATAAAAATAATAAAATAAAGCTGTTGCAATAACTTTTAAGTTATCATTTTTATATTTAATTAAATTATGATTTTAATTTAATAACATTATTTAATTAATTATTTTGTATATATTAAATGTCGAACTCTAAAGTCATTAAGCTAAAAATTTGACAAGTGTCTATCTTTACGTTTAAATATTCACTTTAAAAATTAATGTGTCAAACCATTAAAAATTCTAATTTTTATTATAAATAAAATATTTATTATAGTTTTTTAGTTTATTTTTTAACTAAAACACTAATATACATAACACTACTCAAATTCTAAAAATATTTATATAATATTTATTTTTTTGTATCAAATCATTCAATCATTTTTTTTTCTAAACCATTAGAAATTCTATTTTTAAAAATTTTCTTAACTGAAATACTATTATACATACTTCAATAATAATTTAATAATTCTCAACACAAATCTTGTTATATTTAAAAATAATGGCAATAAAAATTAATGTAATATATTTTTATTTTTAATAGATTTAGTTACTTTTTTTCTTTATAAAAATTCTCATTTTAAAATACATATGTTTTATTTTATATCAAACATTTTAATTATACTACATCTAAAACACTACTCTTTTTGTTCATCAGAAATTATGTCTTTAATTTAATTAATTAAAACATATACCTTTTATTCAATTAAAAACATATTTTTATTTTTTTTTAACATAAAAAAACGTGTAACTTATCAATTATATTCTATTTGTCTTTTCTTTTATTTATTCAATTATTATTATTTCAATACATAATAAAAATATATATGTACTTTTAATAAAAAAAATTAAAATAAAATTATTATAATGACATTCTAAACTTTCACTCTTATATTTGATTAATTTGTAGTTTTTAATTTATAAAAATTACTTAATAATTATATTAAAATGTGCATATTATCTAAAGTCTACGTAAAGTTCAGATTGATGATTAGTTCTTATTTAATTATTATGTTAATTTTTTTCTAGTAGGACTCTCATATTAATTGATTCAGTAAATTTCGACAGATATTATAAATGCTGAAATAAATCATAAATTGTGCATATATGATCTCTAAAATTATATATATATGATCTCTAAAATTATTAAGCTCAATTTTTAATAAATATCTCTCTTCATAATTAAATATTAAACTTTTTAAGAGTGTTAAATTATAAAAACTCACAATGTTATTCTTTTAAACATATTTAAAAAAACCTATTCTCAATTTTTATTTTTTAATATTTTTTTTTCATTCCCTTCTCCCCCTAATCAGCTTCACCTATTCTTTTCCATCTTCCTCCTCTTTTTGTTGGAGTAATCAGCTGCACGGAAGTGCAGACCGAATAGTTTTTCCTATTCTTCTCGGCCTAATCGCTTGCTATGTGTTAATGTCAATTATTGCATAGTTTTCCTATTTAATTTCCATAGGATTTATTAGTATTTCATTATATTTTATTTAGTTTATTATTTATAATTAGTATTTTATTAGGATTAGATTGATTTTACTTCCTTTTGAGTTTTCTAGTTAATTTATGCATTTTTGGTATGTTTTTGTAGGAATTTTGTTTTTTTAAAGAGTCCGAGATTCAAGCCTATAACTAAGGAGCTATTTTATGGAGTTATTTTCCTGATTGGAGGAGGTTTTGAAGGAGAAAAATTAATATTTTGATCCTTGGACGAATTTAGGGTATTTTTCTCTATAAATAGAGAATTTTGGGCTCTAAGTAAAAAAAAAGTTGGGAGCCAAGTTAAAAGAGCCGTTTTGGGATTGAAGAGCTCAACAAGGATTGAAAATTTAAGCGCGCTTAAACAAGCTTTATCTATTCTTCTTCTTCTTTATTCTCTTGTTATGTATTTATATTTGTAATTCTTTTTAAAGTCATGTTTGGCTAAACTTTATTTTAAGGTTTAGGTTAAGAGTAGCTATTTTATGATGTGATTGAACACAAGTTTTATTAATTTGATTTTCAGTTAATTTTATGAGTTGTTAATTTTATGAGTTGCTCTTCATGTCTTATATTCAATTAAGGGCCCAATTGATTGTATCTTTATGGGTAGATTTACTAACAAGAGTTAGGAGAATTTATTAGTTTTAGACTTATAGGACTTAGACCACTCAACCATGAGAGTAGGCGAGCTCTTCGATGAACCATGACAGTAGGCAAAAGTTTATGGTGGTAAACCAATAATTATTAAGAAACTTAATAAGTTTTGATTAACTTCTTAATCACGAGAGTAGGTTAAACTTTAATCTTAACATGCTTAATTAAACTCGAGAGAGTCTTTAGGTATTTTAAAACAATTACCCTTAACTGAAATCAATGTCTTTCTTTGTTAAAGTGTTCATTATCATATTGGAATAGTGAAACTAAACCTAGGCTATAAACTTTTAATTATTGAATTTAATTTAGTTTAAATTACTTTTTTATATTTTATTTGCTAAATTACATTTATTTGACTTGCTAGCTAAGAAAATATGTAAAAATATTAGTACTCAATATACAATCCTCATGGGAATGATAACTCTTTATATTGCAATTCACGATCTGTGCACTTGCAAGTTTTAAAATGCAACACTAAGACTACGGTTGCCATCACGATGCATACAGTCGAGGCTTATTGGCTTTTGCATTATTCCCAACTCCTCTGTTTGCTTGAGCGGGACTAGCAAGTGAGTGAACAGGTTCCTCTTCTTCTTCTCCCTTTTGTTCAAAATATTTTTCTTTTTAGTCCATATCTTTAAGAACCCATAATACTCATTAAATTTCAATAGAGGCAAGTCTATCAATTGAAAACACCATTGCTATCAGTTGGATGATACTTATATTGAACTTTTGACTTTTTTCCCATTACTTAACATAACTGAATTAAAGAATAAGAGAACTAAGCCAAAGAGGCCCTCTATCAAATCCTTTTTAGTGGGTTAACTTTTTATTATTTTATCCTGGTAGCTAGCAATATGTTCTTATTGAATAGGCGATGTGCTTATGCAAATTTTTGTAATGAGCTGAGGATTAAAATTGGAACACCATGGAAATCCATACACTTCCAACTGATAGCAATGGCCTTTTCCTAAATGATTTTGTTTGGATTATTCGGAGGTATCTCTTATGTATGGATTTAAAAATCTCTTTATGTAAGCCTTACATTCACTTCACATTTCAAGTGCAAATTACCTTGCTATTTTTTTAGCTTATAATTTTTGTCTTTAATCTGTTTGAGATTTAAACTCAACATATTTGAAAAACCATTATGATTCCTCATCTCAGCCCTCTAAATTAAAAACCATATTGTATTATGCTATTTTTCTTTTTTATTATTCTATTGACAAGGAAAGTGATATGGGAAGTATGGATTACATTATTGTATAGAGTTTTTTCCATTACTCAATGTGTCCATTTTTAAAACAATTTAAAATTGTTAAGTAGATGTTTTCCTCTTGATAAAAGATTTGCATGAGGAACTTTTTGTACATGCTCTTATAGAATTTCCCATATGTGTAAAATTTTGCTCCTCACCTTCTGTTCTAAAGCCCATGGACCTCTTAATATTTATGCAGGTGTTTGGATCTCTTTACTAATTGTTAATGCTGATAACTGGATTTCCTGTTTGTCTTTGGATTTGAACTATGAAGTTATTTGATTATTTATAGCTTTATCTTGCATTTTCAACATGTCATTGAAGTGGTGTTGATGTCTTGAGAGACTACCTTGGGTTTGCGGAATTGTGTTGTTCAGATGCTTTTGACTGCCCCTTGTGTTTTGAATTTGTTGGATGAAGCTAATGCAGTACCATAGATGAACACATGGAATCCTATATGTCCTGAGTGTGTATGTTTATAAGAATTAATGGAACATCCGTTGATATATTTATTAAGGACAAAGTTACTCTTTTGAAGTTTGTGTAATTTTGCATCTTGAAGTTTTATCATGCCATTTTACAAGCACAGGTTTTCTAATATCTCCACATTTAAAGGAATGTTGAAACAATATTATGATTTACTAGGTAGTGATCTTGCAGCCACTTAAAGATAAAGGAATTGCAATAATTAATGGTGACACAATTAGGGGTTTCATTGCTTCTGACCAGGTGTGTTGTTTCTTTTCCATTTTCTTCTTATCTTTATCTATTTCATAAAGTCCAATTTCCATTCCACATATGTTTCATGCTTATTGGCCATTTGTTGATGTCCATGTTTCTAATATAACAAATTGGATTACATCTAGATCAATATTCTTCTAGGTCATGGCTTTTTGTCTCTAATCATTTCTCATTATAAATCGATATGCAACCATTTATTGTTGCTTGACACAAATGAAAATGTATAGAAATTCAGCAATGCGACTTTTGAGTATGTACAACATGAGGGCTATGAATCATGACAAATATTATTGAGCTGACATTTCACCTTAAATCGGTTATTTACTAAGCCAATAACTTGACCTGCACATAATAGATAATTTAATAATCATGAATCCATTTAATCGGTTGCTTCACACCAGAAAATGTAGACCAAATAGTTTTTTTTTCCTATTCTTCTCTTTAGAAATTTTTAGTTTGTCAGTTACCCATTTCACATCATCTCTCCTTTTTTGTGATAATTTCACTGATAGTTTGGAAACAAGGGAATCATAATAGTTGGTGAGCATTGCAAATCTCTCAAGGATCATCATCTCAAGGTATAGGTTCATTGAGAGGCAATTTTCCTTTCTTGTGGTTTCGATTAATTTTATTATAATTTTTCTTTTAGCTTTTATCTGATGCTTTCATAGCCTCTGCACTGTATCGCTCACATTCTAAAGTGTTTAAATTCAAGTCTTCTGGACTGACGAAACTTGGATGGTGAAACATTGCATTGGATTTTAGTAGTTTAAAACTTTAAACGTTCTATTTATTGAAATGTGATTAAAAAAATATATAAAAGGATGGATGTGGGAATCCCACATTAGAAAGAAGTGAAGGAATGAGAGAGAGATTTGGTTATAAATAGACTCCTCCCCCTTTGGTTAATGTGTGTCAATCACCACTTGTATTTGGTGTACCATTGAAAGTTATTAGCTATACTAGTAGAAAATTTATGGAACATTTTATTGGGTATACTTGAGCTTTTGGGTGTGAGTGAGAGTTAAATATTTTATAGTGTGGTTGTAATAATTTTTCATATAGTGAATATTTTTCTCTTTGTTGTCTCTTGACAACATCGGTGGTTTTTCTCCATTTGGGATTTTTTCACATTAAATTACTTTATGTTTCTCTCTTTTATTTTTTTTAAGTATTTTTGTTCAAGTTGTGATCTATAGGGGTGAAGGCACTTGTTGGATTGTCAAGGGACTTGATTTTCCCTAGCAATTGGTATCAGAGCCGATGGTTCGGTAAGAGATGAGCTTGAGGGTGGCATAGGAATTTCATTAAAATTCTTAGTATGCTCTATGGTTGCGGTTTTGTCCGATCTTTCACAACATAAAAGATTTTTTAGAAATTGTTGTGATCCAACTGGAGGTCTTTTGGATTGTATTTATTGAGTGTGGTATTGTATAAGTAAGTGCAGCCAAGAAAGTTTTGTCACATAGGCTATAATCGCCTAAAAAGGTTGGGACTTAAGTGGTACCGTTTGTGTCCCCCCAATCTTTCCTGAAAACTTTCTTAGTGCATTTTGTAGACACAATTGTTCACTCATTACGTGTGAGGTCACTGTAGCAAGAAGTACTGTTCAAATATATGGAGGTACTGTGCATTGTTGAGCAAAAATGAGTTTTAGATTTGATATTGAAAAATTTGATGGGAGAATTAATTTTGGGTTATGGCAAGTACAAGTCAAGGATATACTAATCCAGTTTGGATTGCATAAGACCTTGAAGGGAAAGCCAGCTTCTTGGTTCGAAGGAAAGGAGCCAATTAAATCTAGTGGTGCAGACATAGGAAAATCCAAGATGAATGAAGAAGAATGGGAGGAGCTAGACATGAGAGCAGCAAGTCAAATTCGTCTTTGTCTAGCCAAAAATGTTTTTGCTAATGTTGCTAGATGGTTAACAACAAAGGAGCTTTGGGAAAAGTTTAAGGAAATGTACCAGGCTAAAAGTCTTTCAAATAGGTTATATTTTAATGAGCAATTTCACAAATTACAAATAGAAGAAGGTACAAAATTTTTTTACCACTTTAGTGTACTCCATGGGATTGTTTCTGAATTGGAATCTATTGGAGTGAAAATTGATGATGAAGATAAATCATTAAGACTTATCTGGTCTCTTCCACCTTCCTATGAACACATGCAAACCATTTTAATTTACAGAAAAGAGAACATGAATTTTTCAGAAGTGACTAGTAAGTTAATTTTTGAAGAAAGAAGGCTGAAAATGGAGAGAACAAGTCTTCTGAAAGTATAGCATTGTCAGTTTGTGAAAATGGGAAGAAGAATAAAGGCTCCAAAAAGAAAATTATCTATTGGGGATGTGGGCAACCTGGACATGTAAAAAAGGATTGCAAAAATGGTGGAGCTAATTCAGCTAATGGCTCCAAAAGTAATGCTACTAATGCAGTCATCTTTGAAGAAGGAGACGATAAACTTTCTATATAAAAAAAGATATATATCCTTATGGCATGATAGCTACCAACTGAGTTGCCATGGAAAAGAATGTATGATAGGTAGCATATTCACAATTTGCACACAAACATTCATTGACAATTGATGCAAGGTGTGTGGTGGAATTGATGTCGATGGCTAATGTACTTCCTAGAAAAGTCAACATTGGAAGTTGCACCATAACTTATTAGCAATTTTTCGACATGAACTGGCTGAGGTGAAAATTCTTAGAATTGGTGAATTTCAAGTGTGTATACTCTTATGGTGGAGTATGACAATTCTTGTTTTTAAATTGTGACTGACATAGTTGATGGTAAGGTAGCTGTTGTTCTTTTAATTTTTTTTTTTAATCATGGTGGAAATTATTAAAATGTGATTAAAAAATATATAAAAGGATGGATGTGGGAATCCCACATTGGAAACAAGTGAAAGAAGGGGGAAGAGATTTAGTTATAAATAGACTCCTCCCCTTTTGGTTAATGTGTGTCAATCACTACTTATATTTGGTGTACCATTGAAAGCTATTAGTTATACTAGTAGAAAATTTATGAAAAAATTTCTTGGGTATACTTGAGTTTTGTAGTGTAGTTATAATAATTTTTCACATAATGAATATTTTTCTTTTGGTTGTCTCTTGATAATATCCACGGTTTTTCTTCATTTGAAAGGTTTTCTATGTTAAATTACTTTGTGTTTCTCTCTTTTATTTTTTCAAATATTTTTATTGAAGTTGTGATCTACAGGGATGAAGGTACTTGTTGGATTGTCAAGGAACTCTAATTTTCCCCAACACTATTATTGTAACATGATTGTAATTTGTAATCTGTCCTGCAAATGGTGTTTTTGCGCTTGATCTGATTCATCCTATTTCATCCCATGTTTGATTAGATTGTAACAATTAATTGCCAACATATAGAATATTCGGCAGCGGTGCTGCGTCATTTCTATTTTTTTTTTTTTTTTTTTTTAGTCCTTACTTAATGCTTCCATGGCCTGTGCGCACTATCTCTTACAGTCTAAAAGTATTTAAGTTAAATCTTCTGAATGGAACCTGATTGGTGAAACATTGCATTGGATTTTAGTTTAGAACCTTATCTGTTCTATTTTGTATGTTGCTCCATGATAACATCAAGAATAACGGAATAACTTCTGCTGAACATATAAAGCACTTCATATGCCTAGAGTGTAGTATGCTGTAGGCATAGCATGTAGGCATTGCATGTAATGATGAAGCTAGCCTACCTAAGAAATTTACCTGAGATATTCTCTACTTCATTGTTAATATTTTCTCCTGCTATTTACAAAACTAATACCAAGTTTCTGGTGATCCAGATTGTTACAATCGATTCCATCTTTTTCCTCTTCCTCTTGTTTTTATTTAATTTAATTTTATTGAGTGGTTTAACTCCATAAATATATAGGCAAATAGACACATTTCTTGCCTAACTTATATAATTAGCTATAGGTAAAGTACTTGTATAACTTTACTAATTTGTGATTTCTATGCATGTATGTATAAAAGAAGAGTTTGCGTATACAAGTTTGATATAGTTATAATAGCCGTACGATTTTGCATCTTCGTTGCTTCTCTTTTTTTGTTTGTACTTTTGATTAAATAAGTTTTGTTTTCTAAGCTTCAATTCAATTTTTTCGGAAGCAGAAAATGTTTGTTTGTGTTTAATAAGTACTGAATATTTTAATATCAATACTAATATTTAAAAATATTTATGTATAATTTGACCAGTCAAGTCAACCCTGTCATTCGAATTTCCATGCTTCATTCATCTTACCAGTTCTCAAATTTTATTAATTTTTTAAATTTTGTTTTTCAGTTATGGATCCAAATATATATATATATATATATATATATCAAAATGGTTTGAAGGGAGGTCTCCTCACTGAGCTTTTTCCTGGGGTCTATATACACATGTTTGGCGTGGGTGATGAACAAAAAAGGACACAGTTATTTAACCTTTTTTTTTTTTTTTTTTGGAATTTCATATGTTTGAAAGAAACAAATTAACTCAACTGAAATGAATATTAAATATATGAATATATAATATGTTTATTGTCTCACAAACGTCTCCTCACCTAGTTTTCCTTTAAGTCTGAGGCGTCTATAAATAAATTATAAAAAATTATTAAATAAAAAAATAATTATGAAAAAAAAAAAAAACGGCCACAAAATTACCAATATATGTTCCGTCGTCAAACCATGTAAACATTGCCTAAATTAGCAAGTGTTTTATATTTGTCCATTGTTTTATTTTTAATCTCTAAATTGATTGTGGTTTTTTTTATATAATATCTTAATGCATGTTTCAGGAGTTGAATACAACAGTTTGTAGCAGTGAGCTGATCTGAACTGAAGTTTGTTGATAGACAGCCATTACTTTTGCTATTCTATTTGTTACCATTTGAATTTGTCACCTTAATTAGTTAATCAACAACCATAACTCCGCGATCGACCATCCCTCAGTTTCAATTTCAGCACACACCTCTATTATCTCTGTTTCTATTTGCTCTTCCCCTCTGCATCCTTTCCACTAAGATATTACCTTCACTTTCTTTTGAAACTTTAATAATAATAATAAGATATTCACAAAATCTGTCTATTTTTTTGCCTTGGTTTCCATCTTACACACAACTAAATTAACAAAGTAAAATGCAGTCTTTTTGTGTGTGACTAGTATGTTATTTTCTTTTGCTGTTTAAACATTTGGAATATGTAACAGAGGTAGTATCTCTGCATTAAATTTTTGTTTTTCCTATGCTTGGTATAAAGACTTTGTAATTGCAAAAGTTAAGGGCGGAGCTAGAAAAGAAAAAAAATTTAGGGGGACAAACTTTACTTCATTTTAATATATTAAAAATGTTTCATTTAAAATAAACTAACAAAATAATATCTCAAATACATTAACAATAGTTTAAACTAAAAAAAAGTAATATACCCAAAAAATAACATCAAAGATAATCAAAATCAAAATGGACAATCAAAATTATGGGTAAAAAAAATCAATTATTAGTTTTCTTCAATGAAAACTTTTCTTTTGAAAAATTTATTCACAATTATATCTATAATCAAAATCACATAAAAGATTATCAATTATCACAATATTAAAAAAATATTATAAATTTAGTTTTTAGCATAAAAATGGGCAAATTAAAGGAAAAAATACACATTAAGATTGGACAAACTAATTATGTGCAATAAAACAAAAAAAAAAATTGATAGCATATATAATTGATGAATAATTGAATGTTATACTAAATTACTACTCTTGTCAAATTGCTTAGTGTACAATAATAGAAAGAGGTAAGTTGTGGTTGGCTAATTCTAGAGAAAGAAATGAAAAGGAGAGGTGAGGTATCGCATTTTGGAAAAACCAAGCCAAAAAGGGAAATTTAAAAAGAGTGAAAATAAAAAATAAGAAAAATTTCTATTATTTGGGCTTTTCTAAAAGAATTATAATAATAAACTATTGAGTTATTATTAGGAATTTTTACATAAATATATAAAAAATAAAAAAATCTTTCAAAAAAACAGTTGGCTTTCAAAACTTTCAAAACTATTTTTTCAAACTTTTTTATTTCAAATATAGTTTGTTCCTCTTGTCACTTTTATTTTTAGAATTTTTTTCTTTTTTTCCAACATTTTTTCCTCTTTATTGATTTTTTCAACTTTTTTTTTACTTTATACTTTTTTTCAACATTTTATTTATTTTCTTTTTTTGACAAATTTTTTATTTATACTGTTTTCATTTTCTTACTCAATAATTTTTTATTATCTTCTTCTATTTTTTGCTCAACGTTTTTTTGCTCAACATTTTTTTTTACTGTTCTTCATTTTTTCTCAATATTTTTCTGATAAACATTTTTTTTCTAATATTTTCATCTTTTTTTCTTAACTTTTTTTGCTCAACTTTTTTTTTTATTTTTAAATTATTGTCTTCATTTTATTCTCAATTTTTTTTTACTCAATATTTTTGTCTTTTAAGACCTTTTTTTTTCAAATGAATAACAATGAACTAAACATCTTCAATTATTATTAAACTAAGCAATAATATCTTCAATTGTTGTAACAACAATAACATAAACAAAATTTTGTCCTTTTATATTTTGAAAGATAATGATTTTATTTTTTTTACATTAATTTGTTTATTAAAATGTTTTAAACTTGTTTTAAGAAAATTATTTAATACTTATTAATCATCAATTAATATATAATAAGTTTACAATCGTTATGATGTATTTGTAACATCAACAAAAAAAAGCTAAAAAAATAAAAAAATCAACAAACCGAAACAACAACAAAAACTAAAAACAACAAAACAACAAAAATCAACAAAATTTATGTTGTTGATTTTTTTGATTGTCAATTGTTCATTATTGTTTATTTTTGTTTATTGTTTTTTATTTTTATTGATTGTCAGTTGTTGATTATTATTTATTTTTGTTTATTGTTATTTATTTTTGTTTATTTTTGTTGATTTTTTATTATTTTTTCATTATTAATTATAGAATTAAGGCTATAAATAAAATTTTTACTTTTATTAGTATTAATGATAACAATAATAATTTTTTTATATATCTCATAATTTTATTTTTTTATTGTTATTTTTTATTTTTTAAAAAAATCAACAAAGAGAAACAACAAAAAAAATTGAAAACTGTAACTGAAATAACAAAATCAACAAAAATCAAGAAAAGCAAGAAAAAATTGCAGTTGTTGATTTTTGTTTTTTTGTTAATATTTGTTGTTTTTTCAATTTTTTCATCATTAATCATAAAATTAAGAGCATAAATATAATTTTTAATTTTATTACTATCAATAATAAAAATAATGATTTCTTTGATATATTTCATAAATTTTTTTTATTTTTATTGAAAAAATATTTATTAAATACCAAGGGTAATTTTTAGTTTAATTAGTTTAATTTCAAATTTCTAAATAATTATGAGAAAAATAATTATTGAAGACTATGGATAATTTTTAGTTTAATTAGCTTAATTTTTATATTCTAAATAATAGTAAGTTTCAAAATGTTTTTTAAAAAAATTGTTATTAAAATATAAAATTAAATTATTTAAAATATACAAATCAAATAAATACATAGAGTAAATTTAAATTAAAGATGACATCAAAATTAATACATAGATAAAAGAAAATTACAGAAAAATGAAAAAATGAAAAAAAAAATTCGAAACACCAATTTTATAAAATGAAAATACGAAGCAAAAATTAAGTTAAAAGTGAAAAAAAAAAATTAGAACTGAAAGAAAAAAAAGAGTGGCTACCAAAAAAAATATATGCATTGATTATACCACCCATTGAAATTTCCTCTTATTATTATGGATTCATCAAGTGTCTAAAAAAATTTTACATATTATATTGTTTTGTATACATGTATTGTTGAAAAAATTTAGTGGGGCAAAATAAAATAAACTTACACAATATTAAAAAAATTATGGGAAGGTTCCATGTGTTCAGATTCTAAAGTCTATGAACACAATTACTCCACAATACAATCTAAAATTTGATGCATTGGTAAGAACCAACGATCCAATTAATAAAAATTATATGGTACTCTGAATCTAATATGCAATTAATAAATATCATATCCAATTAATAGATTGGTAATTGTTTTTCTTTTCACTTCTTGTTTTTATATATGCATATGTAAGTTGTAACACATTCTTCTTTCTTTATTTGACACTTCCATATATTATTCTTTTTATGGCTTCATTTTTTTGCTTAAATTTTGTAGTTGAACTTTTGTTTAGTTTTATTTCTTTTTTTGGACTTTTACTTTGTTTAGTTTTTAATTTATTTTTATACTAAACATGTTGGGTGATATGAATTTTAGTGTGATTCCTTAATTCAATAAATATCTGCATTGCAAAATATTATATTGCAGCAGAAACTTTAAGATTTTTTTGAGATTTAAATCTTCAATTTCTTTATAAATTCATACCACGGATAATACGAGAACAATATCATATGATAGTAGTATGTAAAAAGAAAAAAAAAACTATAATGCTTTACTTATTATAGGGATATAACAATACTTTTTTACAGGTCAAATTATCAGAGCAAAAACTTTTGAAAGGAAAATTGAAAATTGAAAACTTTTGAAAGGAAAATTAAACGATCACATTTAAAAGGAAAATTGATATGTAACTTTTGCGCATGCAATAATTGAACATACGTTTTGCAATAAGAAAGGAACACAACTTATGTTGGAAATTGCTAAACATACAAATCATATAAAAAAATTTGATGAATATTGCAAAATATTGGAAACTTTTGCTTTTTGCTTAAATTTTGTAGTAGAAATTTTGTTTAGCTTTTTTTTATATATACTTTTACTCTGTTTAGGTTTTAATTTATTTTTTTATTAAATGTGTTGTATAACAGATATGAATTTTAGTATGATTCCTGAATTCAATAAATATCTATATCGCAAGTATTATATTGCAATAGAAACTTCAGAATTTTTTTGAGATTTAAATCTTCAATTTCTTTATAAATTTATACCACAAATAATACAAGAACAATATCATATGATAGTAGTATGTAAAAAGAAAAAAAAAAATTATGATGCTTTGCTTATTATAGGGATACAATAATATTTTTTTACAGGTCAAATTATCAGAGTAAAAACTCTTAAACGATCACATTTAAAAGGAAATTGATATGTAACTTTTGTATATGCAATAATTGAACATACGTTTAGCAATAAGAAAGGAACACAACTTCTGTTAGAAATTACTGAACATACAGATCATATAAGAAAATTTGATGAATATCGTAAAATATTGAGAACTATAGTGTCAGATCCTTGTTTCATAATGAGAAAAAGTTGTAAACAAATTTACAAGGAAAATAGAGAGAGATATTGGAAGCACATGTTACAAGACCCAACAAGTGAAGATTATATAAATATAAAATGCAAAAAATACATTGTTAATGTACGAGTGTTTATAACTATATTTTACTATTGGAAAAAATGTCAAATATTGAATTAATGTACAAATTTATAAAATATACCTTATATCTGCTTAGCTATTTCAATTTTTTTATTGTTAAATTATTTAAAAATATTTATAATGTATATTTTATATTTTTCAGTTTTAATCTGTCATTTATTATCTGCAAATTAAATATATATATTATCACCGTAAAAATAAAAAATAATAAAATATTTATTAAAAAATAATAAAATATAGTTCACATAAGGTGTGGGTTCATGACTAGTTGCAAATAAAAAAAAAAAAACTTTTAAATCTAGATTTGATGGTAGCATGAATTGTGCTGAAACGGGGTTGGACATAGCACACAAACAACCATCGAATTTAATTTGGAGGATTATCCTTAGATCACTGCAGAAACCTTCATGCATTTTATATTTTTAATTACACATTTCTTGCTGGCCTATTGAACCGATCATTCTTCAATGTTTACGCACTTCTTATTGAAGCTTTGTTTGATTGAATTAATCTCCATACATTAAATTTAAAACTTTTACATTTAAAACTAAACATGCGGATTATATTAAATAATTTTTTAAAATTTAATAATAATAATAAATGTTATAAAAATTGGAATCTAAAATTTAAAAATTTATATAATAATATTCCTTAAAAAAATTTAAATACTCAATAATATATACATAAAAGTATGAATAGAGGAAAAATATTTGTAAACGGAAAAGGATATGCCTTTTTATGTATTAATAAAAATAGTATTAATTTAGTTTTAAAAATTTCTGAAATTGATAAAGATAGTTTTAGTTTGTATTTAAAATTGAAAATTTTTATATTTAAAATCAAATAGATTTAATTAAAAATAAAATAATCTCCTTTATATATTTATCATCAAATTTAAATAAATACATAAACTACTAGTTATTATACGATTCATTTATAAATATTTTAAAAAAATTCCTATTTATAATGCACTACATTTTACATATATATGAATCATGAGTAATAGCTAAAATTAATAATTTTATTATTAGTTTAATTTATATAATTGCACACAATTTATAATATAGATAAAAGTAATTATAAAATTATAAAAATAAAAAAATTTATGAATTGATAAATAAGAAGAATTTATTTCACAAGATATATATAATGCAGTAGATATATTTTATATGTAAGTGACCAATTAACTATATATAATTATAAAATACTCATCCTTTAGATAGTGCCAAAAAAAATTTGTATGATTAATTATTCAAATTTCATATAAGCTAAATTTTTTAATTTAAATTTTTAATTTATTTTGTTTCAAATAATATTTATTACAAATTTATAAATTTATTTTAATTATATTATAAATAAATAATATTACTCTTTCAAATACAATATTATTTTTTATATTTTTCTATAAGGATATTATATCTTTAGTTTTTTCATATAGGGATCCTATTATAAATATGTGAATATTTGTAAACAATTATTCTTATATTATTATTCATTTTTTTTAGAATAACTCTTAAAATCTAATACATGTCTTATATGAATTATAATTAATATTACATACTATTTAGTATTGACAATTTATTCTATTCATATTATAATACTTTATATATTTTATTGTTAAGAAATTAAAATAAATTATATATTTAATAAGAATTTTAACCACGAGAAAAAACTAGTAATAAATAAAATACGAAAGATTACTACAAGATATAGATAATTAATGACTCATGACATGAATATCAAAAGAATTTGTTTTAAGATTTTGTAATTTATACTTGTTCTAATTATTTATTAATGTAAAAATTTTAAAAAATAAAAATTTAGAAACAATGCCACATGACAATATTTTTCCTAGTCGGTAAAGTTTGTATTCTTACTATTACATAGTTTATACATATATAGATATCAGTAGATTATAAAAAAATATATATTTAAATTTGATAAAATTAATTTAGTGTGTAATTATATAAAATAATAGTGATAAAAAATTAAAATTTAAAAATTATTTAAAATAATTTTAGATTATAAGAATAAAATCAAAAGATATAAATAAAAATTGACAACAGAATTCAAAAATATTATATAACAATTTTTTTTTTATTTTAGGTTTCATTGACGCGATAGTATTTATAAATATATTTATTTCTACTAAAAAATTATAATTTAAAAAAATGCATTATATTATTTACAAATTTATAAACCAAAATCAATTAAACTTTGAATTTGTTGTTAAATGTACTAATAAAACTATTAACTAAATAACATTATTCACTAAAAGCTAAAATAAATTAAAAAATATATAAAAATTTTCATATTTAATATATTAAAGACAGGTGTAATCAGATTCATTCATATTTATAAATTACAAAAATTTAAAGAAATAAAAAATTCATAAATTATTTTCAAATAAAAGTCTTGTAAGCCGATATATTAAAAGATTAAGAAATACTTCGTAAGTGAAAAATAAATAAAATAAATTATAAAAAATTAAAATAAATGTAGTAAGAAATATAAGAAATCATTAAAAATGTTAAATTTAAAACTTTTACATTTAAAACTAAAATTATTTAAAATTTTTATATTATATTATATTATATTAAATGATTGGGTTTAGGTGATAATAAATTTTAATTTTGTGTGCAATCTCACTCATAAATTTGCCATTTGTGAACACGTAGCCTTAAATAATGTTATTAAAATTAACTTTAAGTATATTAATAAACACAAATGGTCTTAATTTTTAATATTATGATAATTTATTTTAATAGGACTCTCATATTAATTGATTTAATAAAATTCAAAAGGTATTATAAATATTAGAATAAATTGTAAGCATAATTGTAAATTTAAGGGTGTGTTTGTTTGATAAAAAATAAAGGTGAAAATCATAATCAGAATAGACGATTCCAATTTCTAGTATTTGATTGTTTAAAATTAATATGCTGAGAATGTAATTCCCTCTCCTCTTATTTTTAAGGAATGACTTTTGATTCATTTAAAAATCAAATCAAATCAATTATAAATTAGTCAAATATTTAAATATTAACATTTATTTTTAAAAATTTATAAATAAAACATATAAATTAATAAAGATATGCATTAAATGTTTGAATAAAATATTTATTAAAAGTAAATAATTTTTATAATTTTTTAAAAAATTATAATATATTCTTATAAAAAATATTTTAAATATATTTTATAATACATAACTATAATATTAATTTTAAATATATAAAAATAATTATAATGTTAATTTTTTATATGTGAAAAATAATTATAAAAATATTTTTTCGTAAAAGAAATTTTAATTGTGAAATGATATTTAATTTTCATTTCTATTACTATTACCTAGTGAAATTAAAACATTTTCTTCAAATTTCCATTCTTTTTCTCATTCCTTCCCATCCCGATTCCAATTTCGGATTACCTAAATGCCCCGTAAGTTAGTACCACATAGGAAATATATAAATTAAGTGAAATATGTTTAAATTTCAAAATTTTTAATCGCACATTAAATGAAAACAGAGGAGCAAAGAGGAAAATTAAGTACAAGATAATTAGGGAGTGTCCAAGTATAACATACCACTAGGAGTGTAACCGAATTGAACGGTTCATGATTTGTTTGGAGTTAGGCTCGGAAAAAGCTTGTTTGAGTTTATTTACTAAGATAAATAAGCTAAGCCTAAATTCCATTTTGAGACTCATAAGCTAAATGTCATGATCGGCTTTAGGGAATGAAAATTCTTTCAAATATGGAACCCGTGGCAAACCTTAAAATAAAAAACACATTCAATAACAATACAAAAATACACTAGAATTAAAAATTTAATTAATATAAAAAATAAATATTTGTACCATATCATAATAAAAATATTTTCATACAAAATTCGGATACAAAATCTCTAACTAGTACAACACACTACTATCACAATAATACTACTGTTGTAGTGATTACTAAAATACAAGAAAATGATAGTTCAATGTTAACATAAATCAACAACAGAGGAAAAAGTCTGGCAAAGAGTATTATGAGAAACGTTTGAAGTATATCCTGAAAAAAATATTAAGGGGAGTCAGACTTCACTGAGCGAATTATTATAATATATATATATACATTTTATATAGATGCTAAAATCCATTTTTATATAATAGTAAATGCAGGAAAATTTATTTTGGGTGAAAGATCGGAACAGAACTCTAAAATATTACGCAACCATAATCATTGAATCTTACTAGCCAATAGGCTCAATTAATTCTAAAATATTGCTCTTTTCCATTTTTGGATAGTAGACTGGCCATGAGACACTAAGTCAACCAAGCTCCTGCAGTCTCACTATCGGCGTGATTGGCCCTGAGACACTAGGTCAATCGAGCTCCCGCAATCGCACCACTCTCTTACTGTAAATCTCAATGATCAATTAATTAAATCTAACATCAAATAATCTCATGATGTCAACCCTAAAGTCCAATGCATTGGTATGTACATCGTCTTAGTACAGCCCACTAAGTAGCACGTTCTACTGCTATCCTTCAAATAAATATTATAATTATTAAAAATAATATAATGCATAATTTAAATATGATAGCATCCATTTTTAAAGAAATATACCAATTATATACCAAATATATACCAAACATATATCGAATATATACCAAATATATATTAAACATATACCAAGTATATACCAAATATATATAATCATTTAATAAAATAAATTATTTTTAAATACATTAAAAATTATGAATGCTCACAAATATGTATTTTATATGCAATGTATACATAAGATAATAACTCACAGTTGTGCGCTCTTTTGAAAGAGATAGACTGGTCTAGTCTGGTAGGTTTTAGTCTCAGCACAACTATAGAAAATAAATAAATAATAATAATATTAGAATTGAAATCCTAATTTTTACACTTCTAGGAATACTGGGGAATGACTCAATCTAGGACACGACTCAACCAACAATTAAAAACTCATGATCGACCCAATGTCATGTTTTATGAGAATTCTATAAAAAATTTAGCAAAGTTTCCTATGTAAAACGGACATTTCTGTCACGACCCAAAACAGGGGCCATGACCGGTGCTAGAGAACGGGAATTCTTTCGAATCCGGAACCCGTAGCAAGCCTAAAAATAAAATAAAACATGCAATAATAACAATAACAATATTAAATGCAGCGGAAATAGAAATCATAAATATAATAGTAACATTTCCATCAACTGGATTTAAATCAAATCTCATCTCATATATATAAATCTCTTAATACAAATCCAGTTCAAATAATACAATATCTCACATAAATAAAATACATAAAATCTCACAATTTAATTCACAACTACTGCAGTGTCTAGATTATAAAAATAAGACTCAAGACTTAGGGAAGCAATTTACACAAAGAAGCCGGGGCGGAAGAAATCCGGCGTATAGGCCTGCTACTGAGGTCTGAAGATGTTGACTCTCCTGAAAAATTAGTCAACGGAGGGGAGTCAGACCTCACTGAGTGAATTACTATAATATATATACATGCATACTAAATGACAATGCATACAGTCAATAATACATATCTAATATGTATATATACAGGCAAATTCACACAGATGCAGTAAAAATCATTTTTATATATTTTATTGAAAATCACAGTTTATGAAGGATCATATAGAACCCTAGAATATCGTAACCTCAGAAATAGTGTTAGACAACACTCTAGCCATACAGGCTCACTTATTCCAAAATATATCCACTTAATCCATTTAGACAGTAGACTGGCCCTGAGACACTAAGTCAGCCGAGCTCCAGCAGTCTGACTGCCAGTGTGATTGGCCCCGAGACACTTGGTCAATCAAGCTCCAGCAATCACACCTCCAAACCATATCTCACACATCAAATAATCAATTCTAATCAATATCCACAAATAGGTTAGTAATATAGCCTAAATACTATAGGCGTACCGGTACGTACTCGGTCCTAGTGTTGCCCACTAGGTAGCACGTTTTATCGATATCCTTCATTAATAAATATAAAACATTCATTCACAAATAAATGATGCATGAATTTAAATAAAACAACAATATAAACCATATATATACTGGAAATATACCAAAAGTAAACCATGTATATTTCGAGTATATATATGTCAAATAAATCCAATCAAATTATAACTTAAGCTAGAAATATATTTAAAAACATTTTAAATATATTTTATTTACAAAACATGCATATAATTTAATAAATACCAAAAATAAACCAAAAATATACTTAAATACAAATCATATTATTTATGCATTTTAATCAAAATAAAACACATATTTCTAAATCATGCATCCTAAAGCATATATATATAGTATAGTAACTCACAAATTAGTGCGTTCCACGAGATGGATCCGAAGGGCCTGGTCCACTAACCCTCGGTCTCGGCGCAACTAAACAAACAATAACGACAGACATTAGAATAAACCTAACAGAAAATCCTAGAATTCGATCTAGAGTATTAAACACAGAATTGATATTAGGGTTCGACCGGACATCACGTTTTACGAGAATTCTACCGAAAATCCGACAGAACCTCCCCTGTAAAACGGACATCTCTCTACTCAAAGAGTAGAGCCGACCCTGCAAAGAAACACACTTCGAAAATAAACATCACATCCCATTCACAACCCCTCGGTCGGACTCCAAACTACAGTTTACCGACCGGGGTCCACAAACACAGAACAATTCTAAAAATACCAAAAATACCCTTAAATCATAGAAATACATTTTATAGGTAGAAATTACATAATTAACCTTAAAACACTATAAAAACCGATAAAAACTCATTTTATTAGAAAAACCGTATATTATATATATAATTGAAAATAATTTACGAAAAATAGTTTTAATTAGTTAAAAATACTAAATAATTTATAGAAATCATTTTTATACCTTAAATAAATATTAAAACCAATTAAATTATATTTTTAGCCAATTTAGGGTAAAATTACCAAAATACCCGTATATATATAAATATACTAAAATTACTTCAAAAATTCACCAAAAATTATACGATTATCCAAAATTAATTTTCTCAATATATTTATCAATAATATCAATAATTAAACTCAATTAACCAATTAATTTCAAATAAAAACACATTTAACCTAATTTTCCCAAAATTACATAAACTCCAATAATTCAAAATAAATACATAGAAATTCATAAAAATTCCAAATAAATTCCTATAATTCATTTCAACACCTAATTTAACCATAAAACATAATTTCATAATTTAAATAATTAATTTCCAAAAATTAGAAAATAATATTAAAATATTCAAAAATACCCAAAAATCCAAAAAATCTCCAAAAATTCCACAAAAATTCATACATGTAGATTAAGCTACTAGGATCAACATTTGTGAAGGGAGTTTTCATGAATCAATCAATTCAAAGCTCAAAAAAATCAAAAACCCTAATGTGACCGAATTGGAAAATTCGAAACCTAAGCAATTCTAGACCATTTAAGCTCAAACCAAAGCTAGAATCACACTCAACAGAGCTCAAGGAGAAGAAAGAGACCGACGGTGTCGAAAATGGTGGCCGAAATCGTCGTGATCGACGGTGAAGAGAAGTTCAGCTTCTCCGGCCAAAACCGACTTCCAGACGTCGGAAATGGCTGCTGCAGGCGGCGGAAGAGGCTGGGGAAGGTGGTGGCACACCGGACGGCACACCAACGGCAAGGGAACGGGACGGCAGCGACCGGAACGGCGAGGGAAGCAAATCGGGGAAGAAGGAGATAGTTGGGGGCAATTCGGTAATTTTCCAAAAATTGATTTTTTTGACTTATAATATGTATATATATATACTTTATACTATATAATAAAATAATATTAAATTACACACACTAAATATACACCACACACATATAATTTAATATTTTAAAATATAATAATAAATAAAAATAATTAAATAACAATAAAACTAATAGACAATTAATAAAATATTAGGGTAATAATAATTAAACCCTAATTAAATAAATACATACACACATAGGCTTTATTTAGTATTTAAAAAATACGTATGAGTTCATGCAAGTCCGAAAATATATTTAAAATAATTAATAATAAATTATTTATGTGAAAATTTCCCTGAAAATGCAAGTCTCGGGAAAATTTTACGTAAAGCACTGTAAATAATACACAATAATTAAAAATAGGTTTTAAATACATATCAACTCATGAAAATATCATAATATATATACAAAAATTATTAACACTGCATATCCCGGTACAGTGTAAAAATATTTAAAAACACGGGATATTACAATTTCTCTACTAAAAGTAGAGCTGATCCTGCATGCAAATACACTTAAAATATTCTCAATAACACAACTTCTCGAGTTGGGCCCTCAAACTACACAAATTGCCCAACCGATAACCAAAATACACAAAAAAATCAATAATTTAATAAGAAATATTAAAAATCGTCAAAATCCATAAAAATCAATAAAATACCTCAATACAATTTATTTAAATAATAAAAACACTAAAGATAATTTATCTTCAAATTAATTTAATAAAATCTCAAATGGAGTTAAATAATATTGGTAAAATTTCATTTTTTCAAATACTCAAAGTTAAATTGCATAAAGTACACTTAATTATTTAAATTAGTCAATTATGAAATAAAAATAGCTAAAAGTTCATTTTAATCACAAAACAATAAATAAGCTATTATTTGAATATATTTTTTGAAAATTATTATTAATTAGCTAAAAAAAGTAAATAATTCATAAAAATTTATTTTCTCATTTCTAAAGCTTAATATTTATATTAAATATACTAATTGGTATTATTATCAATACAAATCATATAATTAATAAAATTTATCTTATTTTTCAGAAATACAATTTTTATACATAACTAAATAAATACATAAATCAAAATCTAAAATCAATTTCACTAAATTTCCTTCAAAAACTATAATCTAAATAATTTAAACTATTTTCTAAAAATATCAAAATTTTCCAGCAAGGTCACCAGATTAGTGACTCGCCAGAAAACCAAAACACAAAAATCAAATAATTTAGAAAAATCAAACAAAAATATATATAAGTAGCTCTTGATGCACACAACAACATTTTTAAATAAATTTAGCAAGAATCACACTAGATCAAGCTTTAAAAAAATAAAAAACCTAAGTTGACCTAAACTAAAACTTGAACATAAATAAATTACCGGACGTCCTAAGCTTGAAACGACTTAAGAATTAGCTTGCCTGGACTGAGAGGAGTTGAATGAGCCTTAAACAGCAAGCTTTCTCCACTGAAAATGTCACCAGCGTTGCTATTGCTGCATCGCTGTGCTCGACGAAAAACAAGACGAAGTAGGCTGGCTGGCGTCGACGGGAAGGGAAAGGAAGAAGGAGGTGAAGTTGGTGAGGCTCGATGGTGGCTGGCAATGGCTTGATGGCGCTGTGCAGAGACCAGAAGAAAAAGAAGAAGAAGAAGAAAAAGAAAAATGAAGAGAAGGGAAGAAAACTCGAAAAAAATGATTTTGCCTTTTTTTAATTAGGAGAAAGATAATTTTTAAATAAATAATCACTTTTAAATTCCTCCACTACATATTAAAATGTTTAAGATAAAATAAATTAATACTATTCACAATAATAATAATAATAATAATATTAATAGATAAATAAATAATAATATATAACACTAAAATTAAATTATACAAAATAATCATAATATATAAAAATTTAAAATATTTATTAACACTACATATCTCAAAATAAATTTAATAATTTATAAATATTGGGTTATAACAATCTTCCTCCCTTACAAAAATTCATTCTCAAATTTTCAAATAAAAGAATAGAAAACAGGAATTCATTAAGGAAAAAGATAAGGGTAGGCCACCCGCATCTTAGCCTCAATCTCCCACGTGTGCTCCTCCACGACACCTTGATTATTGAGATCTGCTTGCAATGTAACTAAGGAACTTGATAATCTACTATCGCGACTGGATCTTCCTAATACGTCAGGTCTTCGTTTACTTCCACACTCTTAGGCTATAATATGTGTGAAGGGTTTGAAATATACTTCTTTAGCATCGAAATATGGAACACTGGATGCACTTGAGATAAATTTGGAGGCAAAACCAACTAATATGCAACCATGCCTACTCTCTCGAGAATCTCGAATGGTCCAATATATCTCGATGATAATTTTCTCTTCTTGTCAAATCTCATCACACCCTTCATCAGTGATACCTTCAGAAACACATAATCTCCAACCTGAAACTCTACATCCTTATGCTTCGGATCCACATAACTCTTATGTTTGCTAGCTGCAGTTTTCAATCTTCTTATTATCAAAGCAACCTTCTCAGCTGCATCCTAAATAATCTTAGGTCTAGTCAATGCTCTCTCTCCAATCTCATCCCAACATAAAAGAGATCTACACTTCCTTCCATACAGAGCTTCATACAGTGCCATTTTAATAGTGTTATTGTAGCTATTATTAGAAGCAAACTCTACAAGAGGCAAATGATCATCCCAACTACCTTCAAGATCCAATACATACATCCTCAACATATCCTTAAGTATCTAGATCATCCTCTCAAATTGACCATCTATCTGAGGGTGAAAAGTAATACTAAAATCAAGCCTAGTGCCCATTGCTTCCTACAACTTCTATTAAAATTGAGAGGTAAACACTGAACCTCTATTAAATACAATAGGAATAGGCACTCCATAAAGGCACATAATATGCTTAACATATAATTTAGCCAACTTAGCTACAAATTAAGTAGCTTTAACTGGTAAGAAATGAGCTGATTTGGTTAACCTGTCCACAATCACCCAGATAGAATCGTATCCATCCTTCGAACGAGGTAACCTTACCATAAATCCATATTAACTCTCTCCTATTTCCATTTAGGAATAGGAAGAGGTTGAAGCTTCCAGAGAGCTTCTGATGCTCAGCTTTCACCTGTTGACACGTTAAGCACTTAGAAACATAATCAGCTACATCCTTCTTCAATCCATCCCACTAGTACAAATCCCGGATGCTATGGTACATCTTAATAACTCCTGGATGTACGCTATAAGCTATAAAATTTGCTTCTTTAAGGATCTCCTCTCTCAAATTATCCACATCAGGAATGCATAATCTACTAGTGATCTATAAAAAACCTTCATCATCAAGTGTAAAATTAGTGAACTTCCCTTCATAAACATTCTTCTCAAGCTCTGCTAGAATAGGATCTCAGCCCTGAGCTACCTTAATCTTATCCCTCAATACTGATCTAACTCTAAACTAAGCTAACAGTCCTCTTGATCTGCTAATCTTCATCATCAAACCTTAATCCACTAACTAGTGTAACTCTTGGATCAAAGAACTCCTCTCCATACTAATGTGAGCAAGACTACCTGAGGACTTCCTACTCAAAGCATTTGCTACCA
Organism: Mallotus nudiflorus; assembly: GCA_947683625.1. Taxonomy (NCBI): domain Eukaryota; kingdom Viridiplantae; phylum Streptophyta; class Magnoliopsida; order Malpighiales; family Euphorbiaceae; genus Mallotus; species Mallotus nudiflorus. The sequence goes on from CANTUR010000985.1 coordinate 185,513, forward strand.
CATTAGCCTTGCTTAGATGATAAAGAATATCGTAGTCATAATCCTTCAGGAGTTCCAACTATCTCCTTTGCCTTAAGTTCATATCTTTTCACTGAAAAATGTACTTCAAACTCTTGTAATCTGTGAAAATCTCACAAGTCACTCCGTATAAATAATGTCTTCAAATCTTGAGAGCAAAGATCACTGTAGCCATCTCTAGGTCATGAGTAAGATAATTCTATTCATGCTTCTTCAACTGCCTCAAAGCATAAATAATCACCTTACCATTCTGTAATAACACATAACCTAGGCTAACTCTGGAGGCATCACAATACACAGTAAATTTGTCTTCCTTATTAGGTAAGGTCAAAATTGGAACTGTGGTCAACTTCTCCTTCAGTAACTAAAAACTATTCTTATAAGCATCTGACCATACAAACTTCATATTCTTTTGAGTTAGGTGAGTCATAGGAGCTGTAATTCTCAAAAAATCCTCCATAAACCTCCTATAATACCTAACTAAACCTAGGAAACTTTGAATCTCAGTGACTAATGTCGGTTGGGCCATTTAAACACTGCTTTAATATTCAATGGATCAACCTGAATACCATCTTTAAACACCCCGTGTCCAAGGAATGCAACACTCTCCATCCAAAAATCACACTTTGAGAATTTAGCATAAAGTTGATTTTCTTTCAGTATCTGCAGTATTGTCCTCAAGTAATATACGTGCTCTTCCATATTCTTTGAATACACCAGTATATCATCAATAAAGACTACTAAAAATTGATTTACAAATGGTTTGAATACCCTGTTCATCAGATCTATAAAAGCAATTGGTGCATTAATTAAACCAAAGGACATCACCAGAAACTCATAGTAACCATATCAAGTATGGAATGTCATTTTAGGAACATCCGCTTTACCAATCCATAACTGATGATAGCCCGACCTCAAGTTGATCTTGGAAAAGAATTGTTCACCCTGAAGTTAATCAAACAAGTCATTTATCCTCGAAAGAGGATACTTGTTCTTCAATGTCACTTTATTTAGCTCTCTATAATCAATGTACAGTCTCAGTGTATGATCCTACTGCTTCATAAACATGACTAGTGCACCTCAATAAGAAACATTGGGTTAAATAAAACCCTTGTTTAATAAATCTTGCAACTGCTTTTTTAATTCTTTCAACTCTATAGGAGCCATTTTGTAAGGCAGCATCAAAATAGGAGTTGTGCCTAGGACCACATTTATACAGAATTCGACCTCTCTGTGAGGTGGTAAACCTAGCAACTCCTCAGGAAAAATGTTAAGAAACTCACAAGCTATTAGAACATATGTAAGAGACAACTTCTCCACTGAAGTATCACTGACTAGTGCCAAGTATCCTTGACAACCTTTCCTCAGCATCTTCCTAGTCGTGATAGTAGAAATGAGATTCTGAGGTGTAGAACTCTTATCACCCATAAACTTAAACTCTTATTCATCCAGAACTCTAAAAATCACCTCTTTACTTTAATAATCAACAACGACATAGTGCTGAGATAACCAATCCATACCTAGGATCATATTGAACTCCATCACATCTAATAACACCAATTCCACTAATAATTTTCTATCTCCTACTAACACCGAACATCCAAAAAGAACCACGTTGGTATATAAAGAATCATTTGGAGGAGTGGTAATAAATAAAAGATAAACCATCGTCAAAGCTTGCCAATATGACTTCAAAGCAAAAATAAGGGACATGAAAGAATGTGTTGCACTATGATCAATTAAAACTCTAGCATCCAAGTAACAGACTGGAAGTATACCTTCAACAATGGTGTTAGATGCTTGAGTATCCTACTGGGTGAGGGTGAAAAATCTGGTATGACCTTGGCCTTCCTGTTGGCTAGTAGAAGCCTGACCAAAACCCCTAGCACCTCCTCTACTACCTCTGCCACGCCCCTATTGGGTAACAAGCTGCGACATACTCGGATACTGAGCTGGAGGCAATTGATAAGGAGTAGGAGCTGAACTAGTAATGGACTGCTATGGAAACTACTGTTGATAGCCAAAATATGGACACACTCTAGTAAAGTGCCTCGTCTATTCGCATTTGAAACATGCTCCAGGAGCCATGCAGCACGATCCCTGACAGACTCTCCCACACATCTGATAAGCACCGGCTGCTGATCCCATGCTGTCGTAACTAGAACTTTGACTACTACTGCTGGTAGCACCAGAACCGAATCTAATAGGTCTGTGTGGTCCACTACGGCCATGTCTGCTACTCTTGTGGACTCTTTGCTGAGGTCTCTAACCTTATTGATAAGATCCTCTCTGCTGACTACTAGAGTTAATCTAAAATGTAGTGTACTAAGTGCTTTGTGATCCTCCTATCTATACACCTCCCAACTGATAATAATCAGGCATAACTCCTTACCTGACCAATCTGAGCTCTATCTCCTTAGTCAACTCTATCACTGACTCAAGAGTGAGGCTACAGTAGGCATCCTAACGAATGTAGAACCCAGTCTGGTAACGTATATAGTGACTGCGAAGTACTGATCTCTCATCAGGTCCTCTGTATACTGACCTAATATGAGGAACTCTCTAGTGTACTCCTCTATTGATCTGTCACCTTTAGTAATACCTATCAATCGAAGTCTATAGCTCATCTGCATAGGCTCTAAATAAAAATGCCTTATGAACCTCTCTCAAAACTGAGCCCAGGTGAGTGTCATTATGTGCGGCTGGATAACTTGAATAAACAAATCCAGGACTGGCCCCTCAATAGATAGCTTGATTATTATGATCCTCTGATACTCGATGTGAGTAGTCTGAGTCCTCGTCTCAATAGTATGTAAAAAGTCTAAAGGGTCTGTAGTCCCGTTGAATGATATTCTATCAACTCTAGTATAAAATAACACTACCTCAGGGTCAGACATACCCTGCTGATAACTAGACTGCATCTCTGGTGCGGCTGGAGGTATAGCAGCTTCCTTAAACTCCTACTCTATAAGTTCCTCGTTTTGTAGCCCTCTCTGCCTATGGTGACCTACCGCTCATCGAGATCTACCTCTACCTCTACCTCTATGCTTGACTAGCGACTCTAGGGGTAAAATCTCATCCTATAAGGACTCTTTATTCTTAGCCTCAATGACTGGTGAAGCGAGACATGCTCATCTCCTCATTCTAAAAAGATAAAAAACTATAAAATTCAAATAAAATAGACAACAAACAATGAAGAACAAACATCTGAATGATCACGCAAAAAACTAAATCAAGGAAGACTTATCGAAGACATAATCAAACCAAATTTACTGTAGTAGTTTCAAAGAAAATAAGATTCTAATAACCTAGGTCTTGTTATGACCAAAACTGGGGAATCATGACCAATGCTAATTCTTTTAAATCTAGAAACTATAGCAAGCCTTAAAAATAAAAACGCATGCAATAATAATATAAAAATATGCTAGAATTATAACTTTAATTAATATAAAAGCAAATCTTTATATATCATATCATAATAAAAATATCTCTTCATACAATATTTAGGTACAATGTTCTAATAATACAGCACACTACAATATAATAATGCCACTACTGCAGTGAGTACTAAAATATAAAAAAATAATAGTTCAAATTTACATAAATCAGCCAGAGATGAAAGAGTTCGATGAATAGTACTACGGGAGAGGTCTGAAGAAAAAGAAGATACTATAAAAAAATATTGAAGAGAGTCAGACCTCGATCAATAAATCTCACTAGCCAACAAGCTTACTTAATTCCAAAATAATTCTCTTTTCCATTTTTGGATAGTAGACTGGCCTCGAGACACTAAGTCAACTGAGGTACCGCACTCTTACTATCAGTATGATTGGCCTCGAAATACTAGGTCAACTGAGCTCCTGTAATCACACTACTTTCTCACTATAATTCTCAATAATCGAATAATCAAGTCTCACATCAAATAATTTCATAATCTCAACCCTAAAATCTAACGCACTGGTACGTACACAGTCCTAGTGCAGCTCACTAGGTAGCACGTTCTACTACTATTCTTTAAATAAATTGTATAATTATTAAAATAATAAAATGCATAATTTAAACATGATAGCATTAATTTTTAAAGCAATATACTATTTATACACCAAACATATACTAAGCATATACGGAATATATACCAAATGTATACCAAAATATACCAAATATATATGCTGAGTATATATAAAAAATATATTGAGTATATACCAAAAATATACCAACATATATGTCACATATATACCAAATATATACTAAAAAATACCAAACATATATGTCACATATATACTAAATATATACCAAAATATACCAAAAGTATACCACTTATATGTCAATATATATATAATCATTTAGTAAAATAATTTATGTTTAAATACATTATGAAAACATGGATGCTCATGATTATGTATTCTACATGCAATACATATATAAAATAATAACTCACAGTTGTGCACTCTTCTAAACAGAGTATACTGGCCTAGTCTAGTAGGCCTCGATCTCAGTACAACTATAGAAAATAAGTGAATAATCATATATTATAATCCAATACCTAATTTTACACTTCTAGGAATTCTAAAAAGTGACTCGATCTAGGACATGACTCTACCACAATTTAAAAACTCATAATCGACCGGATGTCACATTTTACGAGAATTCTACAAAAAATTCGGCCGAGTCTCCTTTGTAAAATGTACATCTTGCTATTAAAAATATAACTGATCCTGCAAGCAAACGCACTTCAAATAACTATAAAAGTACAACTTCTCGGATTGGGCCCCCAAACTTCACAATTCGCCCAACCGAGAACCAAATTATGCAACAATCAACAATTTAATAATAGTATATTAAAAATCACTAAAATCCACAAAAATCAAGTTATTTAAATAATAAATGCCTTAAAGCTAATTATTTTACAAATTAGTTAACAAATCTCAAATAAATTATATAATATTAACAAAAATCCATTTTTCAATTATTCAAAATTAAATAGTAAAATTCACAAATAATTATTAAAATAGTTCAACTATGTAATAAAAATAGTTAAAAATTCATTTAATCACAAAAACAATAAATAAAATTATTATTTGAATATATTTATGGAAATTATTATTAATTAGTTAAAAATAGTAAATAATTCATAAAAATTATTTTAATACTATTTATTATTCCAAAATTATTCAAAGCATACTAATTAACAATAATTTCAATTAAAACACCAAATTTACCAATTTATATTAATTTTTCCAAAAATTAATTTTTCACATAAACTTTCAAAAATTTGTAATAAATAATTGGATCAAAATGTTCATGTACCTCCTTCATAAACTATCATCCAAATAATCCAAAAAATTTATTAAAAATAAAAAAGTTTTCCAGTGAAGGTCACCGGAACAGTGACTCGCTGGAAACCAAAACACCCAAAAATTAAAATAATTCAGAAAATTAAACAAAAATATATTTTAATAGCTAAAAAAAATAAAAACTAAAGTTGACCTAAACTAAAACTTAAAGATATATGGATTACCGGACGTTTCTAACTTGAACTGAGCTAAGAACAAGCTTGCTCAGACCGAGAAGAGTTGATTGAGCCTAGAAACTCGAGCTAGAACTGTCGGAAATGTCATTGATATCGTGTTGATGCTGTTGCTGCTATGTTCTGTTTCTCACTGGAAACGAGGGAGGAAGGGACTTCAAACAGCAACAGAAGCTGAGGGAAGAAAAGGAGGTGGTGATGGCGATACTTGGTGGTGGCTGGCAGAGGCTCAGGTGGCGCATGGTGGTGGTTAAGTGTCTCTGCATAAAACGTAGGAAGAACAAGAAAAAGAAGAGGAAGGAAAGTGAAGGGGAGAGAGAAGAGAGGAAGTAAGGAAAAGGAAAAAAATACCCCCACACATAATAATAATAAGAATAATAATAATAAATAATAATAATCATTTCCAAATAAAGTCCTCTACATAATAAAATATATAAAATAAAATAAATTAATTCTATTCACAACAATAACAATAATAATAATATTAATAAATAAATAAATAATCATATACACACTAAAATTAAATTACACACAAATTATTATAATATATAAAAATTTAAAATATTATTAACATTGCATATCCCAAAATAAATTTTTAGTAATTTAAAATATTGGGTTATAACATATCCACAAAATTAAAAACCTAGGCTCTGATACCAACTTTGTCACGACCCAAACCCGGGGAGTCATGGCTGGTGCTAGGGAACGAGAATTCTTTCAAATTCGGAACCCATAACAAGCCGTAAAATAAAAAAAATATGTAATAATAATACAAAAATACACTAGAATTAAAACTTTAATTAATATAAAAATAAATCTTTGTATCATATCATAATAAAAATATCTTCATACAAGATTTGGATATAAAATCTCTAAGTAGTACAACACACGGCTACCATAATAACACTACTACTATAGTGATTACTAAAATATAAGAAAACGACAGTTCAGTGTTTACATAAATCAACCGAAGAGTAAAGAGTTTGGCGAAGAGTACTATGATGAAGTTCTGAAGTAGATCTTGAAAAAAATATTGAGGGAAGTCAGAACTTATTGAGTAAATTCTTATAATATATATACATGCAACATAATATATATATATATATATACATGCATTTCATACATATGCTAAAATCCACATTTATATAATAGTAAATGCAGGAAAATTTATTTTGGGTGAAGGATCGGAGCAGAACCCTAAAATATTATGCAACCTCAATCATTAAATCCACTAGCCAACAGGCTCACTTAATTTCAAAATATTTCTCTTTTTCATTTTTGGACTGTAGATTGGCCCCGAGACACTAAGTCAACTGAGCTCCCGCAATCTCACTATCGGTGTGATTGACCCCAATACACTAGGTCAACCGAGCTCCAGCAATCACACCACTCTCTTACTGTAAATCTCAATAATCAATTAATCAAGTGTTATATCAAATAATCTTATAATGTCAACCCTAAAGTCTAATGCACTGGTACATATACAGTTCTAGTGTAGCACACTAGGTAGTACGTTCTACTGCTATCCTTCAAATAAATCTTATAATTATTAAAAATAATATAATGCATAATTTAAACATGATAACATCTATTTTTAAAGAAATATACCAAATATATATTGAATATATACCAAATATATACCAAACATATATCGAATATATACCAAATAGATATTAAACATATACCGAGTATATACCAAAAATATACCAAATATATATAATCATTTAATAAAATAAATTATTTTTAAATACATTATAAAAATTATGGATGCTCACGAATATGTATTCTGCATGCAATGCATATATAAGATAATAACTTACAGTTGTGCACTTCTCTAAAAAAGATAGACTGACCTAGTCCAGTAAGCCTCAGTCTCGATGCAAATATAAAAAATAATTAAATAATAATATTATTAGAATTGAAATCCTAATTTTTATACTTCTAGGAATACTAGGGAATGACTCAATTTAGGACACGATTTGACCAACAATTAAAACTCAGAATAGACCTGATGTCACATTTTACGAGAATTCTACCTAAAATTTGGTAGAGTCTCTTTTGTAAAATAAACATTTCTCTACTAAAAATAAAGTTGATTCTGCACGCAAATATACTTTAAATATTTTCAATAACACAACTTCTCGAGTTGAGTCCTTGAACTACATAAATTGCCCAACTGAGAACCAAAATACATAAAAAATCAATAATTTAATAAGAAATATTGAAATTCATAAAAATTAAAAAGTACCTCAATAAAATTTATTTAAATAACAAAAACACTTAAGATAATTTATCTTCAATTTAATTTAATAAAATCTCAAATAGAGTTAAATAATATTAGTAAAATTCCATTTTTTCAAATACTCGATGTTAAATAGCATAAAGTACAATTAATTATTTAAATTACTCAATTAAAAAATAAAAATAGCTAAAAATTCATTTTAATTATAAAACAATAAATAAGCTATTATTTGAATATATTTTTTGAAAATTATTATTAATTAGCTAAAAATAGTAAATAATTCGTAAAAATTTATTTTCTCATTTCTAAAGCTTAATATTTATATTAAATATAATAATTAGTATTATTATCATTACAAATCATATAATTAATAAAATTTACCTTATTTTTCAAAAATAGGATTTTTATACATAAACTAAATAAATTCATAACTAAAAATCTAAAATTAATTTTGTCACGACCCGAACCCGAGGGCACGTGACCGGCACTAGGGAATGGGTAAGCATAAGGCCCCCGAAACCCGTAGTAAGCCTAAAAAAAAAGAAAAATAAAATCTTCCATTTTTTATACTTTCATTTATAACGGAACATATTATCAAACTGATTTTTCTCAAAATACACAAATTCGAGTGCTTAATTAAAATGTGCTTCAACGTCTCATATTATAAATCAAATTTAAATCTTTATACATAAGCGTGGTTTATACAAATAAATTACACAAATATATTTAAACCATACAATTCTTAGTACATATACTACTGCAGCAACCTAGATTAACACACAGTACAGCTTATAATGACCTACATAAAATAGCCGGTGAAGAAGAAACCCGGCGTGGAGGTAGTCTGAGGTCGAACTCCCAAGCTCCTAAAAAAAAATAAATTGAGGGGAATCAGACCTCACTGAGTAAGTCAATAAAAAGAGCTGTACGGTTTGAAAACCTTTTTGAAAACTATATATACTTATAGTGAAAATAATTTATAATGTATAGGTATAGCTTTTGAAAAATCTCGGTAGAACCCTAAACCCAAAAATCTAAATTGCCAACTGGGCCCACTTATTCCAACTAGACCACCGGTCCCTGAGAGCAAAGGCATCGACCGAGGCACCCATCCCAGTCCATTATCAATCTTACAATCACTGGCGGTCCCCGAGAGCAAAGGCTTCCACTGAGGCACCCGTCCTAGTTTAACATTCACCAATCATATATATATCGGATCCATCTCTCAATCTCTACCATGTGCATATAGTCCTGGTGAAGCCCACCAGGTAGCCCGTTCGACCAAAATTTCTCAAAATCGATTTTTAATAAGTAAAATGCATTTAGATCTTAAATAGCAACATTAAATTAAATAAACCATATAATCAATATAAAAATATCAGCGCATGCATTTGCTAATTAAAACACACGCACAAATCGTTCTATTGACTTACAAGATGAATGCGAAGGCCGACGACCACGCGTCTGCCTCGGTCTCACAGTTTCTGCTCCGAAATGCTCTAAAAGAAAAATAACAAATTGACTTTTAAAACATGACTATGGAATCGAAATCAACAATCAACAAAATAATGAAATTCCAGGCTGACTCGAGGAAAACCGAACAAGACTCGATAGACAGGATATAACCTAACTAACGGTAGAAATTTTACAAATATCACGTTTTACGAGAAAATTTATCAAACTTTCGACAAATTCTCCTCTGTAAAACGGACATCTCTCTACCAAAGGTAGAGCCAGACCTGCATAAAAATACACTTCTAATAACCACAAACATACTCACTCGAGTCGGGCTCCCAAACTATACTTGGCCCCGACCGAGATTACAACTCAATAAAATATCAAAAATTAATAGCATTTATTTTCTCAAAATACATATTTCAGATACACATATACTAAAAATATAAAATCTCAATTATTCAAAATTAAACAACTAAATTTGTTTTTCATCATCAAAATATAATTAAAGCCTAAATTATAACCATTATAATGTATTTTATATATATATATATATATAATATTTTTAATTAATATTCAAAATTAACACTACTTAAGTAAAAATACCAATTAATTTATAAAAATTCTCTAAACCCCTTAATTATTAATAAAACTAACTAAAATATATGTTTAACCATAATTAGCATAAAATTACATTTTTACCCCTAAAATATATAAATTACATAATGTATTATTAATACTAAAAATAATTCCTTAAAATTATTTAATCACCCCAAAAATTATTTTTCTCAAAATTAATCTTCCTAATATAATTAAAACATAAAATCAACCAATAATTTCTTCTAAAAATATAATTTAACCTAAAAATCACATTTGGCATAAACTCAAAAATATTTATAAAAATAGTATAAAAATCACAAAAATTATAATTTGAGTTCTAAAATTAATAAAATTTACTAATAACTTTAATTATAAAAATTTCATAATTTCTCACAATAATTTTTGAAAATTAACATAAATACCCATTAAATACCTAAAATTTATATAAACCTCTAATTAACACCAAAATTCTAAAACCTTAAATAAAATTAATATACCAAGAACCATTAACTATAATTACTCTAACTTTACTAATTAAACCAAATAAATATTCAATAAATTCAAATAAAAATTAAATAAAATTATGCAAAAAATTCTGTAAATTAAGGAAAATTAAGAAAAATGCTTAAAAATTTGAATTGAAGCATTTAAGTGGCATAACCCAACATATACCTAAGAACAACCTAAAATCAACATTCAAATTCGATCAACAACCAGAAAACAATCTGACAGCAACCTAAAAACAACACTGAGCAACTCACCTTCAACCTCCAATTCCGGTGCCGGAGGTGAGTTACAGCGGCGACTCTTAGCTTGGACGGACACCTAAGAGGATGAGGGAAGTTGGGGAAGCTTGGGTGGCGCCGGATCAGCTTGGGTTCGAGCTGATAGAGGAAGAAAACGGGAGGCAGTGACGGCAGCACCTCCTGAAGCTCCTTCCCGCGGCGGCAATGGCGTCTCTGGTGGTGGCAGTGAGAACGGCGCAGTGAGGAAGAAAGGAGAGATGGTGAGGGACGGAGAGGGAGAGGCTGCAGGGGCTGGGTCGGGAAGCTTCTTCCCTGTTTTCGTGTTTTTTTTTCTTCTATTTTCTTTTGTTGCTTTTGTCTTCAGTTTGGTCCTTTTTCTTCACATATACATATACATATACATATACATATATATATATATATAAGTGTGAATATATATATATATATATACATATAAATATGTATATATGCATGTTTATAGTAGCACATAAATAACCATAAAATTTAATATAGTTTAAAATAGTAATGATAATAATAGATAAATAAAATTCTAGATAATAAATAAATAATACTCACATAAATTAATAACCCTAAAATTTTATTAACATAAATATAATATAATGAAAAAGTAATTATTAATAACACTATTTAAAAATCCCTTTATTTAAATAAATATATAGGGTATTACAAATTTCATCAAATTTCCTTCACAAATTATAATGTAAATGATTTAAACTATTTTCTAAAAATATCAAAATGTTCCGACGGGGGTCACTGAAACAGTGACTCGCAAGAAAACCAAAACACAAAAATGAAATAATTCAGAAAAATCAAATATATATATATATATAAGTAGCGCTTGATGCACACAACAACATTTCTTAAGGAATTTAGCAAGAATCACACTAAATCAAACTTAAAAAAATTAAAAACCTAAGTTGACCTAAACTAAAACTTGAATATAAATAAATTACCGAACGTCCTATGCTCGGAACGACTTAAGAATCAGTTTGCTCGGTCTGAGAGGAGTTGAATGAGCCCTGAACAGTAAGCTTTCTCCGCTAGAAATGTTGCCGGCATTGTTGCTGTTGCGTCGCTGTGCTTGATGGAAAACGGGAAGGAGGAGGTTGGCTAGCATCGGTGGGAAGGGAAGAAGGAGGTGAAGTTGGTGAGTCTCAGTGGTGGCTGGCGGTGACGTTATGTAGAGACCAAAAGAAGAAGAAAAAAAAGAAAAGAAAAGAAAGAAAAAAGAAGAGAAGGGAAGAAAACCCGAACATGATTCTGCCCTTTTTTTAATTAGTAAAAAGACAAAATACACACACATATATAAAATAATAATAATAATAATAATAACAACAATGATATTTTTAAATAAATAATCACTTTCAAATTAATTCCTCCACTACATATTAAAATGTTTATGATAAAATAAATTAATACTATTCACAATAATGATATTAATAGATAAATAAATAATAATATTCAATACTAAAATTAAATTACATAAAATAATCATAATATATAAAAATTTAAAATATTTATTAATACTGTATATTTCAAAATAAATTAAATAAATATCGGGTTATAATACTAAACAAGTCAAACCTGAGCTTCCTTAAGTTCTGCTCGTTTAAGTTCGCGAACAGGCTCGTTCGTATGCTCGTGAACCAACTCACTAATAGGTTTATATACTAACTTGCTAATTTAATATTAGTATTAGGTGATATTATTAAATAAAAATCATATACTCTTAATAAAAATTATATATAATTTAAATTACTAAATATAATAGAAGTTATATATTCATAATAATAATCACATAGTTTTGATGTGAAGTAATATTAATATAATGTATAGCATTAAGTAATTATAATATAATACAATTGAAGTTTTTAGTTATAGTAAAAAATTTATATTTGTAACAAAATTATTGAATTTTGTAATAAAAATTAGATATTAATAATAAAATTATACAATTTTTGTATAAATTAATATTAAAATTAATATTTCCATTAAGTAAATATAATTTAAATTATTAAGCATTAATATTAATTAAATAAAATTTTAATTTGATGATAAATTTTATAGTTTTGAAGTAAATTAGTATTTGTATCAAGTAAATAAAATTTTAATTATGAAAATATCAAGTAAATATTATATAATATTAATTAAGTAGCAAGTAAATAAAGTCTAAATTATTAAGTATAAAAAAGAATCATACATACTATATGTTTAGCTTGCGAGCTCAGTTTGAGTTCGTCAAATATAAACTCAAGCCGAGTTTGAACTAGACTTTTAAAAATTTAATAAATTTAAACTTGATTTGAGATCGTTAATTTTTAAATGAGTTAAGCTTGAATTTTTAAAACTTCAGCTCGGTTCGCTCCCTACACAGCACCCATATTGACTATGTACCCATTAAGTATCAAATGTCAATATGTAATATACCAATATATTCTTCTCTTATTCATACCCTTTTCTTCGCATATGATATCAAATATACCCCTCATTTTGCTTAGTGTCCTTCATATATTCAACATCTTTGTTCTTATACCCCTGGTATATGCAGAATCTTCATTCTTAGCAATAATCTTCATCTTTTTTCATTGTTTGCAATAATCATTTCATCTTTCTTTATTGTTAGTAATAAATTTAATTAGAAAATTTATGAGTTTGCATGCAAAAGAACTTGATTAATCTATAATTATTGAGACTAATTTTAAATTTGAGAGAAAATATGAAGAGAATTATAAAGAGAAGACAAAATAAAAAAATTGAGAAAAAATGAAGAAAGTAAAGGAAAAAAAACAAAGAAGAAAAGAATAAAGAGAAAAAATATGAAACTCGAACATAGAAAAAATGTTGCTACATTTGATATTATATTATATGTTTAAGTGATAAGAAATATTGATTTTGTGAGAAATTACAGTTGAAAAAAACTTGCTATCAATTAACAATTGATCTCTCGAAAAATAATAATAATAACTTATCTGATTTAATGTTATTAATATTAATGTCAACTGTAAATATTAACAAAAATTGTTTGAAAAAGACCATATATATATATATATATTAAATTCTAAAGTCATTAAATTTAAAATTTGACAAATATCTCTTCATAAATTAATATTTACTCCTAAAAATTATGTGTTGAGTTATTAAAATTCATAATATTTTTCTACAAAAAATATTATTTTAAGATACACATGTTCTATTTTATATATAAAACACTCTAATTCTATTATATTTAAAACATTGCTCTTCATTTCAATTAAAAATTATGTTTTTTATTTTAACTGAAACATCTTTTTTCAAGTATTTTTTATTTTTTATTTTATTTCATTTATTTAATATATATATATTATACACACAATAAAAAATAATAAAATAAAATTATTACAATAACTTTTAAGTTATCATTTTTATATTTAATTAAATTATTGTATTAAATTATTAACATTATTTAATTAATTATTTTAAAATATATATATTATTTACAATCAACGAAAAGTGCATATTCATGACTAGTTTTTATTTAAGTATTATGTTAATTTTTTTTTCTAATAGGACTCATATTATAATTGATTCAGTAAAATTGACAGATATTATAAAAGTTGGAATAAATCTTAAATTGTGAATGTAAGTTGATCTTATGTCAAAATAAATAAATTGCAAATAAAAAGAAACTTATAAATCTTGATTTGACAATAGCAGGAATTGTCCTAAAACGGAAAGGGCGGTGGTCGCGCCTGGAACACAAACAATCATTGGATTTAATTTGGAGGATTATCCTCAAAATCATATCATTGCAGAAGCCTCCATGCATTTCATATTTTTTATTTCACATTTTCTGCAGGCCTGTTGAACCGATCATTTTTCAATTTTTACGTCTTTCTTATTGGAGCTCTATTTGATTGAATCTCAATACATTAGATTTAAAACTTTTACATTTAAAATTAAAAGTGCGGATTATATTAACTAATTTTTTTATTAAATTTAATAATAATAATAATTTAAAAGTTAAAAATTTAAATGATAATATTCCTCAAGAAATTTAGATAATCTATAATATATATATATAAGTATGAATAGAGGAAAATTATTTTATGCATTTTTATGTTTTAATAAAAATAGTATTAATTAGTTTTGAAAAATTTTGAAATTGAAAAAGATAGTTTTAGTTTGTATTTAAAATTTAAAATTTTATATTTAAAAATTAAATAGATTTAGTTAAAAATAATTTATTTTATTGTCACGATCCAAATCTGGGAACACATGACCATCACTAGGGAATGAGAAAACGTAAAGCTACTGAAACCCGTAGTAAGCCTTAAAAGAAAAATACAGAATATTTAAACTTTGAAGCCTTACAATAAATAATTAAATCACAATGCACATTATCAAACTGATTTTTCTCAGTATAATTTAAACCATAATATCATAGTGCATAAATTAAATAAACATCAGTTATACAAATAATATCTCAGTACATAAATTATAAATACATGATATTCCAAATAAAATATGTAGTTATATAGTTTTTTCTACTGCGGTACACGAATATAAATACAACACAACTAAGTAGACCTACGAAGAATAGCCGGTGATGAAGCTACATGGCGAAGAGAAGTAGGCCTAGCAAAAAATCTCAAACTCCTGAAAAAAATTAAATTGAGGGGAGTCAAACCTCATTGAGTAAGTTAATAAAGAAATAAATGCGGTTTGAAAATCTCATTAAAAATAAATTTTTATGGAAATATAATATAACTATAATTTATTCAAATTATTTGATATACATATAAGAAATCCATTTTTCAAAGGAAAGAATTTAAATATTTAAATGCTTTTGAAACATTTCAGTATAAAAAATTTGGTAGAACCCGATTTATCAATTTATATAACAGTCATATGACTCACTTATATCCAAGACTGTCGGATCTCGAGAGCAAAGTAGCACCAGGATACACAACCACAGTCATATCACTTAATCCAATATTATTGGTGGTGTCCGAGAGCAAAACATCACCAGACCATCGACCCTAGTGATTTAATAAATAATAATCCAAATTTTCCTGATGATATCCGAGAGCAAAGCATCACCAGACCTTCAGCCCCAGTATTTATTAAATAAACAAATATTATACTATTGATGGTTTTCAAGAGCAAAGTATTACCAGACCATCGGCCTCAGCAATATAATTAATAATCACATATTTTACTAGTGCACATACAGTCTTGATAAAACTCATCAGGTAGTCCGTTCTATCGTGGTTTATTTAAGATAATTGCAAATAAATAAAATAAGAAAAATTACAATAAATAACAATAAAATAAATCAACTTTAATTTAATCATGCAATATCATATAAAAAAAATGCCGACTAGAATCTCATAAAATTAAATTCATAAGAATTTAATATGATTTAAATTAAGAGATCCGACACTCAAATCAAATATTAACTTACAGGATAAAAGCGCTCCTCTGGCACGTCATGTCCGACCTTGACTGGTAGACGCGATTGGAGGGGCGGCCAAAAGACAAAAAAAGAAAACGATAATCAGAAAATAGAAACCTAACTTCTAGAGTTTCTAAGGAAGACTCGACTCGAACTCAGAATAACAATTTTTAGGATTGACCTGGTATCACTTTTTACAACAAATCTACCAAAAATTCGGTAGAGTTTTCTCTGTAAAACGGACATTCCTCTACTTAAGTAGAGTCAATCCTGCAAGTAAACTTACTTCAAAATTTCACAGTGGCACAACATATCGGGTTGGGACCCCGAACTACACAATTCCCAACTGAGATTAACAAAAATACAAATAAGTAAATATTAAATATTAATATAGTAAATCACCAAAAACTATAAAATTTAATAATAAATTATAATATAATTTATTCAATTTTCAAAACACTAAATAAAATTATTTTTCACCATAATTTAATAAAATCCTTCATAATAATATAATATTAATAAAAACCCAACTTTCCAAATTTTCTACATAATATAGTCAAATTCAAACTTAATTTGTTCAAATAGTTTAAATATACTCTAATATTAATTAAAAACTCATTTAAACCACAAAACAATAAATAATTTAATTTTGAATAAAATTTTCAAAAATAGTTAGTATTAATTAACTAAAAATAATAAATAATTTATAAAAATTATTTTAATACCACATTTTATCTCAAAATTAACTAAAACATAGTATTTAATTATAATATCAACAAAAACATACTATTTACCTATTATTTCAAAATTCACATAATAATAATAATTTCTTAAAAAATTAAATAAATTATCAAAAATTATTTTGTCACTACTAAAACTACTAATATAATATACTAACACTAATTTACTCAAATATTAAAAAATGATTAATTAACAACATTAACAGAATATACATAAAACTTAAAATACCCAAATAAATATACAAAAATTCCATAAAATCAATTTAATTAATCTAAATCAATTTTTGCATACTCTTAACCAAAATTAACCCCAAATAATTTAGATCAACTAATATATGTATAGATCAACCCAAAAATTAACCACATAGTTAAAATAAAATTCTATGTAATTAGTAAATATAATAAAAATCAACAAAAATATTAAATCAACACAAAATCAACTAACAATAACCCTAAACAACTAAAAATCAACTAACTAAAATCAACTACCTAACCACCAAGATCAACCAAAAATCAACTACAACAATTATAACTAACTAACCTAAAACTCACCTACAACTAAAGATTAGATGCAGGGAAGGGCTGTTGAAGGAACCAAGGCTGCTGATCTTGCTGTTGCTTCTTGCTGTTGGTCCTGCGGCAGCTGGCGCTGCTTCTCTGCACGTTGCTACTGCTGTTGCTGGCGCGAGGAAGGAGGAAGAGAAGGCTACTACGCAAGGACAGCAAGGAGGAGAAGAAGCAGCTGATGGTGAGGAAGATGGCAGTGCACGTGGAGGCACAATGAGGGGGAAGGAGTGGCCTTGTGCTGGTAGAAAAAGAAGAGAGCAATAGGGGAAGAAGAGAAGAGAAGAAAATAGTAAGGAAGGGAAAGAAAATTTTTGACCCCAAAAAAAAAGAGCTTTTTAACCAACTTTTGGTCGCAAATACACTTATATATATATACAAATATTTATAGTAGTTAAAGTAATGCACAAACACACACACACATATATATTAGGTAGTTTAAGTAATAATTATAATAATAATATTAATATATCTCTAGATAAAATGATAATATAAATAATAATAGTCAACAATAGTAATAAATAATAATAATAATAACACTGTCAAAAAATGACAATTATATTATTTGTAGCTTTAATATTTTAAATAATAGAGCTCTCAATAAATATTTAAATTTGAAACTAGATATAACAATTCAATAAAATAAAATAATAATTATATAACATAAAAATGATCAATAACACTGAAATTCTCGATATTTAATTATATAAAAAAATTTAAAAAATATTCGGGTTATTACATTTATATTTATCATCAAATTTAAATAAATATATAAACTATTAATTATTATAAGATTTATTTATAAATATGTTATAAAAATTCATATTTATAAACATTATATATATATATATGAATCATGAGTAATAGTTAAAATTAATAATTTTATTATTAGTTTAATTTATATAATTGACAAAGAAGAAGAATTTATTTCACAAGATATATATACATAGTATAGATATATTAATATGTAAGTGACTAATAACTATATATAATTATTTTTAAGTAATAAACTTTAATCAATTACAAAATACTTATCCTTTAGATAGTGTAAAAGAAAAAATTTATATGATTAATTATTCAAATTTCATATAAGCTAAATATTTTAATTTTAATTTATTTTGTTCTAAATAATTTTTATTACAAATCTATAAATTTATTTTAATTATATCATAGATAAATAATATTACTCTTCTAAATACAATATTATTTTTTAGATTATTCTATAACGATATTATATGTTTATTTTTTTCATGTAGGGATCCCTATTATAAATATGTGAATATTTGCAAACAATTATTTTCATATTATTATTCATTTTTATATTAACTCTTAAAATATAATACATATGTCTTATATGAATTATGTAATAACCTGAATATTTTTTTAACTATATTTTTTAGATATAAATATTGAGAATTATTAATATTATTATTTTTACATCATTTTTATTTTATGTACTTACTTTATTATTTTAATTGTCCAAATATTTATTTATAGCATTATTTTACTAGAGTTAGTATTATTATTATTATTGTTGTTGTTGTTGTTGTTGTATATATATGTGTGTGTGTGTGTGTGGTTGAGTAATTTTGACAACAATTATTATTATTATATTTGAATATAAGTGATAGAGGTCCCATTTTTAGTCCATTTTTTCCCCTTCTCCTTGCTATCTTGCGTGCCCTCTTCCTCTCCCATTTCTATCCAAAATCTTCCTTTGCTAGCTCCTTTTCTTTCCGCTAGCAGCCATATCCCTACTCTGCCATCTTCCTCAACTGCTTCTTCTCCTCCTTGCTGTCCCTGCACAGTAGCCTTCTCTTCCTTTTCCTCGTGCCAAACAGCAGCAGCGGAAGTAGCAACAGGTCCAGCAGTGTGAAGCAGCAACAGATCAGTAGCCCTGGTTCCTTTAGTAGCCCTTCCCTGCATCTGATTTTCAGTTGTAGGTGAGTTTTAGGTTAGTTAGTTAGAATTGTTGTAGTTGATTTCTGGTTGAACTTGGTGGTTAGGTAGTTTATTTTAGTTAGTTGTCAGGTTGATTTTAGTTGTTTTAGGTTGTTTGTTGGTTGATTTAATATTTTTGTTTATTTTTATTATATTTACTAATTACCCAGAATTTTATTTTAACTATATAGTTAATTTTTGGGTTGATCTATACTTATATTAGTGGATCTAAATTATTTGGGGTTAATTTTGGATAAGAGTATATCAAAATTGATTAGATTAATTAAATTGATTTTATGGAATTTTTGTATATTTATTTAGGTATTTTAAGTTTTACGTATATTTTGTTAATGTTGTTAATTACTTATTTTTGGGTGAATATTTGAGTAAATTAGTGTTAGTATATTATGTTAGTAATTTTAGTAGTGATAAAATAATTTTTGATAATTTATTTTATTTTTTTAAGAAATTATTATTATTATGTGAATTTTGAAATAATAGGCAAATGATATGTTTTTGTTGATATTATAATTAAATGATATGTTTTAGTTAACTTTGCGATAAATGTGGTATTAAAATAATTTTTATAAATTATTTATTATTTTTAGTTAATTAATACTAACTATTTTTTGAAAATTTATTCAAAATTTAATTATTTATTGTTTTGTGGTTTAAATGAGTTTTTAATTAATATTATAGTATATTTAAACTATTTTGGCAATTATAGTTTGAATTTGAATATATTATGTTGAATATTTGGAAAGTTGAGTTTTTATTAATATTATATTATTATTTGAAATTTTATTAAATTATGGTGGAAAATAATTTTATTGAGTGTTTTAAAAATTTAATAAATTATATAATGATTTATTATTAATTTTTATAGTTTTTGGTGATTTACTATATTAATATTTAGTATTTGCTTATTTGTACTTTTGTGAACCTCGGTTGGGAATTGTGTAGTTTGGGGTCTTAACCCTAGGTGTTGTGCTACTGCGAAATTTTGAAGTATGTTTATTTGCAGGGTTAACTCTATTTCGGTAGAGGGATATCCGTTTTACAGAGAAAACTATGCCAAATTTTCGATAGATTTCTCATAAAACATGACACCGGATCAATTCTAAAATTGTTATTCTAAGTTCGAGTCGAGTCTTCCTTAGAAATTCTAAAAGTTAGGGTTCTATTTGTCTGATAGTCATTTTCCTTTTTCTATCTTTTAGCCGCCTCTCCAGTCGTGCCAGAGGAGCGCTTTTATCCTGTAAGTTAATATTTGATTTGAGTGTTGGGTCTTTTAATTTAAATCATATTAAATTTTTATAAATTTAATTTTATAAGATCATAGTCGGCATTTTTCTATATGATATTGCATGATTTAATTTACAATTGATTTATTTTATCGTTATTGATCGTAATTTTTTCTATTTTATTTATTTGCAATTATTTTAATACTTTCTTAATTTCTTTTTACTCCGTACTAACTCCTGTTATATATTATTGGAACTCAATTTGATGTTCAATTTTTATTACATGGTGATTATATTGATATTTTTATCTTTCAGCTTTGTGCATGCGGGGCACGACCAAGTGAGGCTGGAGTCATTGCTTCAGTATTGGATCGTCTTCTTCAAGCAATAGGCCAGGTTGAGGATGAGGAGAGCCCACATTTGGATGAGACCCCGGATGGACCCTCGTTGCCCCTTTGATCGTAGATTTGTGAACTTTGAGTGCAGTGGATGGAATCTATAGATAGAACCATAGTTATTTTATATTTATATATTTATGGTTTTTTTAGCTTCTTTACCTTTTTGAACTGTCTTTTGTCCGTACATATTTTTTGGGCATGTTTGTCTGGAAAATATGGTATATTTTTTTTATTGAAAATAAATCATGATGTATTTTAGTAGTAGTTATTATCGAATCTTAGCTCACTTAGAAAATTTGCCTTACTCCCATCATTTGATCTTTGAAAATAAGCTTTGCTTCAATTGAGATGGTAGTGTGAATTAGTGAAATCACTTGTGCTAACATGTAATTTTAATATTCTAATTTTAATTTAAAATTATAATATTAATTAACTGTAACTATTTTAATTTACGTAAAGTAATTTGATATGAAAAAAATGTACCAAAACTGTATTTTTAAGATATATGAGTTAGTTGAGCTGAAAAAATTGTTAAATTTAATTTAAAGAAAATACATACCAAATTTGATAATAAATTTGAAATAAGAATTTTCCCTTGACAATTAAATAGAAATTATCCCAAACTTTTATTTTTCTTGCGGTGGAAACCACCATAATGACGGGTACATAATAAAAAAACATTAAAACGCCTGTTCTAAACGCAAAAGCCCTGCAAAGGAATTAAAAATAAAAGGGAAAAAAACCCTAAAAAATCAGCTAACACGCTCGAATAAAAGAAATGGACGAAGACGAAATTCTGGAGGCGGAGAGGTTTCAGATCGCGCAGGTTAGAGAGCTTGAATTCGAAGAGTTACAGGTCCAGGAAGTCGACGAATACCACGACGACGAATCATCAGATGATGAGCTTAACGCCATGTAAGTCGATCGCCTATCATTTTTTGTTTAATTTTTTTTTTTGTAACATTAAAGTTTGGGGACTCCTGATTCTGAAATTCGAGAGCAGCCGTAGTAATAATTGTACTTGAGCTTATTATCATTATTTTTTTGAATTTCTGAAGTTGTTGTGGTTTTCAGTTGAATGGAAAATGTTAAATTAATGAGTGATAGAGAAAAAATAATTGGGCTACAAGTGCATAAAAGTTCGAATTTTTTTTAAGTGTTTGCTGATTGCGTTGTAGCCATGGGGTATAATCTTAGATCAGGGATTGAAGTATAAAATAAGAGTTAACAATGATTTTTAGTCACCTAATTCAGGTCTTGACTGCTTGTGTTGACTGGTGACGATCATTGAGTAATCAGATAATTTCATTTAAATGATTTGAATAATTGGAGTAGATGATTAAAAATATAAAACTCATACTAGATTTATCGTGTTTCCAGTAATTTAATCATATGATAAATTTACCTGCTTTTAATTTTGAATGTTTTAAGAAAATGGTTGTTTGTAATAGAACAAGATCAATAAGTTTACACTTTTCTTTTTTAGTCAATGTCTAAGGCTACTTGGGATTTTTGGGAACTGATAGATGGAAAGAGAGATGTCTCATTGCATCAGTTGCCTCCAATTCAAGAATCATTTTTTCAATTGCTTATCAGTTGTGAGTTTTACTATATGCTTGTGATTTTCGCAACACTGCAGTTGTCGTTGTTGCATTCGTTTTGACTTTGTTACTCTCTTTGTGCATGCTTAAAGCAACGCAAATTCATCTGGTGAATATACATTTAACCCTTGCTTGGCTCCATTACATACCTATCTCGGTGGTAAGTCCATGTGTTGATCTTTTCTTTATTCCTTAGGTGTGTTTATTGCACTTATATCATGTGAAGACTTACAATTTCACTTGGATATTTCAGAGGTTGAAGACACTCACTGTTGGTTGTCTTTCCAAGATGGTGGTGCTTAATATTCTCCCATTGTTCTATCTTGAAGGTGTGGGCATTTGTTTGTTTCTTTTCTTTCACTATTGACATGTGAATGCTTGGGTTAAGAGACCATCAATGATTGATACAATCTGTACCACCTGCTGATTGAAAGCATCAGGGTTCTATATAATCTGACCTAGAATAGTGTGTATCTATCCGATTATCTTGTAACAACAGCTTCCCAAAAAGATGATTTAAATTTTTCCAAGCAGTGACCTGTGATGAGGAGCAGTTAAATGTAAAATTTTCATGTTAGGCTGTATTTGTGTTGGGTTAATAATGGTTGCTTTATTCTATTTTCATTTTTTTTTTTCTGAATTAGTGTATTCTAATTTTGATGCTTGATTTTTTCAGGGGTTGTTCTTTTCCTAGGGGCCATCCTTCCTCTTAGAGTCGTTCAATCCAATTTTATATCTGCTGTTGAGAGGGCATTGACCCAAGTCGATGCTCCATACACTATAGGTGTGGTAGGTGAATGTAACCTTAACTTATTATTTATGTGGGACTTATCCTTGTAGATTTTTCTTTATAAGTTTATTAAACATACGTGAAACTTTGTTCAGGTTCATGCCCATAGGGACCGTGATTATAGAAGATTAAGGGTTGCCCCAGTCGGGATGATTGCAGAGGTATTATTGAATCCTCCTGTGGTTGCTTCCTAATATATTCTTGTGAGAATTAGTATAGTAGGATTGCAGCATATCTCAAAGCAGTTGGTAGGATTATTTGAACTTTGAGCACAATTCTATCTCATTTAATTAATTGTTTACTGCTAGGAAGTCCACCTTTATATGTTAGGCTCATTCTGATGCTGTTTAATGTTAAATGCAAATGCATGATAAAGATGCATATTTTGCTGGCAAACATGTGTGGCTTTTGTACATCAACGGATGCGCTTGAACAAGTGGAAAGCTGGACAAAATGTGTATTTTTTTTATTGTCAAAAAATTGGAGGAGACCTATTTAGTTTAGCATGGGCTGTCAAGATGTGATGAATGACTTGATTCTTATGCAATTACCTAGGTTTTCTGGAAAAATGCATTCCTAATATAAGACTAGTAAGCTTGCCAAGCTGTTTTCAAATAATTTAACATGTTGGACTTGGATTTTGGAAAAGGATATGATATTTGCCATCTTACAGTTACAACAATAGTATTTATCATATTGTTAACGTATTTGGGGCGTTATTATCTTGCTATTCAAATTGCTTTATAGATTCTTGGTTTTGCCCCTTGCCAATCAGCAGTCACAAAACCAATCACTCTGGATTTATTTTTCAGATTTTATTGTCATGGCAGTAGTTGGTTCACTTTTTTGTAATGCCATGTGAATAAAATAACCTTTTTAACTTTTTATGTTCAATTTATAGATTCGACAATACCGAAGGTTAGAGGATGGATCATTGAACGTGGTTACTCGTGGCCAGCAATGCTTCCATCTAAGACGCCGTTGGATTGATGTGGAAGGAGTGGTTAGATTACGTTTATGCTATCATGTCAATCCTGCTTTCCATACCTGTATTATTAATGACTCATATGCTGTTAATTTTTCATCTGTTTAGCCATGCGGAGAGGTTCAAATTATCCAGGAAGATTTTCCATTAAGAGCACCACGGGATGCATTTGGAAAAATGACACTGTTACATTGTTTGCATGGTCGTAATGTTTCACAAATGAATCCTTCCTATACCTCATCGCACACACATGGGGATGGTGACAGTGATCCAGAGGCAAACTCAAGAGGAAAGCTTCGAAAATGAGCTTTCCCCAGCAGAAATGAGAATTCATCAATCTGCAATCAGGGCATGTTGTAGAGATGAGGTGATGGATGAATCAACAAGCGGTGATGGTGAAAAGGTTAAGTTAGAAATCAAAACTATCAAATCCCACATGAATGTTCTGACTCCAACAAGTCATTGCATCTAGACCATGAGAAAAAAATGGAAAAGACCATCCTAGGAACTGGTTGTGGTTCCACAGCAGGAAAGCAATATCACAAAGGGGAAGGGTCCAAAAGCTGCTGGAAAAATACTTACTTAAGCCAGTTTCATAGGGTTCCAAGAGCATTCTGGCCCCACTGGGTTTATCGTATGTATGACTTTTATTGCATTGCTCAAAGGGCTGCAGGTAATTAGTTTCCAGAAATTCAATTGCAACTTAATGATTGATGTGTAATGCTCACCAAGTTTGGTTTCTCAATTCTGGTAGAAAATCTTTCACTTATGCTTTGCCCATCCAAAGGAAGAAAAATGATGTGAAAGCGCTTGAACAAGAACTTTGTATCACCTGTATCTGTTTGATCCAGTTATCAGTATAGATTAGAAGTTCTTTATAGAAAAAACTTGTGTATATAGAAATGAGTTAAATATATCAGAGAATTCTGAATGATTTGAGATGATATGCTGAATGTTACTTTCAATTAATGCGATTTGATCACATGGGTCGTATTCTACATTGTGCAGTTTTTACGTGGTTAATTGAGAGAGATGGAGATAGAGATATTTACTTTTTAGTTTCCACTAGAGTTGTTTACTTTTTAGTTTCCACTATGTGGCTTAGTTATGTATGGTCTTAATCACCAATTGTCTCTTATATCCAACACAACAAATGGTCTTTTGAACATTTTGCAGATATGTGGAGACAGACAGTTGGGGCTCCAAGTGTGGACAGTCTTGTGAAAAAACCTGATCTTCTATCATTTTATGTTGCCAGTAAAATCCCTGTTTCTGAGTCCAAGAGGCAGGAGCTTCTGGAGATTGACGGTATTTCATATCGCATTCTCCGGGAAATTGATTTACTTAGAAAGTTTGACCTTGTTCGATGTAAAAATTGTCAGGTACTGAGTGGTCTTCTGGATCCAAAGTTTTATGGACGAGTGTGCATGTGCATACCTGTATCTTTATCTGCATGTGTCCGCAGTCATAGATTAACATGCATGCGTTCTCTAGTCACTTATCACGCAGGTGTTTTGTTTCTGGACGTAAACCTAAGACCTTGGGCATAGCATATTGGTATGTTGCATGGTTTTTTATTGACTTTGTTTTTCTTTTTACCATGCAGACTGTGATTGCCAGGTGGAGTGATATGTTAGTGATGTCTAGTGAAGGTCCTCTTGGAGCTTATGTGAATCCTCATGGTTTTGTGCACGAAATAATGATTTTCTACGAAGCAACTGGCTTAGCACTTTATGGTCAAGCAGTTAAAGAATACAGCTGGTTTCCTGGGTACAAACTCAATATTCCACTTATAAAGCATGTCCTAGTTACAAGGGGCTCCCTGCCTTCTGAGGGTTGTCATATGCAACCTTTTTTTTTTATAATTTTATGCAAAGAGGTCTTTTCAATTATTTGAATCCTTGACCTTCAGTCAGCTAGGGAGCAACCTCAGCATTGTGCCATTTCTTACTCTCTGATATCTCTGTCTCACTAGTTTTGTTGAAGGGTCTATGGACTATTATTTTCCTTGGCATTGAAGAATGGATCATTTCAGGTGAAATGGCATGGATAACCCTGCATGCATCAATGTATTACAGTTTGGCTAGCTTCACAGTAAGTGGCCACAAATAAAAAGTTGCGGCCTCGATCATTTTGGGCAATCAGGAGTGCCCAGGTTGCTGATGATATACACTAATCAGTTAAGATTTTTGTTGTTGCTACAAATTCTCTTGGGGTCCGTGTAATGAGTATATCCTGTATATATCATTTTTTTTTTTTTTTTTTGGGGTTTAGGCTTTGAGCAAAAAAAAAAAAAAAGACAAGGGAAAAAATGTCGTGTTTTCTCTGGTCTTAGAATAGTCTCCTATTTAAAATGCCGGTATGTGAAAAAGATTATGTAACAGTAAAACATTATAATGGGATTTAGCAGGTTCATGCAGCTTCTACCATTTATTGTATGTGGAACCTGAATGTGATAATCGTTCTGAGTGTCTGTTAATATCAATCAATTACATCCAGTGTAGGGCTGTGCATAACCGACCGAACCTGAACCAAAAAAGAAGAGCAGCTCGGTTGAAGCGGAAGAGCAAGGGCGGTTCGGTGGAAGGTTTTATCCACCTGAACCGACTGAACTAAAGAACTTTATATATATATATATATATATATATAAGGATCTGATCATCTGTGACCAGTGACCTTTCGATCTTTTGTAGAAAAAGAGAAGAAAAGGTATCCTTCAAAAATTTTTTTTATTATAGATAAAAAATTTGTGCTTCTATACTATTTGTTTGTGGATTAAGTATTATTGATATTGATTTCAAGTAGTTGGTATGTTCGTTAAAAATTTTTATAAATTTTTGATCATCTGGTAAAATTTTGCCTTTAATATATTTTTGTCTGGAAAACTTACAATTTTATAAAAAATATGTTTTTGCATTTTTTAAAATTATATAATTTATTTTTATTTAATATGCAGAATATATGAACTTGATTTTTATTTAAAATAATATCAATTATTTTATAAATTATTTTATTTTATTAAAATTACTAAATAATTTATATAATGTATTTTAATGATTTTTCTTTTAAGTAATTTAGAGAATTAATTAATTATTATTAATTTATTCAATCAATAAGGTTGTTAATAATTTAATTAATAATTTATTTGATCAATTACTTCTATTAATATTGTTATATAATTATGTTTGGTGTGAATATTTTGAGTACTAGTTTTTGATTCTGGGTCAATTTTTATTCTTTTTTAAATCTATGTAAATGGATACACTGGGTGATGTCAGTGGCAGTACTATCACTACTACTGGTGAATTTGTGAACATGGTGGAAGCTTCACAAAATACTCAGAAGCATAATGCTGCTTTTGTTCAACAACATTCTGTGGGATCATCAAAACAGAATGCTAGTAAAAAAAAAGGAAGCAGATTGACACTAGATCTGCAGTTTGGGAGCATTCGAACAAATTAAGGAAGGTGAGATTGTTAAAGAAGCTAAATACATTTATTATGCTAAAAAGTTTGGGATTGAATCCAAAAAACATGGGACATCCTCCCTTAGGAACCATTTACTTACATGCAAAAATAAAAAAACCGTCATGAGAGGTAAAAAAGGCAACAACTCTTAATAAATCTACATCAAATGCTTCTGCTACTGAGTCTCATTTAGGTGTTATGAGAACTTGAAAATTTGATTGGGACTTAAATTAGAAATTCTTAGTAAAAATGATAGCCTATGATGAGTTAGCAATTAGATTTGTTGAAGGGCAAGGGTTTAGGAACTTCATGAATGTTGCATGCCCTTGTTTCAAAATGCCTTCTAGGTGGATTTTTAGTAGGGATATCTTCAACATCTTTATTGAAGAAAGACTAACATTTAAAAACTTTTTGAAAACAAACTGCCAGTGGGTGTGTCTTATCACAGATTCTTGGACATCTATCCAAGAATAAACTATATGTGCATTACTGCACATTTCATAGACTATGAGTGGAAGCTCCATAAGAAAATCTGTGAATTTGTGCCTGTAGCTTCATATAGGGGGGAATATATTGTAAAGGCACTTGAAAACTCATTGATGGAGTAGGGCTTGACAAACATGTTTACTGTCACTCTAGATAATGTTCCTTCAAATGATATTGCTATGCCATTTTTCAAAAAAAAAAAAAATTAATAGGTTGGGGATTGAGTAGCATTAAAGTTAAATATGTGCATATGAGGTGTATGGCTTATATTCTTAATTTGGTAGTGAATGAGGGTCTAAAGGAAATGAGCACATTTATAAAAAAAAGTGAGGGAGGTGGAAAGATACATTAGAAATTCCCCTTCTAGATGAAGAAAATTCAAAGAAAATTTTGATTTGCTTAGTATTCAATCAAAGCGTCCTCTCTATCTTGATGTGCCTACCTGTTGGAATTCCAAATACTTGATGCTGAAGTTTGCTTGTGGTTATGAAAAACACCTTTGTTCAATATGAAGAAAATGAATTATCACTAAGAACAAACCTAGGCGATAATGTTCCTGGCTTTAATGACTGGCAATGTGCCAACACTTTGGTTCAGTACTTATAGCATTTCAATGAAATGACTTTGAGAATCTCGGGTTCTCATTATGTCACTACAAAAACTTTTTCTTTAGAGATTGCTGATATGTTTTGTATTCGTAATGAGTGGAAGTCTATTGATGATCTTTTTGCGCCATTAATGACACTCAATACAAAAACTAATTTTGATAAATACTAGGAGACCCAGAAAAAATGAACTTCTTAATTTTTATTTCTAATATTCTGGATCCACAATACAAATTAGAATATTTAGAATTTTCATTAAACACAATCTATGGTGATTTTATTTGTGGAAGCTTGTTAAGAAATGTTAAAGATGCTTTATATGAATTGTATGATGATTATGTCAATGACTGCAAGTTTGTGAATGAGTTTGCTGCTCTAAATATTGCTATGTCTAATACTGGTGGAAGCCAAACAAGTTCTGAAATAGATGTGCAAACAAGTGTGAAATCCATTTCAGTGTTAAAAGCAAGATTTAAGAAGTAGAAATTGGAGAGTGGTAGTGTTGGAAGTAGAAAAAATGAACTTATCCGAGTCTTGTGTTGATATGGAAGAAGAGGGAAAACTTGATCTTCTTAAATGGTGGAGTTTAAATGTAGAAAGATTCCTTGTTCTTTCCAAAATGGCTCGTAATATATTGGCCATCCCAATTTCTATAGTTGCATCCGAATATGCATTTAGCACCAATGGACGAGTGCTTGATGGCTTCAGGAGTTGTTTAACTCCAAAGCTTATTGAAGCTTTGATTTGTGTACAAGATTAGATTAAAAATCCAAATTATTTTATTTCTGTTGAAGAAAGCATTGATGAATTATAAGAGTTTGAAAAAGGTCAGTTAGTTAGTTCTTTTACTACTTCTAATTTCTTTAATTTTTTGAACTTCGATTCTACTATATTATGATTCTCTCCTTATCTTTCTTCTCAGACCTCCTTCTAGTTGGCTTTGGACCTCTAGTAACATTAA
Organism: Mallotus nudiflorus; assembly: GCA_947683625.1. Taxonomy (NCBI): domain Eukaryota; kingdom Viridiplantae; phylum Streptophyta; class Magnoliopsida; order Malpighiales; family Euphorbiaceae; genus Mallotus; species Mallotus nudiflorus. The sequence goes on from CANTUR010000985.1 coordinate 215,338, forward strand.
CTTATGTATCATGATTCTGTTGAAGCTCTGCCTATCCTGTCTAAGAAGAATTTTGCTAACCATTGGCACGCAATAATACTTTCTAAACTTGTTTAAACTTTTTGTTGCTTAGTGGTTGCTTGTTGGTTGTTTATTAATTGTTAGTGATCTTTCTGTTGCTTGTGGGGATTATAATTTTCTTGTAGCATGTTTACTTATCATTTCTTGGCATGAAATGCTTCTGTTAGTCTGTGACACCTACTGTGCCTTATTTATGTTGCAACATTTTCAATATCCATCCAACAAATGCTAGGGTTTTGATTGCTTAAATATAAACCCTCAGGTGGCTGTTGTGTATGGTTAAGTGTTGTAGTTCACATAATTTGGTGCCTGTGTTTGTTGCAATCTTGGATCTAATCATTGTATGAGGCAATGATGAAGCTTCCACCAAATTCTCTGACAATTGGTTTAATACAATGCTGTGCATTTCTTAGATAGTAAATGGTTTGCAGTTTGTTGCTAGAAATTGAGCTTGCATAAACCCAATGACATGAAAATTTTGATTCTGAGCCTCATTTGTATTGTTGTTAATTTTTAGTTAGTTATTATTGTCGTTTTGATGCTTTAGTTGATATGCCCTTTTTTTTATGTTTTGCAGGTTGTTATTATATTTTGTGAATCTGTGAATACAAGATTGCATTCTGCCTTTTTTTTTTTTGATTTGTGCATACTCTTTTGTTCAACAACAAATCCTTAAGTTCTTATGATACAAACTCAAATTGACATTGTTATGATTTATTTTGTTGTATATTTTGTAAATGGCAAAAATAATTTGTATATTTTACACAAGCAAAACCCTGAATGAGCTTTGAGCTCTTATTAGAAATAGCCAATAAGATTTTGGCTTTGAATAGAAATAGAGAATTAGACAAGAATTTCAATTTTTTATTTTTGGACTAAAGGCCTTATAGTTTATTTTGTATTGTAAAGGGTTGAATCCTATTTTTTGTAATAGGCTCGACCTAATATATTAAAAACTTTTTTAATTTTTCTTTTCAACTTATAAATTTAAAATTCAACTTATAAAAGTCCAGTCCAATTTGTCAACCCGATCTAACTGATAATTTCGGCTTTCGAAATCAAATATTTCCATTTTTGAATATAGTCAGTTTGGTGCCCATATTTACCCTTTTGAACCCGCGCTGTTTTGAGGGTCAAGCTTTCAAACCCGTCCGATGCACAACCCTAATCTAGTCTATGCATTGGTCTAAATGAATCTTGATCCGTGAGTTGGAGATTGCAGGTTGATCATGCAGCAATGTGTCGGGTGTGCACTTGTAATGTAACAATGTGTCGTGTGTGCTCATGTAAATTTGGCTACATAAGCTTGATTTCTACCACAACATAGATGATATGTAGTTGACCAAATCAAAGTTGACAAAAAATTAGTTTTGTGAATTTGGTTTTTTGCCTTCTCTTCTCATGACTCCAGATGCAGAGCAAGTATTGGAAAATTGGAAAGATGCTAGAAGCAGTTGGAAAGAGCCTAATTACCTAGAATCAATTCGAAGAGGCTCCATTTGTTTTTCAGATATAATTCTATACTAGGAGGAGAAATATTTTTCAACCTTTGATGTGTATCACTGAAAAAGTCAATTATTCTTTTTTAATAAAAGTAAATGTTAAATATTTAATTTATTTATAATGTGAGATAAAATTACACAATAAAAAATAAATTGAAAATTTTGCAACGATTGACGTCAATTTATGGTGGTTAAAATTGAGATGGCTGGAATTGATGATCTAATAATTTTTAAATTTATAATCTGTATATATATTAAATACTAAATTTTAAATTCATTCAATCTAAATTTTAATATGTATATCTCTTCGTAATTTAGTATTCAACTTTAAACACTTATATATTGAATTCTAAAATTTACAATATTTTTCTCTTAAAAATATTTAAAAAGTATTTTATTTTTTCTCTTCCTTACTCCGTTTCTTCCCACTGAATTTTTGAAACATTCACTATTTTCTACGATCATGTGCAATCCAGGAACTATCTTACCTTTCCACAAAATCAATTTCCTCTGCCTGGAAAAATAGTTGGCTTTCCCCAAAATCAATCTAAATTCAACGGTGGAGTTCAACACTACTTTGAATCCATTGAAGAGGTGAGTTCTATATTTTTCTAATCTGAAGTTGCAATTTTACGTCATTTGCTGCTAAAAGAAATTGTATGCTTAGGAAATCTTTGCACTATTAATTTCGTTTGGACCCCCTTTTAATGGCGGTGTGTTTGAATTTTTCTCCATTCAAATTATACCACAAACCAAAAAGATAGAAGCTCCAATAAGCTCCAATACATATATGAGATTTCACAGCAAAAGATTGGTATTGCTTAGGGTTTTTTAATTCAAGAACGCATCAACATCCCCATTATTGCTCTTTCAATCTCCTTCTAATTTTTGCCATATTCAGTTAAAGCAACAGCGAAAACGGTTCAAGTTGATAATTTTCCATTTGGGCTTTTCTTTTTCGATGTAAATTTAATATAATCAGTGAATTACTTTTGTGGGTGATTTCAGGTTTTCTTCTTCTTTTGGTATTGCTTTTGATATTGCTGGAGTTATTCTTCATGGGTGTGTTCCCATTGGTGGCTCTCCTCAAGCTTGGAAGAGATTGTATAATAAATATAATGGTAATCTACTTCCTTATCATTACTTTTTTTTAAGCAAATTAGCTTAAAAATGGAGTTAGTTACTTCTGCTTTATGGGATTATTTTTCTAAATTGTTTGTGATGATTACAGATAGTAATCCCTAGAGATTTGCCTTAATCTTTGTTTTTTTGTTATTGAGCTTGAATGATTCCTTATTGGATCGTTACAGGGTCTTTGAAGGTTCCTTTTCTCTTCTTGACCAATGGTAAGTTTACTTAAATGAGCCAATTCTTTTGTTTATCAAGAAAATTGTACAGATTTTGATTAAAGGATCATGATATACAATACAAGTGGAGTGGATAATCATAATTAGCAGTATGGCACCATATACAGATCTTTTGAAATATCGATGTTTAAGCCTGCATTCACCTTTTTTTTTTTTTTTAAATTTATGTTGAACTTGTCAGTGATTGTATGCATTGTGTTCCCACTATGCTGTCAAATTGGATATTTCTTAATATTCTTCACTTTTTAAAAGCCAGGAGACACAACTAAGCAACTATTGTTGTTGAACTCTTGGCATCCCAAGTAATTTTCTTTTTTCTTTTTCTTAATTTAATCAATTATTTGCTTCAATATTATCATTAATTTTTCTGATTTTAATTTTTTCTCTTCTTTTTATACCACTTGGTGTCATTTGATTGAGTGTATGGTGATGTTTTGAGTTACCAAATTGTAGTGTTTTTTTTTTCTCCTTTCTCAGATTACTTCAATCTTTATCAATTTGATAAACCAAATTGATTTGGTTTATCAAGCCCTTATGAATAAATATATAGAATTCAAAATAAAATTGCACTTTAGAGTTCTAAACCAAAAGCCCTTATGAAATGCACAATGAAAGACCTCATTTTATAATCCAATACAGCAGGTTCAATTTTTGCATATTTCGGCTACATATTCAAACAAAATGTTGAAAATGGTTAATGCAAATAATGAGCCCATCATCTTCTACTAATGGTTAGTGTGGATGAAAATGGGTTGAATACATTTGGGCATGAATAATGTTTAGATTCAAATAGAAAAAGAAAAAGATGAGGAAAAAAATTTGATTTCTGTTTTATATTTGTAGAGTCAATTTATAGAAGGTTGAATGGAGGCAACTGTATCAATTCTATGTGAAAAAGTTGTCCCCCAACATTCACAACTTCTGCAGTTTTTATTGTTATTTTTTTGATTTTTTAATTTCTGAATACTGATTTGATTATTGAATGTCTGCAACTTCTTTTTTTATTTTTTTGGAATTCTAGTTTGAATGCAATCCTTTTTTTTTTTTCTTTTTCTTAATAAAATAAGTAAAAAAATCTTCCATTTTTGAATTTTTCTTTGCTAAAGCAGGCTCATGACTTATAGTACCGTATAGGTAATCTAATGAATTGGTCCATTTTTTTTTTTCAATATCTATTTATATATTCAATGTGTTTGTAGTTCAATTTCCAGTGTGCTTGCTTTTGGGGTTTAGAAATTTTACTGTTGCTAGATGTTCTAAGCAATGCGGTGGTCTCCAATTTGATGTTTAATGTTTTTTATTCTCTGTTCTTGAGATTAGTATCGTAATTTTTGTGTGTTAGAGTTTGAGATTGAAGTGGAGAAGAAGAATCCAATTTTTCACATTTTTATCGTAAGCAAGCCACCTGTTGATTCATTCTAGAAGTTTTCCACCAATTGGTTTTGAGTGCTTAGCCGATAATTTGTGATTTTTTCTCTTCTTCTGAAGTAAAAAGCTTTTAATTTGTGGTTTTAATTCTAAACTGATTCTTCTTCTTTTTGCTCTTGTTGCAGAGCCTTCTGATCTCAATATTTTTTTACCCTTCTATTAAAATTTCAGCGGTGCTCAAAGATTGGAATTTAGGTTTCTTTTGTTTATGTATGGTTCTACTGTTGTTAATTCTAGTCATATTCAGATGAAAGCTTTGACTGGTACTCAAGCTTGATGTTTCTTTTGGATCCCTTTTAATGGCAGTGTGTTTGAAATTTCCCCTTTCTTTTTTTTTTTTTTTTTACTTTATTGTAATTTTTTTTCTTTGATATTAAACACAAACAATAAAATCTCTAAACATAAATCTACAGTTCACTTGTTGGTCGAAATGTCACAACTGCAGCATACTGATTTTTGTGGTTCTTCAAGTTTTTAAGTTGTAAATGAAACAATAATAATAATAAAAAAATGTTAAAGATAAACACAGCAAAAATATTAGAAAGGAAAATTTGAATGCTTAGACTCAGACCTCAACTCGCAAGGTAGATATTGACAGTATATGGAGAAGTGTGTCCTTAGGTTGCATACAAAGACTTCTTGAAAGATTAGAGCAATTAAAAGATTCCAGAATTCTTCTCCTTGAAGCACTTGCATAGATTTTAGTCTAATGAAGACAAAAGGAATTGACGTTCAATTGATTCATCAGATTTAGGTACTTATAAACTATTTAGTTCTGATTTGGGTAGGCTTATTATAAGAAACTAAGACTACCAGTTCTTGATCTTAATATTCTTTCTTTTGTTTTATTATAAGGGATTTGAATGTTTTTATGTGACTCTTTGTTCAGCTGCCAATTATTTATGCTTTAACCTTCAAGTAATATTAGCTTCTTGTCACTTTTGTTTATAGTTTTGTTTGTGTTCAATTGGTTATTGGTTTGCTGTGGTTTAAACTGTTTTATGAGTGCTATGTGGTTTGGCTAAAGTAACATTCAAATTTAGAGCAGCCTTAATTTATGAGCCGTCTTGGTTGCAACTGAAATGGGGTTTGCAGTTGTTAGTGGATGGTAATTGTTGTAGGGTATCATGTGAATGGGCACTTTATGCTTTTCTTTTCAGTGACAATGAGTGGTCTCAAATAGCATATGTTACATTGGAAGATTCATAAGGGGCAGAAACTCTAGTTCTTCTTTCGGTACACTATGCTTCCAATAATATTTTAGCACTTTTTTTTTACAACTTTTGCTTTGATGTAATAAATTAATTATTTTATCTGTTTAGACTACTCCATAAATGAAATTTATTTTCATTTATTGTATTAAAGATGTGTTACATATTTACTCCAACTCTCATTCTGGAATATGCATAAACATAGTTTTTCCATTTTATTGGCTAATTAATTGAACTACATGGACTTAGGGCTCCAGAATGATGCGAGAATAATAAACCGTATGAATTAACTGATGAACAGAACCAAAAGTTGATGAACATATCAACTATGATAAAACCAAAAGTACTATGACTAATTGAGATGTATAATTGGAAAAAAAACAAAAAAAACTCACTCTTTAAAATACATGTACCAAACTTCCGTACGCTAGCAAATGAACAAACATTTTTAAGAAATTGAACCCCATAAACAACTTATTTATTTATATGTTGGGCTTGCGTTTAGGAAATTAATATTTTGACATTAATGATTTTCAGATACATTATGAAGAGTTTAAGGCAATAGATAGTGGCACTTGCACCTAGAAATGAAGGAGAGGCAGCATTAGAGAGCTGAAGAGGACTCCTTGTTACATGTATATGTTAAACAATATGTAATAGCACTAAGAAATTTGTTGAGTAAAAAATAAAATAAAATAAAAAAATGTTGAGTAAAAAAAACTGTTAATAGTACCTTCAAAATAGAAAAATGTTGAGTAAAAAATAAAATAAAATAAAAAAATGTTGAGTAAAAAAAACTGTTAATAGTACCTTCAAAATAGAAAAATGTTGAGTAAAAAATAAAATAAAATAAAAAAATGTTGAGTAAAAAAACTGTTAATAGTACCTTGAAAATAGAAAAAATGTTAAGCATAAAAAAAAACATTGAGAAAAAAGTATTGAGCAAAAAATATTGATAAAAAAATAGTACCTTAAAAATAGAAAAAAAAGTTTAGCAAAAAAATATTGAGAAAAAAATAAAGAAAGTTTCAGAAAAAAAAAAGATCAAATTTGACTAAAAAAAATAGAAGAATCAAATTGGCGATATGGTTAGTCAAACTATATTAGCCCTACCCGATTTTGTTGTTGAAGCAGCTTCTAAAAGAGCCCAACAACTTCTAGAAGAGCCATAGTCTAGATTGGAAATTTTTTTTTTTCTTAAAGCTATTTTTGAAAATACTTTTGGTCAATGTAGCTTTTGATATTATTTTTGATTTTTTTAGCTATTTATGAAAAAATCCCATTAATTTATCATTTAAAAACTCCTTAACTCATAAAATCCAATTGTTTTACCATGGACCCCTATCTATATTGCAATATGAACCAGGGATCCATCACACATGTGAGACAAATTATATTATGGATACTTTAGAAATGAAGTTGCCTAAGGGATTAGGTGCTGAGCTGATCACTTTCGCGTTCTTGCAAATAGTTGGTTGTGGACATTCGATTTGATTGGCCTGAAACGAAAGCCCAGTGATGAGATAGTATGAATCTTGAATGTAAGAGGCTCGAAACATTTTTAGGAATTGACCTAAAAGCCTAAACCTAAGCCTGAAACCTAAAACAAAGCATAACTAGCCTAAAATGTCCAGAGGCCCACATTTGTCTTAAAGGCCTAACCCTAGATTAGGGTTGAAGAGGCGATGCCTGACCAAAGAGGCACCACTTTTATAGTGCCTACTTTAGTGAAGCGATGCCTCTTTGAATAGGCACCACGTTTTTACCAGCCATTTGCACCAGCATTAAATGCAGGAATGTCAATAGTGAGCAAGTGGATGGCCCTCCTGTTACTGACCTGAACATATTGCTTGAAAATGAGACTTTAGAGGTAAAAAGGTGACAAAAAAAGGGGAGTATGATGATGAGGGAAAAAAAGGGATGTCTTGTCAAAGGTATAGAGAGACTAAAAAGGGATGAAAAAAGGACTTTAAAAGGGGAGAAGGTTTTTTTTGGAGAGGAGGTTGGCTGGAAAAAGGAGATACAAAAAACTAAGAAAAGACTTAGAAAAAAAAAGAAGTAAGGAGAGTGGTTTGAAGGTCCATTCTTGACAAAAGAAGAGGGACCTCTTGCATTCAATTGGAGATTGAAATCAACAAATTATCTTTGAGGGCTGAGTTGGGATCATCAAATTAGTCCTAGGAAGTAAGGTCCTTCATTTTTAAAGCATTTGAGTTCTTGGTTTTCATAAGTGTTTTATTTGTTTGATTGTTAGTTCTTAGATTTATTGCTCATTTTATGTTATGATCATGACATGATCATTTAAATTATTAGACATAGTTAAAAGTTTTCAGTTATTTGTATTTGATTATGTTTACTTAAGATTTAAGAAAGTGTAGTTTTGTTACTGCCTCTGTTCGTCAAGAGGCATCGCCCCTTTGGATTCAAGCGATGTGGCATCGCCTTTATGTCTAGAGATGATGCCTCATTGATGGGGTGTCGCCACATTAACATAACCATATAAAAATTTGATTATGACTTCTTATGTTTACCTTAGATGATATACATTCCTTTATATATTTTCATATTGCCAAACTCTAATCTTCTATACAATTATCATGACACCTTACTAAATTAAGTATTTATGCGATTGTTGTTTCTATTTATATTGTTGGATCTATGAATTAACTTTGTGGTTCATTTTTGTAGGATTTTATTTATATTCATGGAGGTTAATATTTTATTATTTGCAGGAATTTCAGGATGATTCTTATCATCAAGCTTTAATCCTCTTAACTTATGGATTTACTTGTTTTATGACTAGTTTATTTTTGGTTAATTTTCTATTTATTTTTCCTTTATTTGTGTGATTAAGGGTTGTAACTCATTTCTCCCCCTATTTTTTTTGCATGTATATTTGTTTCTTTATCATTATTTTTATGAATATTTTGAATTTTTGTAATAAGTGTAGTGAATCACCCTTAACAAGTATGAAATTGGACTAATGTGCAAATTCAGACTAAATTGTAAAATTGAAGGAAATTACAATTTTCATGTTAGTAAAGAAATAATTGAATAATTAAAGGTAATAAAATACAAACCACACATGGAGGCCAACCACAATGTTGGGTGGGAATTTTTAAAGCCAATACCCAGTTTTTGAACTCGCTCTCTGAGGACGATTGCTGGGAACCTCTGTGGGATCCAAGTGCTGTACAACGTGTCTCAAGTCTTATCTGAGTGGTGACTCTTTCTCCAATTTGGGTCCTGGTGGGCCTTGATTCCACATAGTGCCTTGGTTGTCAAACACTTAGGTGCGCGTTTAACCCCGCCGCCTATAGTGGTGACTCCACTGGGGGATAGAGAAACTAATTCCAGTGTATTGTGTTTTATCATCTTTAATTATTCCTTTATTTCTTTTGCATTCACTACACATTTGACACAATGAGCACTCAATCCCAAATAACCTGACAATAGTCATTGTTTTACTGCCTGTGTTTCACTCAAACCTGGCGGTGGAGTATTTGATTATTATCACTTATAGCACGTACAGACCCTTGAGTAGGGAGATGTAATGGAGGTACATCACTGTAGGAGCTGAAGCAGATTACCCAAGACTCAACCCATGTAATGACTTAGCAATTTCCCTCAGTATTTTTTCCAAATGCATGTGCTTTATGTCATATAGTAATCCTTGGAATAAAGCCCAAGCCTGTTGTAAATGGACCATGCTACGGTGGGCCCTTTGGGAATTCAGGGCCAATTAGGTCGTCTATTAGAATTTTCTTATAAAAGGGGATATGAATGAGCTACTCAAGGAGGATTGAAGAGAGGAGACATATAAAAGCCATAAATAAGAGCTTAAAAAAGTAAACAAGGGTTTAAAGATTGAAGCGGCGTTTAAATGAGTTTTATTTATTCTTCTTCTTCACTCTTTTGTCATTTATTTTATTGTTTATAGAACTATATATGGCTAAACTCTTTTTAAGGTTTAGGTTAGAGGTAGCTATTCCATGATGTGATTGAACGCAAGTTTTTATTAATTTAATTTTCAGTTAATTCTATGAGTTACACTTAATGTATGTTTTCATTCTTGGCCAACTTATTTACATGTTATGGGTAGATTCACCAATAAGAGTTATGGAAATTTATCAATGTAAGACTCATAGGACTTAGACCACTCAATCATAAGAGTAGGTGAGCTCTTTGAGGAACCATGACAGTAGGCAAGGTCTATGGTAGTAGATTAATTGTTAAGGAACTTAATGAGTTTTGATTAGCTTCTTAGTCACGAGAGTAGGTTAAACTTTAATCTTAGCATGCTTAATTTAGCTCGAGATATTTTAGAACAATTATCCTTAACTAAAATCAAGGTGTTTAATAATTAAGTGTTCATGATCTGACTGGAATGGTGAAACTAAACCTGAGCTTTATGTTCTTATCATTTGATTTTCTTTTAATTTTAGTTATTTAGATTTAGATTTAGATTTTTGTAATTACTTTATTGATTTGATAGCTAGGAACATAAGTAGAAAAATTTATATTCAATATTCAATCCTCGTGGGAATGATATCTTTTGTACTACAATTCACGATCCATGCACTTGTGAATTTTGAACACAATAAGTTTTTGGCGCCATTTCCGGGGATTACCAATATTAATATTAATTTAATTTTTACTTCTCTTAGACTAGCATTTTAGTTTATTTTATTTTCTTTGTAATATTGATAAGTAATTTATCATGGATAATGGCAGATTTTCTTATTAAGTTTTACAGTCTAATGCATGTGATCTTGTATATAATGTACAATATATGCCATTTAATTATTTTCGATCTTCTTTTTATGTTTATAATTGGTGTAGAGAGAACCACAATGGGGCGTATTGCCCATATTATTCATATGCATCTCCATAACCTCGCTATAACCCATCTTGGAGTAGTCATGTGGATCCTTAGAGTTATCAACAAGAGGAGACCAAGAAAATTAAAGAACAGTTATTAAAGATGAAGCAAATCATGTTTTGAATGGAAGCACAAAAAGAAACTCTGGCTAAATTAAATGAAGCTACTAACACTTTAACTATATGCACTCATGAATTGCTTAACGTAACCGGCATAAGGAGAAAGTGCATAGGACAATGAAAACACTTTGAGTCAAAATGATGAAGTTACTATTGAGTTATGCCATGATGAGCAAGAAGAGATGATCACTAAGGAAATTGAAGAAGTCTCCATGTGTAAGAATCAATCTATAGATATCAAGGATGATGAGGTTCAAAGTCACTTAACTTAATTTCAAGATGAGTTGGATGAGAAAATTATAACAATTCTTGAAGCTACATGGGATGAAGATGAGCCACCTATAAGTAATAATGATATGTTCTCCATCTTATTACAGTCATATATGAGGAATCTATGAAAGGTGTTGGCCAGCTTGTTTACATGCTATGGGTAGATTCACTAGTGAGAGTTAAGGAAATTTATCAGCTTAAGACTCATAAGACTTAAACCACTCAACCATGAGGGTAGGTGAGCTCTTCGGGGAACCATGATAGTAAGTAGGGTTTACAGTGGTATATTAATTATTAAGGAGCTTAATGAGTTTTGATTAACTTCTTAATCATGAGAGTAGGTTAAACTTTAATCTTAGCATGCTTAATTAAGCTCGAGAGAGTCTTTAGGTATTTTAGAACAATTACCCTTAATTGAAATCAAGGTATTTAATAATTAAGTGTTCATGATTAGATTGAAATAGTGAAACGAAACCTGAGCTCTATGTTTTTATCATTTGATTTTCATTTAATTTTAGTTGTTTAGATTTATATTTTGATTTTTTTAATTACTTTATTGATTTGCTAGCTAGAAATATAAGTAGAAAAATTGGTATTCAATATTCAATCCTCGTTTGAATGATATCTTTTATACTACAATTCATGATATGTGCACTTACGGGTTTTGAACGCAACAATGTTAAGTTTCCAAAGTAGCAAAATAAGCAGCAATGTGGGGAGATTGATGATGGAGAAAAGGTTGCAACCTGTATCCCAATTCACTCATTCCTTGAAGTAGAATGTTCTTGGTCTATTGATCCTTAACAAAACAATGGTTAGGGTGAAATTTGATAAAACAATTATTATCATGGAAAAATTTTTAACAGACAATAATGATTTTATTATATGAGGGGCATGCAACACATTTTTAAGAAACAAGGGTTTAATAGATGATGCAATGGTAGTTGAACCAACATAAGCAATAGGAAATTAAGTTTGTAGGGACATATTAGTTTGCAGTAGAGTGAAGGAGCCTTAGAAAGGGTGCAAGTCTGATTAGCAAAAATTAGATTGATAATAGTCAACACTTTAGGCAACACCAAATTGATGAGATTTCAAATTATGATCAAAACAACATTGACAATCAATTGCTATGTGGTTAGTATAACTACATATTTTACATGCTATGCTAGAGCCATAAGGAGTACCATGACTTAAGAAGGAACCTCATCGGCATCTAATGTATACCGAGTGATTTGTAATCAATGTTATTTGAGCAATGTTGGCCATTAGAGAATAGGATGATTGAGCTTTGAGAAGAAGCTCATAGAAAACAAGTTAGCCATGAAGATCGTTGAAGGTAGGAGATTCCACACTCTACTGTAAAGCACTAATTGCACCATTAAAGTCAGTGCTCAATTGCCAAAAAATAATAGCATTGAATGCAACTGGTGATATATGTTATCTAGCTTGGATGAGAGAATCGTTGATGTTTTTAGCTTCAAAAAGATACTATGAGATAGATTTATCATCCTTCTTTAAGTTATCAATCTCGATATACATTTGAGTGCGTTGAGCGATGTTAACAACACCATAGGCTATCTCAACTGCTTTCCATACAGTAGTAGTTGAATTTAACCCAATCAGATGGGGGTAGACTTTTTCAGAGATAGAAGACAAGAGCCATAAGAATAAGAGTTGATTTTTTGAAAACCATGTCAAGTATGCAAGATTTGATTCTACTGTTTTAGTGGTTGGATTTTGGATTTCCTTAGGTGGGCTGAGGTTTAGATCCATTAAGGATTCCATGAAGGTTTCAAAAACTTATTAAACTCCTACCATAAGTGCATGAGTCGACAAGTAATCAAGTAGTAAGTAAAGTATCATTCCCACAAGGATTGAGGACTAAGCACCTATTAACTTTAGTTTGTTATGTTTAAAGCTTACATATAGAATTTAAATGAAATAAATAACAAGAAATTAACAAATTAACAAAGGAATGTAAATCAAACTATAACTAATCAATTTAGGAGGAAGTGAATCAATATAAGAACATGTTGTTAGGAAGTTATATACCACATTATCTTTAAGTCAAGTAATAGAGCAATTCAAGTTCAATGCACACCTCAAGCTTTCATGAACTAATTGACACTCTCTCTCAAATAATCATAATCTCCACAAACAAGTATCAATTAAATCTCGAATTATGGATTAACTCTCATCATCATCATAAAATAAGACAACATCAAACTTGCAAGGCATTAAGCAAACTTATAGAGGATTAGATCTACTCCAGCTCTCTCAAGTTGTCGGGTTTCATGATCCAAAATGCAACTGAAAATAAAAATTTTAATCATAAAAAACCCATAACCTGGATCCATATAATTTGAATTAGATCAATTGATAGGGTTTTCTAGAACTCACCAAGACGATTTCTAGGCAAGAATGTTGGAAGGAAGGGAGGGGGTTCACACCAGTGAGACCCTAGCTCGAGCTTTATGTATTCCTTTGTTAGATTGAGATGTTACTAAAAGGTCATGCCCTCTATGGTATCCAAACAAACAAGGTGATCCAAAGTGGTGTTGGTGTGCTAGCATTTTACAATACAATTTTCTCTCTATATGTTTTTCTTTTCATGAAAAAAGTAGTAGAAGGAGGAAGAGAATGAGTGGCTTAGCTAACCCTAGAATAAGAGATGTTTATATATACATCCTATCTATGGTTTTTGTTACCAAAATAGTTTTGGTAAGATTAGACTTCCTTTTTTTACTTTAATTCTAATTCGAAATTAGAATCATTTTCTATTTATTTAGATTATTCTTACCTTAAATAAATTAGGAAATAAATAAATACTAATATATATATATATATATATTAGTATTTATTTATTTCCTAATTTATTTATTTAATCTTACATAGAGATAATTATTGGGCTTATTAACCCGTTACTGCTTTGGGCTTGTTTTAAGTGCGTGACCCTATAGGTTCACACAACATTGGCAGTAGGCCTAAAATTTCCATTTTAGCCCATAAGTTATAATTGGTCTCTAGCAAGACATTATGACTACCCAAGTTATGTGTAGGTCGATAATCCGATATAACCTAATACATAATGTGTACTATAGTCCTTTTGTCACATGATATCTTAAGTGAAAATAAGACATGAATTATGTCATCCTTACATTGTTCAATCATATTGTTTCTCGATCCCAAGTAGACTGATACTGATAAATTTTTATCATTCTTGCATGGCCATGCATTTATCTTTAGTCTAACTTATCGAAGGGCCTAACAAATATCTTCTTAAAATAACTGAGGGACAAATTCTATTTTAATCACTCACATTCATCACACAACTCATTCTATATCCAATCACAACCTATTTTACAATCCAATTAAAGTATGGTTTAGGGATGTGTCAAAATACAAAACTTATCATGTAGGAAACCATGGTGATCTCAGGTCAGAGGACTCACTATTGTGATGAGAATTACCTATGACAATAATCCATATGGTATTCTCATAGGGGGTCGATCTAGTACATCATTTCCCTAAATATGTACTTATGAGTTTGACTTAATATCTCATATATATGATTAGTAAAACTTAGTCATCAGTCAACCTCATACTAGTCTTTATTCATTGTTGTTCCTATAACAATAATCGATTAGGGATATCTAGATTAGAATTCAAGTATCATTTAAGAGTTTTAGTATTAAGTTACGTACTTGATAATCTTAGTAGAATTAACTAATCAAGTATAATACTAGAATTAGCCAGTAATAATAAAAATGCCTCTTTATTATTAAAAATAGAAATACGACAATGTCAAAATATGACCATTACATAAGTGGCTTAAGACATAATAGTAACACAATTCATTAATAAATCTAACAAGTATTTGTAGGTTTATTAAATCTACCATTTCTCAATGTATAGATCTAAACAAAGGTTGTATATGGCCATAACACAAAACACAACAATCTAAATAAATACAATATACAAGCTAAAGGAGAATTAGATCTATTAAATGAACTTAAATTAAATAGGTTTCTAACAATCCCAACAATGATAATAAACTTAGCTAAACATGGCTTCAAAATCCATTATCCAATATTTAATAACAACCCAAGATAATATCAAAACAATTATCATAAGAGAAGGAGGAAAAAAATGTTATAAAAAAGCTTGTTGGTCTTCCATGGAGGTCCTCCTTCTTAACTTTTTTTTCTTCTCTTTTCTCCTTTCTTTCTTGGTTATTATAGGTTGTCTCCTTAAGATTGATTCCCCTACCAATCATATTCTCCCTTCACCTCCCCTAGATTTTCTCTTTTAAAAATATCCACCTTAGCATGTCCTATGCTTGAGCTTACCGCAATCGCAGATCAAGTTGCGATCATGGAAGAGGGGCATCTGGATAAGGGGTGGCAATCACGAAAATGTTGCGCTCACTACAGAGAGTTTGGCTATCAAGAACCTGCGATCATGGATTATGTTGCGATAGCAGAAAGGCCTCGACTTGGAAATGCATAAAGCTTCAATCAATCCATGATCATGCTTCCATCCATGATCATGACAATATGCAAGCTCTACTGCTCTATTATGATTCTTCTTCTTTTTCCTCTCAAACCACTAGACACCTTTATACTTTTTTTCCATTTTAAAAATAAAAAAATATAAAAGTATGTATTCCTATATGATAACCTATACTAAATGCTACCTAAAATGAATGAATGAATGCTAAATTATATCCTAATTCTATATGTAATTTGGCACCATTAGTTTTAGAAGTTGAGAAAAGGCTAAAATTATAGCATCCATGGGACATAATTTTTTGAATTTAACTTAATAGAGAAGGTTTGTTGGACATGTGTAGGAGCATAAGTGGTTGTGGAGGAAAGAGACATTAAAGGACATAATTGGGTTAAAGAAGTAGAAGAGGTTGAGGGTATGGAAGAGGTTGAAGAAGATGATGTTAAGCTAGTGATGTTGGCCATGGTATTTTGCTCTGATACCTACTTAGAAATAGAGAGTTGGGTAATAGCAAATTGTATATTAATGATAGTATAGTACATAGTATTTATACAAATGAAAAGAGATACAACAACACAATTAGCTATAACAAACTAATAACAAGAAAGCATAGAGTCCTAAGGTGACTTTAATACAAATAATTAATTTTTGTGTCCCACCACAATCACAATTTGTCTACCAATTATTTTCATTTTTCACCTTAATTTTCTTGCTTCCACATTTTTTTTCACGTATCTTCCATTGCCTACCCTCATAACCTTTCTACTTACCTTCCATTACTCTTTTTTTTCCTGCAGTCCTTTTTCTTTGATAATAATAAAGTAGGATAAATGTATAGAAAATGTTTAATGTTTTTAAATTTTTCTATTTTGGTATTTGAATGATTTTTTCATAATTAAATATTTCAATAGATAAATCTTTTTTTAAAAATAATATATTTAGTAGATTTTATAGGCCAATTATATTATAGATCCTTGTCCATATTGCAATATGGACCAAGGGTCCATAATATGTGTGAAGAGAAAAGCTACTTGATTATTTGCACATGATATATACATCTCTTTTTTCTTCTAAATCACTTATATTAAAGCCATTTTACTAATATGCGCACCCATTATCTTTCTTCTCCTTCTTTGCATTTCAGTTCTAAATTATTTAATACTACATAATAGTGAGTGAAATAAAAAAACATGCCATAGTAATTTCTCTTAGAGGCAATAATGGTTTCTTCTTTAGTTGTAGCAGGAGCGGTTCTTGATCCACTTAGACCTAGAAATTCTGTCTCTATAATAATCTTTAATACAAAACCCACAGATGTTGTAAGATTACTAAAATACAAGAACCTACCTTCTTCTTTTTCTATTTTCACTTGCTAAAAAAGCTTTACAACACAAAAAGATGATAGGTTGGTTCTTTAAATAAAGAAAGCAAATAAAGAAAGCATGATATCTAAAACCAAAGGGAAGAAACTGAGTAAATTTTGATTTTTTATTCTCAAATTCCTAGTTTCTTATTGTTTCTCTCTATTATTTATTTGTTATGGAGGGAAAAGAATAATAGATGAAGAACTACAGCTGAACAATAATAATAATAAAAAAAACAGTGATTCAAATATCTCCATCAATTTTGTGCAAATTTCTTGGCTATGTTTTGAGTTTGATCAAGTTCATCCATGGTCATATGTCTCCTAAATGAAACAATTGATTAGATTTCTCTCCTTTTGGTTTTTTTTATTGCTTTAATAAAGGGGTATATATTGACCTCTGATTGTAAATATGTATGCATGGGGAGAATTGGTTCGATTGTTTATGTTGCACATTCAGCTATGAAATGCACATATCTTGGCACTGTCCATGGACATTTGTATGAAATTTAACTGCTCACTTATTTCAATTTATTATAGAATAAGGTTATAAAAGCATATCTTGAGTGATAGGAGGCATTTTATTATATGTGTGTGTGTGTGCATCAATGATTATTTATGATACGAACGTGGTTAACTTGTACCAAACCCGTATTCAATCTTGATAACCTTGCCAATGATCATTCATAAATCATGCAAAAAGAAACTCTAATCCCCAACAAGACCCTTAAATAACCTGTACTTAAGAACCTTAGTTATAAAGAATTAAAGGTTGTTTAATACAAACCTAACACTAACAAAGTCAATTTTAAGTCTAAATTGAACTAGGTTTGAATGTACCAAGCCTTTACTTGATAGATTCACTAAAGTTCTTTTAAGAACAACAGAAAAGGACTTTAACCTCTCAAAAATTTAGAATTAATTAATAAATCTTCACTTAAATTCATTCTACAATGTTATGGCCTTTATATAGGCTTGTAAACATCCTAATCCTTAAAGGAATAGGTTTTCTTACTTATTCCTAAAGACACCTATAAAGGAAAATCGTTTACTAAATAGGATCCTTTAAAAAATATGACAACTAATGACAACTAAGCTTTGAAAAGTCAAATTGACGACTCTTGACAACTAAGCATTAAAAAGTCAAATTGACAACTTATGACAACTAAGCAAAATTTAACCAAGTCTTTAAATGAGTTGCAGCCACTCTCCATCATATCTAGGGTAGGGTATTATTTGTAGAGAATATTCTTAAAAGATTCTTAATTCTTGTAGATTCCCTTAGTATCTTTTAAAAGCTTCCAAAATCTTTAAAAATTGCACTTTATGTGTTTTCAATGCAAATCACTCCCTTTAAAGAGTTTGACATGAATTCTTCATTTTGAGGGTCAAAATATGATAATAAGGTAAAAAAGGATGATTTTGCCTTTGGGTTAAACTTTCTCCAATTTCACTCAATTGAGCTCCATCTGCAGTTATGTTTGGATTCTCTATCCCAAACTTGATCTTTTTCTTCAAGAATAATCCTAAACCACCCTTAAACTTCTTCATGTAGGTTCTAATCATTGGACCCTTATACTTGAGCAGATCATTATGTTGGTTAACATGTTTAGTGCTTGCTTAGTTCACTTCATTCCCTCCTTCCTCATGAAGATTCGTCCTCGAATCTGACCCTTCTTGTAAAGTTGGTATATTTGAATGTCCTCCGGGATCAAATATAAATACCTTGGTAGAGTACTTCTCTTTTGAAGCAATGATGCACATAAGCAGCTTTAGAATTCCTTGAACTTGAGGACTTACTTGAAACGCGACACTAGTATTGATAAACTTGTAAATGTTGAATTCTTGATGTTTCCTTCTAAATTTTAAACATGAATATCTTAAGCTCTTCTTGCTATAATTGAAAACTCTATGGATTCCCTTGAAAGAAGTAACAAATTATAACTCTTTCTTATACTTCATGCAAGGAATGAAATCTTCAAAGGGATTGTTGACCTTGTATTGCATTTCAATAACAACTTCAAATGGATCTTTATATCGCTTCAAGGTCTATAAAACAACTTTTAAAACACTAGAAAAAGAAAGATTATAATTTTTAGTATCATCACGATGAATAGCCATCTTCTTATCCTTCATAATGCTCTCAATCTCTAGTTTACTCTTTTGTGCACAAACTTCTACTTTTCCCTCTTTATAGTGCATATACTCTTTAGGATCACAAGCTGCACTCATAACAACTCCTTGACTAGTTAATCCTTCTACAAGTTCACTAGATTGCTCAAAACATTGTGAACACTCCTTATTAGCTTCAATGACGTGAAAATTTTCCTTAAAATCTCTTTCAAAGGTCTGCACTTTCTCATCAATTTCTTTGCTAGGCTGTACATACTTGCCATCATCTTTAACTTCTTGTAATATTTTATTAAGGCATTTGGCACTACTTTGCTCCAACACCTCCAAAATTTCTTCATCAACTATTTTCTCTTCAAAATCATTGTTCATACTTTCTTTATTCACCAAAACATGAATGTTGTCATCTTTTTTAATAACCTAATCATCTACTTCAATGAATAATTGCTCTTCATATTTCTCACCTTGGTCACTCAACACAATTTCAACACTTAACTCCCTTTTTCCTTTCTTTCATCTTCATAGATTTCCCTTTCTAAAGTTTTCCCATATGAAGAGTGAATCTCTTCATTTTATTGATTAATGCTCAATTATTTAAAAATTAACTTTGTAGGTAAGGTTTCAAGTTAGCACTCTTTCCCTTTATTCTTCTCCTCAACTTGTCTTTTAACCATTTTAATTACTTCAACATTCAAACCTTGTTTCATCCCTTAAAAGTGATTATGCAAATCCCTATAATAATGATTTGGCACAAACCTCTTTCACATGATAGTCTTCATCTTTTGCCATGTAGAGATAGGTTCTTCTCCATAATGTCTCCTTGAGACCACTAGTTGATTCCACCAAGCTAGTGCATAGCCCATGAATAAACTGGTTGCAAGCTTGAATTTCTTTTCCTCGTAGTAGTTGTGGCAATTAAACATAAGATCTACCTTCTTTTCCTATCCTAGATATGCTTCGGGATCACTTCTGCCATGGAAATTAGGTATCTTTATCTTTACGCTCTCAAGGTTGTTATCTTACCTATTATGCCCTTGAATGCTGTCATTAATAAAATCATCATCATCTTCATGCCATGACCCTCTACGAACTTGTCTAGGTGTGATTTGAGTTGTATTGTTGGTGGTTGTAGCTTGCCTTTGCTTTAACCTCCCTATTTACTCTCAAACATTTTGATGGCTATTTAACAATTGACTCATTTGTTCTTGCATCGTCTTCATAAAGAGCTTCCATTCGAGATCTATCTCAACCTCCTTTAGATTTTCCGTGTTATAAACAAAGAAACAAAAGAAAAAATGCACAAGTAACATCCCTCATGTGTTTACACTTAAAAAAAAGACACTCAACACTTATGTTTCACTCAACTAGGCTTTTACCTTCTTATGAGCTCACCACTCACCTTTTACCTCTAAAATTCCTTTCTTATAACTTATGGAACTTAAATTACTAATTATCTAATTAAGCTCAATAGAAAACAAACAAAACAAAAATTAAACTCAAATTTAACTATAAGAGCTAAAGAAAATGCAACAAATGAAGATAATATCCTAATAAAATGAAAATAAGAAAATTTGGAATAAGTGTTTAAACTACCCTAAATGGAACTTAAGAAGAAGAGTAGAATATTCAAAATTGAAATAAGGCAAGGTATGGAATTTAAGGGAACCAAAGAGAGTAAAGAAAGAGTGTATGAGCTAGCCATTCCTTTTCCACATAGGTTAAAGAGAATAGAACTTGATCCTCAGTTTTCAAAATTCCTAGAGATGCTTAAAAAGATCCAAGTTAACACACCCTTTGTGGAGGCCATTGCTCAAATGCCAAAGTATACAAAATTTCTTGAAAACATAATCTCCAATAAAAAGAAGCTTGAAGAACTAGAGATGGTGACTTTAACAAAGGAATGCAGTGCCTTGATCTTAAACAAGCTTCCAAGCAAGCTTAGGCACCCTGGAAGCCTAACCATCCCTTGAGAGATAGGGAGTATACAGTTCTAGAAAGTATTATATGATTCGGTCACCTCCATAAACCTTATGCCCCTATCCATTTTCAGGAAACTAAATTTAGAAGTGAAGACCATGAATATGGTTCTTCAACTGGTATACCGTACTACTAAGAAACCATTGGGGATTATTGAGGATGTGTTAGTAAAAGCGGGCAAGTTTATATTCCCTGTTGATTTTATTGTTCTGGATTTTGAAGAAGATGAGGAGGTGCCTCTAATCTTAGGCATGCTGTTCTTATACACTGCCAAAGCCTTGATTGAAGTGCATGAAGGAACTCTCACATTGAGAGTAGGAGAAGAAAAATGTGTCTTCGATATTTATAAGGCAAGTAGACGACCTATTGATGGATATTTCTGCATGCGCTTGGATGTAGTAAATAAATGTGTGGATGAAGTTTTCCATACTCAAATATAAGCAACTGAAGATTCTCTACAAGTGGAAGAGAGTTCAAAAGAAACTCCTAGACTTAAACCTTCTCAAACAGTCCATCCTCAAAGGCATACACCACTTACTTTAAATATCCAACCCATAAAGTCTTCCATTATTTCACCACCTTCACTTGAATTAAAACCTTTACCACCTCACCTCAGATATACCTTCCTAGGAGACAGCCAAACTCTACCAGTCATTATCTCTTCCAAACTCACCTTTGAACAAGAAACCTTACTTGTGGATATGCTCAGGAGAAGGGTGAAAGCCATTGGGTGGAAGATCTCTGACATTAAAGGAATAAGCTCATCCTACTGCATGCATAAAATACTGATGGAAGATGGGTACAAACCTATCATTGAACGGTAGAGGAGATTGAATCCAAACATGCAAGTAGTGGTGAAAAAGGAGATCATAAAGCTTCTTGATGCATGAATTATATACCCAATCTCAGATTCTAGTTAGGTGAGCCCTATGCAGTGTGTGCCAAAGAAAGGAGGGATGACCATAGTGGAGAATAATGAAGGAGAATTAATCCCAACAAGAGTTGTTACTGGCTGGAGGGTATGTATTGATTATAGGAAGCTCAACAATGCCACAAGAAAAGACCACTTTCCCTTGCCATTCATTGACCAAATGCTTGAGAGAATTATAGGACACACTTTCTACTACTTCCTTGATGGCTACTCAGGTTACAACTAGATTGCTATAACTCCAGAGGACCAAGAGAAGACAACATTCACCTATCCTTATGGCACGTATGCCTATAGGAGAATGCCTTTTGGGTTATATAATGCCCCTACCACAGTTCAACGTTACATGATAGCCATCTTCTTTGATTTAGTTGAGGATATCATAGAGGTCTTAATGGATGACTTCTTAGTGTTTAGAGATTCATTTGATGGCTGCCTTAACAATTTGGAGAAGGTATTGGTAAGATTTGAGGAAACTAATTTAGTGCTAAACTAGGAAAAATGCCACTTTATGGTGGATGAAGGAATAATATTAGGACATAAGATTTCAGTAAGGGGAATAGAGGTTGACCAAGCCAAGATAGAGACAATTGAAAATCTCAGTTGTCCAAGCAATGTAAAGGGTGTTAGAAGCTTATTTGGACATGCCAACTTTTACAGACACTTCATCAAGGATTTTTCTAAAATTTCTAAACCTCTTTCTCAGTTTCTAGAAAAAGATGTTCCTTTTAAGTTCACTAATGAATGTAAATTTGCTTTTGACAGGTTGAAGAAGTAACTCACATCAGCACCCATTGTGATACCACTAGATTGGACTCTTCCATTTGAGCTAATGTGTGACGCCAGTGACCAAGCTATAAGAGCTATTCTAGGGTAGCATAAAGACAAAAGGTTGCATGTGATATACTATGCTAGCAAGACTCTCTCGAAAGCACAACTCAACTATGCCATAACAGAGAAGGAGATGTTAGTTATTGTGTTTGCTTTTAATAAGTTTCGATCTTGTCTTCTAGGATCAAAAGTGATAGTGTACACAGATCATGCGACTATCAAATATCTATTATGCAAGAAAGATTCTAAGCCAAGGTTGATTCGATAGGTACTTCTACTTCAAGAGTTTGATATGGTGATCAAAGATAAAAAGGGCTCAGAGAACTTGGTAGCTGACCACCTCTCTCGCTTAGAAAAGGGGAACAATGATGAAGCATCCATTAAGGAGACTTTTCTAAATGAGACACTATTTGCACTTGCATTTATCCCTTAGTATGCAGACTTGGATAATTTTCTCTCATGTAGGCAACTCCCTAAGAAGTTCTCACATCAATAAAGAAAGAAGCTCACGCATGATGCAATCAGCTATGTGTGGGATGATCCTTATTTATGGAAATTATGCAATGATGGCTTGGTGGGAAGGTGCATTCCTGACTCAGAGATATATGATGTGCTGCACCACTATTATAGTTCTCCCTATGGTGGACACTATAGACCAAATAAGACAGTGACCAAAATACTTGAAAGTGGATTATATTGGCCGTTTGTATTTAAGGATGCTAGAAACTTTATCATGAACTGTGATAAGTGTCAACGGAGTGGAGGACTTTCAAGGAAAGAGGAGATGATACAATATGGAATTCTAGAGGTTGAACTCTTTGATGTATGGGGTATAGACTTTATAGGACCATTTCCCTCCTCTCTTAGGAGTCAATACATTCTTATTTGTGTTGACTATGTGTCAAAATGGGTTGAGGCTCAGGCTTGTGTTACTAACGATGCCAGAGTGGTATGCAAGTTCTTGAAAAAGATCTTTACAAGGTTTGGGACTCCTCGGGCCATTATAAGTGATGGAGGAAGTCATTTCTATAATAAACAGTTTGAAGTCCTCCTAGCAAGATATAGTGTCAAGCACAAGGTCTCTATACCGTACCACCTACAGACTAATGGACAAGTTAAAGTGAGTAATAAAGAACAGAAGAAGATTCTGGAAAAGATAGTGAACAACTCTAGGAAAGATTGGGCATTTAAGCTTGATGATGCATTATGGGCCTATGAAACTGCTTTTAAGACTCCACTCAGAATGTCACCATATCATTTGGTTTTTGGTAAGGCCTGTCAACTTCTAGTAGAGCTCGAACACAAAGCATACTGGGCTATCAAAGCCCTAAATATGGACTATAAGAAAGTAGGGGAGAGGCAGCTTCTCCAAGTAGATGAACTGTAGGAAATCAGGAATATGACTTATGAGAATGCCAAACTTTACAAGGATAAGAATAAAAGATGGCATGATACAATGATTAAGCCAAAGCACTTTGAAAAAAGGGACAAGGTTCTTTTGTTCAATTTAAGACTCTGACTCTTCCCTGGGAAGTTAAAGTCTAGATCGTCTAGTCCCTTTATAGTAATGGAAGTATTTCCCTATGGAGCAGTGGTAATTCAAAGAAATAAAGGTGAACACTTTAAGGTGAATGGATAATGACTTAAGTTGTATTTTAGGGAGGAGATATCATAACTCGTAAGCAATCAGGAAATATAAAAAGCACCTACAGCTGAGACGGATGCACCACATTGGCCATCACTTGTAATGAAGATGAAGGAGACTCTGCCTTCACTAGAGAATGAAGAACCACATGGCCATGGTCATGCTTAGGACAAAACATAAACAAAACACTTCTTGGGAGATAACCCAAATGTTCTTTATTTACTCAATTAATTTTTTTAGTTAGTTTGATTCCCCCTAAGGAGCTTTATTCTTCATGCAGATTTCTGAATACCCTGGATATACATATAGTAAAGACCCTTCTCAAGTCATCAGTGATGTTTAGAATGCAGAGTACTGTAGCATCTAGAAATAAATTGGGGAAGTTTTCTTTACTTTTGTCTTTATTTATAAATTTCTATAATTGTTTAAGTGCTTGAATGTTTGATTAACTTTGAAAATATTTGGAGTGACTTTGAATGATAATTTGAAAATGGGGACATATGTTACTATTGCACAATGTATGCATGCATAAAGAGGGCCAAGCTTCATAAAAGTAGCATGGGCATGCCACTAAGTGACACACTATGCAATCGGGCACCAAAACATGGTCATGCCTCACCTAGCACGGCCATGCAATTCTTATGCTCAAAATGTGCACGACCATGCCTTACCTGGCATGGCCATGCAATTTTAATGCTTATAAGGTGCACGACCGTGCTTCATTTAGCATGGCCATGAAATTTTCAAGCTTCTAATGTGCACGGGCGTGCGCATGATCATGCATTCACACGTTATATAAGCGTGCAGATTCATTTCACCTAGGCATGTGACTTCACTCTTCATGTGAACCACCTCACACCTTTTTGACTTCCATTTTCCCATAACATCCAAACACCTTTTAATGTGTTTTAGTTTAATGTAAAATTTTAAAATAATGTACTTTTGTCTTTTTTTTTCTTAATAAATATGTCTTTTTATGTGACTTCTTTCATTTTATATTTTATTGTCTATTACTTTATTTTTCTTTTTGTCATTTCAATACACTTGCAATGCAACAGATTGAGGACAATGTACAATTCAAGTGTGGGGGGAGTATTTCCTTACTTTACCTTTTAGTATTTTATCTTGTTAATTTTGAGTGATTTGTCATTTATTTATTGTAGTTCATGTCAAAAAAAATATCCCACACTTTTATTTTTGCTAACTTGTTATAATTATAAGCTTTGTATATTAAAATTAAAATTAGCTAGTTTAGTTGATACAATATGTATTTAATTCTTGTAGTATATGGTTTAATGCTTTGTTAATCCTTGAGAATTAGACTTTTTAACTTTTAATCAATCTAAATATATACCTCTCTTTTGTTTTATTTAAAAAGAATTTTTGGATAAAATTTTTGTAATCAAGAGATTTGGATTGATTTTTGTTATTAGGAAAGCCTTTTTTCTACTATATGATAATTCAACTAAGTAAAAAAAAAGGATTAGATGAGCAAAAAGCTTTTAAAGCCTATAACAAGCTCCATTCTACTCCAATGCTCAAATTGAGTATGAGTAATCCAAAGGTAGCTAACGGCGGTATTCATACTCAATAATACAGGAACGGTAGGGAATACCAAAGTTAGGAAGGATTCTAATCCAACATAAATAAATAAAAAAATCAAATAAAATAAAAATTCAACTAGTTAACATATTTAGCTTAAAGGTTGACTAATAATTTAAATATGTTTGACTTTCCTTAGTTTATAAGTTTTAATTCATTAATTCTTATGAATAATTCATTTGAGAGGTATGCTTCACTTGGTAATATTCACAGTTTTTTTCTCAATTTATTAACTCAATTTTGCTAAATAATACTTGATTAAGCCGTTACTGTATTAATTAAACTATCCTTAATTTTATTTTAATATTATTATTATAATAAGGTTCTTGCTTAAGGACAAGCAAAAGTTCAAGTGTGGGGGTATTTGATAATTGCATTTTCTTATTAAGAATTAGACTCATTTTAATTTAATATTATCTCATTTTAGGTGCATAATAATTAATAGAATTAGCATTTAGATAATAATAGGACATTTAAATAAAAAATAGACAAAATCATGCATTAATTAAATAAATTAGGAGTTTTATATTTTCTATCCATTTTTTGTATTGTTCTCACTGAATTTTTATTTGTCTATAGGAATTAAAATACATATGCATTACAACCGTGTAGAAAAGTCAAAGATCAAAAATCAAAGAAAGGAACACGGGTGTGCATTGATTCTGCGCGGCCATGTAATGCCAAGCATGGCCATGCCAAAATTTTCTTGAAGACATGCACGACCATGGAATGCCAAGCATGGCTGTGCCAAAATTTGCATGAAGGTATGCATTGCCATGTAATGCCAAGCATGGCCATGCCAAAAATTGCCTAAGGAAGAACACGATCGTGCAAGGCACAACACGGTCATGCTAAAAACTTCCTTTACATGTGCACGGCCATGCAAGCCCAATTTTGGATTTGCACGGCCATGCTTGTACATTTAAGGAAATTCTACCTGGATAAAAAGAAGCATGCATGTACCATGTGCAACCCTAATTATGAGGATATAAAAGCATCATAAATTCACAGAGTAGTGAAGAAGGACAAAAAGGAAAGAATTATAGAAAGAGAACTACGGAGAGACAGAGAAAAATAGAGAATAAATAGAGAGAGAATTATAGAGAGGATAGAGAGTGAAGCTCATCCATCTACATCAGATTACAAGTAGACAGTGAAGAGATGAACAATCTACAGCTACATTGACAAGGATTAGGGAGTTTTCTCTTTTCTAATCTTGTATCTTGATTATGTTTGCTATGTCCGTTAATTCTTTTATTGTTCTCTATATGAACATGGTAGCTTAATCTCATTTTGTACTAGAGTTATCTGAGTAACCTGGAGATGTATTGAACTCTTATTTCTTTTTAAATATAATCTCAGTTCATGTCATGTTTATGGTTTTTATTCTTATGCTTCATGAATGATTCAATTATTTAAGTTAGAATATTGAGATCGAGAGGAGATTTATACCTATGATTGTAATGTTTATATTGAGTTATCCTATACTAAGAGTATTGAGACTGAGAGGAGATTTACACTTAGGGATCTAGAATAAAAACTATTAAATCTTAATTTGAGTAGAGATACCGATTAAGAGTTAATATTGCATTTTTACCTTAAGAGTTTAAGTTTGTTATGGATCTATTGATTAGAGTTTTATGAGTCGAGAGTCCCTTTATTTGAATCAATACTTGAAATAATAAGCTCACCTTGTAAATGCTAAAGAGAGATTTATGAGAATCACAATGGTAGCAGCTTAAACATGAATATGAGAGAGATTATATAAATTAGATTTTGAGCCAATAAAAATCTAGGTGAAAAGAGAAACTCTAGTACATATTATACACTACTTATTCTTTAAAAAATTAATTTAGTTTTAATTTTAATTGCTTTACAACATAAAAATTGATCTGTTTGGAAAAGAACATAAATCAAGAGAACTAGTACTTATCCTCTTCCTTGTGGGATCAATATTTGGACTTACAGTCCTATTCTATAACTTGACTCATATGCTTGTGGAATCGCATCATATCCACCACTCCTTCATCAAATTCCTCTTTAACTACCTTCTTTTTGCTGGATGAGGCACTCTCCACTTATTTACCACTCCTAAAATTTATGGCTTGACAAGATTCTTTAGGGTGATATTTAGGTTGACTAAGTAGTCTTCTTAAAGCTTGAGGCAATGAAGAAGCTTATTGAACAATCTAATTTTCAAGGATTCAATTATGGGAAATAAGTTGATCAATTCTTGTATGGAGTTGTTTGAATTTGTCATCATGTTGTTTGTTAGTGGTAGATTGTTCATTTATGAATTGCTCCATAAGAGACTCTCAGTTAGACTTTAGTGGTGGAGAATTAAAGGAAGAGTTATTTGGTTTATTCGGAAAACCAGGTGGGTTTTTTGGTTTAGGAAAATTTTGGTTAAATGGAGGGTTTAATTGAGAAAATGGATTTGACCATGAAAATCTAAGATGATTTCTCCATTGGGGGTTATATGTATTCAAGTTTAGTCCTCCTCTTTGGTTAAAAGCTCCTTGGACATAACTTACATCTTCATTAGCATTTGAATGCATATTGCATTGAGAATGCGAATGGGATCCTCCAAAAAGCTCATAAGTAACATTAGTGTTTTCAATAGAATTAACTTGAGATTTACTTACCAACTTGGTGAGAGCATCTACATTAACATTCAATAAGTTGATGGTGTCAAGTTCCAAGACTCCTCTTGCATTTGCCATTATTGGTTCATCACCCATGTACCCTTGAGATGCAAGCTCTTCAAACAAGATAATAGCTTCCCTTATTGTTTTATCCATCCATGTTTCACTAGAGGCTGCATTGACAATATTTTGATTCTCATCCATCAACCCATTGTAAAAAATTTAAAGGATCATCCAATTGGGTAGGCCATGGTGTGGGCATTGCCTTTGAAGCTCCTTGAACCTCTCCCAAGTTGCATAGATTTTTTCATTTCCATTTTATTTGAAGGTAGTAATCTCATTGCGAAACTTGGTAGTCTTTTGTGGTGGAAAATACTTATGGAGAAATGCTTGCTTCAATTGATGCCAAGTTATGATTGACTCACTTAGCAAACTAGCAAGCCATAATTATGCTTTTTCCTTGACCAAAAATGGGAAAAGTCTTAACCTTATAGCTTCATCTGTCACTCTATTGATCTTAAATGTAGCACATACATTAAGGAAAGTCAATATATGAGCATATGGATCCTCTCCTTGTAAACCTCCAAATTGGTTATTTTACACCATTTGTATGATACTTGGTTTAATTTTGAAGTTATTGTTGGCTATTGATGGAGCCATAATTCCTCCAAAATTGCCCGTCACACCGGGCTTAACGAATTCACTTAATGTACATCTTTCCAATACAGCCATAGAATCCAAATTTTTTTAATTCACTCTTCTTTGCCTTTGCTCCCTGCATAAATCATGTAAGGTTAATTCAATTTCAGGGTTAAAATATAGAATGTTATCACTAGCACTTCTAGTAAGCATCTAAAAAAATAAAAATCACAATTATTCAATTTCAAATCACTAAATCCAAAATTATAAAAATAAGCAAAAATTAAATTAAAGCCTAAAATAACCTTTTTCTTCCCTAAATTAATAAAATGCTAAACAAATTCCTCAACAACGGTGCTAAAATTTAGAGCAAGTTAAATTATATTACCTTAGTCTCTAAGACTTAGTATAGAGCAAGTAGGGTGTCGAACTCTCAGGAATTTGGAGTAGTTTGTATTAATCAGTAAGTTAATCAGATGGATAGGCAAATAAATATGATAAAGAAAAGTAAATTATTCTAACTACTCTAAAATTACTGAATAAAAGCTAATTATATTGACTACATTAATTATATTAGAAATAAAATCGAATTAAGTTCATTAGAATTACAACTTAGAATTCATCAAAGAAACTATAATGAAAATAATAAATTATCATATGAAATGAGTGAAGGAAATGACTAATAATCTTTAAGAGCAATTGTCATTGTTAACAAAAGGCAATCCTATTTAAAGTCTACAAGCATTCTCATGACATTGTAGAGATAAATATGAATTAATAAGTACTATGTCAATTCTTTATTTCTTTAAGGAGAAACACTTGTCTCCAAGTAGTTTCCTAACCCTTAAATGATTTGAATTGTTGTTCCATCAAAATGCATTAATTCTCATTATGCACACTTGATTAACAAGTCATACATAGTGGCCAACTATATATAACACATTTAAGCACTCAATTAAAATCAGCTCATTCATATAATTGTAAAAGAGAATAGTTCTTTGATTCATTCCTCCTTGCAATTCTAACTACAATTTTTTAGCTAAAATACATAATAAACATATTCGAACAACATCTGGAAAGTAAAATAAACATCAAGTACTAATGGAAAGAAAGATAGAACTTAAATATTGATAGCTTGCTTGAACAATTCTTCACTTCCTTGAATGTTCTTTAATGAAATATTTAGAATACTTTTAAATAAACAATAGTAATAATCAACAAGATATACTAAGTGCTTTTCTTAGTTCGTTCTCCTCTTTTTTTGTAAAAGAGAATACATCTATTTATAGACCTTCTCATCATCCCAATTTGTACACTTTTCAACAGAGGTCAAATGTGAAGAGTTATGAAGAAAGGTTGCATTAACTACTCGACACCATTGTGTCGAGTCAAATGTAAGTCAGCACAATGTGCCTCTGTAACGACTCAACACTGTGGTGTGAGTCGGCACCAGTCTTCCATCATGGCTCGACTTAGCCGTTCAGTATGGGACGAGTCAGCACCAATAGAATAAGTCAACACCAACAGAATGAGTTAGTATGATGGGTTACTGTAATGAGTCGGCACCATCAGAATGAGTCAACACCAACCCTAGCTTGCTTCCTTTGATTCTAAACTTCATTTAGATGCACTTCATTTGAATATAAGCATGAGATTAGCATAAAATGACCTAAAAATCATATAAAGAACATAAAAACATAAGAGAAGAAAGAAAATGCAATAATTAAACATAATGTTAATACAAACTAAAAAGAAAGTTAACAAAAATGATCCTAAATGAATATGCTATTTTACATTTTATCATCTGGGCATATGAGTTCAGGATTCTCCCTCGTTCGTTCATTGAGCATTTCTAGGAGGATGGCTTCCCTCATTATTCTTACTGGATTAGGAAGACTACTTATTTGATTGAGGATTGCATAGTGGCTTGGGACCATATGGGGAAGGTATCCCCTAATCAGGCATGTCTAATTCCTATTGCATTAGTTATTTCTCTTTTAAGGATCTTTTATTCATTCTTGCCCTTTGAGCATATTTTTCTTTGCTGGCGGGTGGTGAGGTCTCATTAGATGGCAGAGATGGTGACTGCATGGCAGCCGACAGAGAGACGAGTGTTGCTCTCTGGCCTCATTGGTAGAGTGTGGTATTTGGGCGAGTGAGTCCATCATTGGTGGGATGTCCTATATATGAGGAGAGTTCCCGTCCCTCCTCCTAGTGACATGTTCTGGGGCCATGAGCTTTTTGGTGATGATTTTGCTACTGTTATGATGGGATTCCCCTTTAAGAGCTTTTTAGAGAGTGTGGGTTTGCCTTATGCTGATGTATTGATCCCTCAGCTGATTGACATTGTAGCTAGTGGGACTTTTCCTCCACCTCAACCTTCTTAGGCAGATGCATCTCATCCTTCGGGTTTGAGGATTAGGCCATCATGTGGGTCATTAAGAGTTGCTTCTTCTGACCTGGTAAGCCTTTATTCATGTTTTGCTGCAAGCATATAGCAAAATTTATTAGTAATAAATTGTAATTGATGTGAGTTGTGAGAACTTATCTATAGCAACATTAGAGAAGATCTTAATCTCATTTTGAGGAGGATGAGGGCACATTCCGTAATGAGGCGACTGCCCATGCCAGTGGTGTGGCTTCTAGTATTACCACTTTTAGGGACTTAACAGTTCATCCATCTTTGTCTTTACTTGGGACATATATCCTTGGTAGGGTAGTGAGTTTTGATTTGCCTAGACCTGGCTTTCCTCAGTCGAGTGTTGCTCCTGCTGATGCTACCCATGTTCGTGTTCTCTACTTATTCATGCCTATGTTTCATTTATTTAGTGAGTAGTAGTTGACTTATTTGCTTGCTTTTGTATATTCCTGTCTCCTCTAGTCAGTACTGGTATACTATTATAAGGAGTGCACAATAGTGCTTTTTGGAGTTTGCTACCAATAAGAGGGTATGCCTTCTTTATTGTACTTACTTATTTTATGCACATGTTTTATGCATGAGTGTACGATATGAAATATGTAATGTAGGTTAAGCACCATCTCACCAGTCATGAATGGAGCAAGAGCATGTAGCTTATCATGACCACATCAGTGAGCTGGAGTCATAGCTAGCATCCTTTGTAATGAACGATGATGAGTCAAGATCAGACAAGGGGCATGCTTGAGCAGGATTAGTGCTTGCTTCTGATGGTAGCCATGACTAATGTAGTTGTTTTAGGATCTAGGTGTAGGTATTTTGGCCTATGGTTTGCTTTGTTGTATTATTTTCCAGAGGTTATGGACTCTGGGTGTTGTATTTGGGCATTTGTCCCGTATGTTGTATGATGCTTATATTATGATGATTGTATATGCTTCTTATTGTGTATCATTGATGATGATGTTTACCATTACTATTGTCTACCTCTTTTCCCTTTTTTGCTTAAGGCATCTCATTTTTGGAGCTTTTCACACTTAGCTGGGTTTTCTTTTTCTTCCCTTTATGGGCTAGGGTGTCTCCCTTTAAAGCTTTTCATGCTTAGCTGGGCTTTTTTTTTTTTTGCTTTGATGATAGTGGTTAATCCTGAAGAGAGAGCTTAAAAAGAATGGTAAGAACCATGGTTATGTAATGAAAGAAAATGCAAAGCATGCTTAATGCAATTCATGATGATAAAATGTGTTGCACTTTTCAAAGACCATTTTCATAAATTGGCAACCATTCTCATTTTGCTGTAATCATTTAACAAAAGCATAGGAAGATTCATACAAATTTTGAACTTGAGGTTACCCCTATCCCTAACTATCATTCTCATGTTTTCTAGTTAAGTATTTTCTCTCTTTCCCTAATTTTTGCCTAAGCTGCCATTCTTAGGTTTTCAACTCAGCAGGAAGTTCCTAACTTTTGCCTGAGCTACCATTTTTAGGTTTTTAACTTAGCGAGATAATATTTTTTCTTTTTTTATGCCTTATACGTAGTACTTATTCAGGTGATCTGTATTAAAGGGTTGGGAGAATTTGTTGCCTTCAGAATCCATCAGCTTGACTGCTCATTTTGATAGGACATATTTGACCAGGTATGGGCCTTTGCATTTCGGTCTAAATTTCCCTTTAAGGTCTAGATAGTTCTCTCTTACTTGCTTTAGCACCCAGTCTCCTGCTTTCATACTCTTGTGCTTTACCCTTTTGTTAAAGGTCTTGGCTAGTCGAGCCTGATAAAACTGTGTGTGGTATAGAGCCTTGAGCATTTGGCTATTTAAGAGAGTGAGATTATCATGTCTCTGTTGAGCCCACTATACTTCTAGCAATTCAGATTCAATTGCTACTCAAAGAAACTTGATCTATGTTTTGACTAGAAGAACTACTTCTGATCCATATACTAATGAAAAAGCAGTTACTCCTATTAAAGTTCTGATTGTTGTTCGATACACCTATAAGGCATGTGGTAATCTATCTGCCCAATCTTGGTAAGTTTGATTCATCTTTGACAAAATTTTTTTTGATGTTCTTGTTTACAGATTCGATGGCCCTATTTGCTTATGGTCAGTAAGGAGAAGATTTATGATGTTCCACCTTATAACTCCTTAGTAGCTCTCTAACTTCCCCTTGGAATTGGAGACCATTGTTAGAGATGATGTGATGGGGGATCCTATATTGATGAACATATTTCTTTTGATGAACTTAGCCACTTTCCTGGCTCTTATCATTGCAAATGATTCTGCTTTGACTTATTTTATAAAGTAGTCTACTGCTACTAGGATGCACCTGTGTCTGTTTGAGGCTATCGGGTGGATTTCCTCAATTATGTATAGTCTCTATGCTTAAAAGGGCCATAGAGAGGAGATGTAGTATAGTTCTATTGGGGGAAGGTGACTGAAATTCCCATGGATTTGACACTTATGGCATTTCTTTACAAATTTGATAGAGTCTTCCATCATCTTCATTTAGAAGAACCTTTGTCTGATTAGCTTCTTAGCTAGGACTACTCTGTGGACCATAAACACCCTCATGTACTTTTTTTACTACTTTTACAGCCTCAATTTCATTTAGACATTGGAGTTGTAAACCATATGAGGTTCTCCTGTATAACACACCTTCGTGCGATATGAATTTTGATGCTAGTCATCGAATGACTACTTTGTCTCTTTCATCTGCTTGATCGGGATAGGCTTGTTACTTCAGATAGCTCTAGATGTTATAGAACTAGGGTTTTTCAGTTATTTCTATCTTTGCTATTCTATAGTTTTTATGATAAGGTTGTCCCGATATGAGTAGAATCAGAGGCTTCATGGGCATTTTGGATGGTACTTCCTATACTGATGCTAGGGAAGCAAGTAAATCTACCATCTATTTGTGATTCTTAGGGAGATAAATGAATTTTCATTTTTTAAAGGACATGGTAAGTAGCCACAAGTGGTTCAAGTAAGGCTTTAAGTGCTGCTCTTTCAGTTCCCACTCTTCTGTGGCATCGTTGATTACTAGCATGAAATCTTCAAAGATTTTAACTTCTGTGATATCTAGAGATATCAGTGCTTTTATTCTGAGTGTACATGCCTCGTATTCTACTTCATTATTTATGACTCTAAACTCAAGCTTTTTAGCAATTGGTACTACTTCACCTTTTGGAGATTGTAGTATGACACCGACTCTTGAGCCGAACTGATTGACTTCTTCATCAAAGTACATGTCCCATCCTTGGATTATAATGGCTGAGCTAAAGTCATCTGGGAAGTCCAGTTGGATTTCTTCTGAGTCTGGAATGGGGTTAAGAGCTAAAAATTCAGCTACTGCTCTCCCTTTTACTACTTTTTTAGTCAGATATTGCACGTGGAATTCTATTAGCAGTACAAGCCACTTGACAAGTTTCCCCACTAGAAAGGGAGCTTTGTAAAGGTACTTCATTGGGTCCATTTTAGACACAGCCTAAATTCTATAGGATTGAAAGTAGTGTCTGAGTTTCTTCATTGCCCATACCATTGCCAGGCATATCTATTCGACTTAGTTGTACTTCTCCTCATATCGTAGCATCTTCTTGCCTAAGTAGTAGGCTGTGTATCCTACTTTTATTTCTCCCTCTTGGGCTAACATTGCACTAATTGCATTCCCTTTGATGGCCATATATAGGGTTAGAGGTATCCCTAGTTTAAATGGTCTTAGAGCCAGTGGGTTGGCTAGGTAGCTTCTAATCTTATCAAATGCTAGCTGACACTATTCATTCCATTCAATTGGCTAATTTTTTTTGAGTAACTTGAAAATTGGTTCACACATTGCTGTAAATTTAGCAATGAATCTGCTGATAACTTAGTAATGAATCTGCTGATGAACTTTAGTTTCCCTAGAAACCCTCTGATTTCCTTCTCTATTTTTGGCACTGGCATCTCTCTGATGGCTTTTTCTTTGTCTGGATCCATTTCAATCCCATTATGATTGACAACATACCACAACATCTTTCTTGAAGTGACCCTGAATATGCATTTCTTTGAATTTAGCCTGATTCTAACTTTTGACCCTTCTGAGGAACTTTTCTAGATTACAGGGGTGTTCTTCCCTAGTTTTTGACTTGACTATCATGTCATCAATGTATACCTCCACTTCTTTATGCATCATATCATGGAACATTGTAGTTGCCATTCTCTAGTAGGTTGCCCCTGCATTCTTTAGTTAAAAAGGCATTACTCTGTAGTAGTAAGTACCCTATTCTATTATGAAAGTTTTCTTTGCTTTATCGATAATGGCCATTAGGATTTGATTGTACCCAGAGAATCCATTCATAAAAGAGTACATTGCACATGTGGCGGTGCTATTAACCAATATGTCTACGTGAGGTAGTGGGAAATCATCCTTTGGGTAGGCCTTATTTAGATCTCTATAGTTGACATAAAATCTAACCCTTTCATCTTTTTTTAATACTGGCACCATATTTGCTAACCATTCTAGATAGTCTACTACCTCTAGGAATTTTTCCTTGATCTGTTTCTCTATGTCCTCTTTCACTAGTTAGGCCTATTCTAGTATGAGTCTTCTTAATTTCTCCTTTATTGATTTGCACCCTTCTTTGGTAGGAATGAAGTGTTAGGTAATGTCTCTGTCAATACTAGGCATATTATCGTATGTCCAGGAAAATACTCTTAAATATTTTATTAATATTTTTTCAATTTCTCTCCTCTTTTTAGGGGTAACATCTTTCACAATATGAAAAATGCACGGTTCAGATTCTGTGCCAATGTTAAATTATTCAGTGCATATGGAATGAATGTCAAATATGCTAATGTTTTGATCAATGCAATGCACACTACCATTAGGAAAGACATCAAATAAGTAAGCAAAATCAGATTTCATTGCATTAACTTTATAGTTCATTACATCATCAGTTTCAAATAAAGAAAAAGAAATTAAAGACGTGAACTTTCTCTGGATCAATGGTTTGAGAGATGTTTCTATCTTTGGATCATCCACTATCTGTATACTTCATCAGTAATACCGTCTTTAATACTAGCGGTAAATTGGTGGGTGATTCTCTTCCTCTATGTTGCTCTAAAGAGATCCACAAACCATTATTGTATCCTACCACTAAAGAAATCTATAAGCTCAGAAGGTATGTGTTGTTTCTTGCCAAATTCTCTTTTTGCTTGTGTCAGATAGTAGTGGGTGCATGACCTAAATCCTGAGATTAGTACGCAGTTGACATATATGTAGAAAGTCACATGTCCTAGTTTCCACCATGGGACATCCATGTTACTTGATATTCTGGTGTATCCTTTATGCATTAAAAGCACTGCTGGGCTGTGATGTAGGCTGAGTGCCCATGAACATCCTTGATGTGTCTTTTTAAGTGATTCCTGTGTTGGTATCTCATCCAGTTCCCTATAGGTTTATTGAGTAGACTTAGCTTTTCTTGCAGCCTTTCTTGCAGCCATATTTAAAGCAATAGAGGGCTTCTAGTGAAGTTTGAACTTTTCCTATTTTTGAGGTCATCCAAGCCTTGAATGGTTTCTGCTAGAAATAGTGGGAAGGGAGTCATTCTACAGTCCATTCCTTCAATGACCTGGAGTATCCTATAATCTCCTAGCCCATCATTTGAGATGGTGAAGTATTGCATAAAGAGGTAACACACAAAAAGACATGCCCAAATCAGAGTACCAGTCTTTTTGGTAGTGCAAGCAGCTAGTAGTTGTATAGGAATTAGTCATCTGCACTCGGTGACTAGTTCATTAAGCTTTTATGAGCTTAGATCAAGGAAATTAGCCCCAAGCCCTAGGTATTTAACATCTTGGTTAGTGAAGATTGCCTTTTCAGTCTTAGTGGGGGTTCACCCTACTATGGCACTAAATTCTTCATATAACGGGCATAGTTCTTTGGTGTTGAATTGGAACACATGCTCTTGAGGGTCCCAGAATGACATTGCAGCATTCAAAAGTTCACATTTGAGGTGCATATGCTGGAATTTCTTAATGCATAGCATTCCATATGGTTATAGTCTTTTCCAATCAGCCTTGTCAAGATTATGGAGGAAATGTCTAGTGATACTAGTTTGGTTTTCTAGGCTTTTAACCATGGCGCCATCGTCAAGCAGTTCTTGAATCCTGACTTTTAGTTTTCCATTTCTTTGGCTATAAGAATTAGCTTAATGATCACTCATATTTGAATGTTGTATTCCTATACATTTATTAGGGTTAGCCAAATGAGTGATGCATGTTGTGTGCCTGCAAAAGAAAAGGGTGAGCATGTATGCATAGAGTGGATGCAAAATCCTATGATGAAATATGATTATTCTTGTAAAAAAAATAGTGGTTAGCAAATGCTATCTACA
This sequence comes from Mallotus nudiflorus, assembly GCA_947683625.1. Classification (NCBI taxonomy): domain Eukaryota; kingdom Viridiplantae; phylum Streptophyta; class Magnoliopsida; order Malpighiales; family Euphorbiaceae; genus Mallotus; species Mallotus nudiflorus. Next base: position 253,231 of record CANTUR010000985.1, read on the forward strand.
TGTATGCTATGAATGCATGATTAAAGTTAGTTAGTTTTCCTAAATAGTGAACAAACTAATCATAAGCAAGTCCTTACTTCCAACCTTATTTCTCCATGAGGTCATTCGGTCTGTTTTCTCGGTGGGTTTTGAACCTATAGTCATCAGGGGACTATGATTCTGCTTTAGGAACTAGGCTGTTTCAATTTACATTAGTCAAAACCAAAGGGTAAACTGAGGAATGATACTTAAATATGCTTGAGGTAATCACATGATGTAAATGTGAGGGTTAATTATTAGGCTTCAGATGATGTCCAGAGCCTATATGCACCCATATGCATAAGACCAAGGTCAATCAAAAGGATTATGAGTTCTTACCCCTATATTAATATTCCATATGTTTATCGAGAGTCAAGAAGGTATCATTTAATAGTTTACAGTTTGATTTTACTGACATATATGTCCACAATCTAGTTGGGTTCCTAACCTATTCATTTAATTTGATAAGGATAAATGGACGACATCTCATAGGTTCCATCATTGAGGGATGTCATTATTTGTTAATTTGCATAGACCATTCAAGCTGAGGTACATGAATCTTATCATTCCTCATGCTTGAGTCTTGCATGAAGTAGATGAGAATCACATGATCCTGAGTGTAAATTTTCTATGAAAATTGACATTACAACATCATTCGATGATAAACATTAGGAGGGTCATGTCATTTATGAGTATCAGGTTAGACGGATAGCGTTAGGACAAGGATAGCATGCATAGCTTGGTGGAATCCTAGTGGATGTTACTATTGGTTTATCTGCATAAGCTAAGTCAGGGTGAAAGGATAAGGGTTCTTTTAGCAAGAATGCTCCCATATGACTAGAGTTATAGACTCCAGTCAGTGAGTCTAGCATTCTTTTGATAACTAGGTCACCCCCTTAAGGACTTGGGTTACAGACTCTGGTTAGATGAGTCCAAGGAATGCACGAGTAAAGACTAAAGGTGATAATACTATATCTTCATTGCCCTGTGACTTAAGTGGAATCATAGTGGCAATGTCATTTAGTATTATCGAGGCTTTTAGGGACAAGTGGTGCACGTGTGATGTGTAGTGCAAATGCAATTGTGAGGAGCTCTATACAATTGAGTATTGCATAATGAGAAATAGTCATTTTTTAGTTGATCCCTCTTACTTAGAAGTCCCCAGTGGAGTCGCCACTGTGAGCAACCTCTCCACGAGCTTTCTCAATTTTGGATAGTGGTATGTTTTTATGGGACATTGTGCTAGCCTTTTTGTTTTTGAGGGATATGGAAACTTTATCGAATAGGGACAAATGATTGGTCTTGGGGGGATGAGACACTTTTGATTTTGTGGAGTCACCACCTGATTTTTAAAAAATTGAGAAAAAAGGGACAACATCGGGTCACTCAATTAGTGTTATCCCTAGCAGAGATTTTCAAGTTCGGGGGATCATGTATAGTTTTTAACTATTTCTTATTATACAATATTTGATGAATAGATACCGTAACACCCTAGCTTCGGTAATGACAGTTTGTATAGCATTCACATAGTACATCAGATAGTGGAAGATAATAAAGTTGAAAATTTAATTATTACATCGCTTCCCTGATAAAATACATATAAAAAGGAAAAGATTGTAGAAAAGTAAATCTAATTTGGATATGACTAATATGCAAGATTAACACAACCATTCTCATAGTTTTCTGGATTTTATGAATAATAGGATGATCATGCATGCATGTAATGATTATTTATGTTATGATGATGTATGATAATATAAAGCATGCATGAGGTCATCATTAGATCGAGAGCATGATGACTGTATTATAGGATATGAACTTTTCAAATTATTGGTATTCACAATATGATTTCATGATTTCAGAAATTGAGGATGTAGAATGATTATATGAGATGAGCATAATAAAGCATATATTATTCACGTAGCATGCGAGATTGCCATTCTTATCACACAAGCACAATAGTATTCCTAAATGCTAAAATAATTATGTGGTCCTCAGACTCAACTGAGCTTATGTGGGTTTTAAAGCTTTAGCTTTGAGAGATTATTAAGCTTTCCTCATTGAGAGGTTTAAAAAGACAATAAAATGATGCTAGATTATATACCTTTGTAGCGTGCTTTAATAAAGATGAGGCTTGGTTTGGTGGAAAAGGGATCTAACAACCTAAGAGAAAGGCTATAGGAGAGCAAAAACTATCTAGGAAGCAGTTTCCAGCACCTTCAATTGGACTGATTTTTAAGTGTGTGTGTTTCCACTCGCTCCCCCTCTAAAATAGGGTGTGAATGAGTCAATTTATAAGGGAAATTGAGTAGAATAAGGTGGTAAGGGTGTGGTCGCATGTACATATCGAGGATTTTGCTCGTGGCCATGCCAAGTGTGTGTGGCTGTGCACAGTGTATGCGTGGTCACACACTAAGTGAGTGGTCACACACGCACGCGCATGATCCATGCATACTTCGGCCTTCTATGCACATTTCCCAAGTTTTACACATGTTATTCTGGGGTTGTTTCTTAAGGGCTTTGGGCCTTTTAGACGTATTTTTAGAGTCTGCAAAATTCAGCCTCGATTTTAGCACATGACACCTAGGGGCATTTACACGCACTTCTAAGCGATATGTGCTGATCCTTGGATTGTGTTAGATCATTCTAGGATCACTTTCGGAGGTTTTAGGGCCTTTCAGATGTGTTTTTAAGGTCCATTTTATCAAAATCAAATTTTATTTTCTCACGAAGCTGGGTCTCGGTCTAGTAAAGTGCACACTAACCCAATGAGCTGAGTATTTAAAGAGAAATTTTTTCAAAATAAACCTTTATTTGTTCCGATAATTCATATTTTGCAAGGTCAGAGTATAACTTAATTTGCACACTAGTTGGGTTAGTTAAGTTTTTAAGGTTGCACACTTTAGAGGTGTTATAAACGAGTAAACTGTAGTCATCTCGGGGATTCGTTTCGTCATTGGACCTTTTTAAGGATAGGCAAATTTGAGGTATGACAAGGCTTCATGGGCATTTTAGATGGTCCTTCCCACATTAATGCTAAGGAAGCAAGTGCATCTGCCATCTGATTATGATTCCTAGGGAGATGAATGAATCTACATTTTTAGAAGGACATGGTAAGTAGCCTCAGGTGGTCTAGGTAAGGCCTTAAGTGTTGCTCTTTTAATTCCCACTCTTTCGTGGCATGGTTGATTACTAGCATGGAATCTCTAAAGATTTTGACTTTTGTAACATATAGGGATATTAGTGATTCTATTTTGAGTATGCATGCCTCATATTCTGCTTCATTGTTTATGACTCTAATTTTAAGCTTTTTAGCCATTGGTACTACTTCACCTTTTAGGGATTGTACTATGACACTGACTCCTATGCTAAACTGATTAATCACTCCATTAAAGTACATACACCATCCTTCGATTTTAATGGCTGAACTAAGGTCATTTAGGAAGTCTAGTTGGATTTCTTTTGACTCTGGAATGGGGTTAAGAGCTAGAAATTCAACCATTGCTCTTCCTTTTACTGCCTTCTTAGTTAGATACTGCACATCGAATTCTATTAGTAGTATGAGCCACTTGGCAAGTTTTCCCACTAAAGAGGGAGCTTTATAGAGGTACTTCATTGGGTCCATTTTAGACATAGCCTGAATTCTAGAGGATTGAAAGTAATTTTTAAGTTTCTTCATTACCTATACCATTGCCAGGAAAATTTATTTGACTTGGTTGTACTTCTCCTCATACAATAGCATCTTCTTACTTAAGTAGTAGATTGCATGTTCTGCTTTTGTTTCTCCCTTTTGGGCTAACATTGCACTAATTTCATTTCCTTCAATGGCCAGATACAGGGTTAAAGGTATCCCTAGTTTAGGTGGTCTTAGAATTGGTGGGTTTGCTAGGTAGTTCATGATCTTGTCAAATGCTAGATGAGATTGTTCATTCCATTCAACTAGTTGATCTTTTCTGAGTAGCTTGAAGATCAGTTCACACATTGTTGTCAACTTGGCGATGAATCTGCTAATGAATTATAGTTTCTTTCTCTAATTTCTTTCTCTATTCTTGGCACTGGCATCTCTCTGACCACTTTTGCTTTGTTTAGATCCATTTCAGTCCCATTTTGACTGATAACATACCCCAGTATCTTTCCTGAAGTGACTTTGAATATGCATTTCTTTAAATAAAGCTTGAGACTATACTTTTTAACTCTTTTGAGGAATTTTTGAGGTATGACGGGTGTTCTTCCCTAGTTTTTAACTTGATTATCATGTCATTAATGTACACCTCCACTTCTTTGTGTATCATGTCATGAAACATTACGGTTGCCATTCTCTGGTAAGTTGCTCCCACATTCTTTAGTTTGAAGGGCATTACTCTGTAGCAATAAGTACCCATTTCATTATGAAGGTTGTCTTTGCTTTATCGATAATTGCCATTAGGATCTGATTATACCAAGAGAATCCATCCATAAAGGAGTATATAGCACATGTGGTGGCACTGTCAACTAGCATATCTATATGGGGTAATGGGAAATAATCTTTTGGGCAGGCCTTATTCAGATCTTTATAGTCAACGTAGATTCTTACCCTTTTATCTTTCTTCGGTACTGGCACCATATTTGCTAACCATTCTGAATAGTTTACTACCTCTAGGAACTTTGCCTTGATCTTCTTCTTGATATCTTCTTTCACTAGTTAAGCCCATTCTAGTATGAGTCTTCTCAGTTTCTACTTTACCAATTTGCACCCATCTTTTATAGGAATGAAGTGTTGAGCAATGTCTCTATCAATACCAGGCATATCATTGTACATCTAGGTGAATACTTTTGAATATTTTATTAATATTTTTCAATTTCTCTCCTCTTTTCAAGGGTAACATCTTTTAAAATATGTAGAATATGTGGTTTAGATTCTGTGCCAATGTTAAATGATTTAGTGCATATGGAATGAATGTCAAATATGCTAATGTTTTTATCAATGCAATGCAAATTACCATCAGGAAAGACATCAAACAAGTAAGCAAAATTTGACTTCATTTCATTAACTTTGGAGGTCATTACATCATCAATTTTAAACAAAGAAAAAGTATAGAGATCATCATTAATAATATCTTCAAATAGGATATCATCGATTCTTGATTCGAGTATGGCAACTACTTGAGCATAATCGATAGTCTTACTTTGAGATTCTAGTTCCAGATTTCTCATCAGCTCATTAATGTCAGTCTCAGTGACCATATCTAGTGAGTGCTTTCCTTTGGGGGTGTCATTGAAGATCTTGAACCCTAATTTCTTGATTCTATTGCTTGCCTACTTCTCACCTTGTCCTTAGTAGACTTGGGTTGAGCTTTTAACCACAAAAGATATTGGCTTCTTAACCCCAATGTACTTTTTGAGATTGTACCCTAGACCACATCTGTTGGTCTATCCTTAGAAGTTAGGGAACTTTGTGACCCTAATGTTCCTTCCTCCTAATCCTGTTCCAGGTAGATATTACATCTTCTTCATCATAGCAGAAACTTTTAGATTGACATAATCGTCATTGATTACAGAAACCCTAAATCCTAGTGGGACCACATTCAGATAGGCAATAATGTTGTTTGTTTCAGTAGGGATGGTAACAAATTTTCCACTTAGAGGAAACTTGATCTTCTAATGGAAGGTATACCACCTAGTGGGTGGAACCAAGGTCTTCCTAATAGTAGGGCAAAAGTTGGAGGGATGTCCAAGATGGTAAATTCTATTACTAATTTGATATCCCCCACTGTGACTACTACTTTGAAAGTGCCAATGACTAGATTCTTTGAATCATCATAGGCTTTTATGACCACATTGGATTCTTCCAAGTTTTTAACATTCATCCTGAACTTATGTACTAACCTTTGGGGGTAAACATTAATGGCAGATCCATCATCCACCATAACACACTAAGTCTTCTTAGATCTAACAATTGCTTGTATAAAGAGATGATGGTTGTGGACCCTTCCCTCGAGGGGCAAATCTTCGTCTGAAAAGGTAATTGCATTGGAGGGAGCTTTCATTAGGGAGGCTATCATCTCATAAGGTGAGGCATTAGTGGCAATCTTTGCCTCATCTAGTACTCTGATAAGGGCATCCCTGTACTTCTTGGAGGCCATGAGTAGGTCCTAGATACTGGTTTGTGCCTAAGTCTTCTTAAGCTACTTGAGGAAGTGTCTTCCTCTTTGGCTAGAGCTTGATCACTTGTTACTTCTTTTGCTTTAGAGTTATCCTTTTCTTTCTTAAGAGGTTGATATACCTGCCCGCTGTGAGTTACATGATTGACTGCTAATGAGGGCTCCTTAGCTGCTTGCTTATATACTGTTGTACTGATATTCTGGTCCCAGACAATGATTTTAGGATCATTAAAGGCAAACCATATATTGATCCCCATGACTTTTAGGTTTTGAAGCTAAATAGTAATTACCACCTCGTCTTCAATGTCAAAATCTTCTCCCTATCCTGAGGATACTATGTCTTTTAAGTGCATGTGGGTAGCAGGGGTGCAGTGTACTTGACTTTATAGTTGAACTTCCCATATGGTTGGCCCAGTAAATCTTATACTTTATAGTCATTATTGGGATTTTCATCTATGTCTACTTCTTGTGTGTAAAGGCAATTAATCACTTCACCATTTTTCAAAATATGGGGGTTCAAGAATGAGGCTTGAGAGGTTATCTTCTAAGGGATTTTCTTAGGTTTTTTAGATTGATTGTTCAACAATGTTTATTAGTAGATTGGAGGAAATCATGCTAATGGTTGGTGGAGGCATGTTTTGGTAGTTCGAGAGAGGATTGATCTTGATGCTGGGTCATTTTTTTGGGTCGTCAATTTTCCAGAGTCAATGAGGTCTTAGATTGCATTCTTGAGGGTTTGACATGTATCAGTGGTATGACTAGGCATCTGATGAATGTGGCACAATAAGTTTTGGTTAATCTGAGGGGGTAGTGGGTTTGGAAGAGGCCTAAGTTCTTAAGGTTATAGGAGGTTCTTTTATTGTAGTCTTTATAATGCTTTGGATAGTGGGAGGTTAAAGTTTAAGAAATTTCTTAGTGGTCTGATGGCATTAATAGATGGTGAATTATGGATGTCGGGTTGGATCATGTTTATTTTTGTGACTCAGGTGAAGGTGTTTTAGATGTTTGGTTAGGTGTTATGGCAAAAGGTGTTCCTGGCTTGCTAAGGTTCCTCATCCTCAATTTTAATCCTAGCATGATAGAGAGCTCTAAATTTGGGATAATGAGAAAAGATCATCTATTTTTTAAAGTATGATAGTGCCCCTTTGATTGTCAGCTCTATTTGTTCATCTTCCAAAGGATGGTTTCTCATTTTGACTGCCTTTCCCTACCATCTTGTGAAATAGTCAGAGAAAGCTTCATCAGGTTTCTGCTTTATGGTCTTAAGATCTCTTCAAGTGATATTTAGCTGAGTATTGTATTCATACTACTTAATAAACTTTTAAGTTAGCAATAGCCAATTGCTTTTGATTTCATCTTCAAGGTCAAAGAACCATGCCCTCAGTCCTTCCTCTAATGATGTAAAGAAGACTTAAACAATCTAAGATTCTATAAGCTTTATAGCAGCTACAAAGGTAGCATTTTGCCTTAGATGGACCCTTGGATCCCTTGTTCCATCAAACTTAGCAAAGTTTGGTAGTTTAAAATTGTCTGAAAGTGGCTCGTATTTGAATAGTGCCAAGTTAATAAAGCATTTAGAGCCATGAGTCCCCTTATCTTTGAAGGCAAATTCCAACTAAGCCATTCTATTAACTAATAATTTGACCTCCCTATCAATTCAAGCTTGGTCATGTTAGTAATTTTTGCAGCTTTTAATGCATTTTTGAGATCCTGGTAGTAGTCATCATCATCAGCAACTTGAACTGGAGCACGAGGAATTCCCTTTGCCTTATCTACCCTTGGGTGAATATATGCGAAAGCTTCATTTAGTGGTGTGCTATTTCCTCTCAAGCACTTTTAGCTTTGATTTGGGCTTGAAGGATTTCAACTATGGTACCATTAGCGATCAATTTTTAGATCCCCTCTCGTAGCCTATCTTCAAACCACTGGCAAGAAGTATCTTCTTAGTCACTCATGTTGGATATAGGATTCATATACATTTATTAAGGTTAGCTAAATGAATGATGCATGTCGTGTGCCTGTAAAAGAAAAGGGTGAGCATGTATGCATGGAGTGGATGCAAAATCCTAGATGAAAGATGATTCCTGTAAGAAATAGTGGTTAGTACGCATATGTTATGTATACATGATTAAATTTTATTAGTTTCCTGCACAATGAACAAACCAACACAAGCAAGCTCTTGCTTTTGACCTTATTTCTCCATGAGGTTGTTCAATCCTTTTTGTAGGTAGGTTTTGAACCTTTAGTCATCGAGGGACTATGGTTCCGCTCTCAGAACTAGGCTGTTTCAATTTATGTTGATTAGAACCAAAGGGAAAACTAAGGAATGATACTAAAATATGCTTGAGGTAACCATATGATGTTAATTTAGAGGCTAATTGTCAAGCGTCAAATGATGTCTAGAGCTCGTATGCATATGACCAAGGTTAATTAGAGGGAGCCTAAGTTCTTGCTGCTATATCAATATTCAATATGTTTATAGAGAGTCATGAAAGTATCATTTGATAGTTTACAATTTGATTTCACTGACATAAAGGTCCACAATCTTGTAGGATTCCTAACCCATTCATTTGATCTAATAAGGATAAATGGATGACATCTCACAGGTTTTGTCATTGAGGGATGTCATTATTTATTAGTTTACACAAAGTATTCAAGCTAAGGTACATGATCCTTATCATTTCCCATGCTTCAGACTCACACAAAGTAGATGAGAATCATGTGGACTTGAGCATGAACATTCTGTGAGAACTGACATTATGACATCATTTGATGATAAACACTGGGAGAGTCATGTCATTTTATAAATATTAGGTCAGATAGATAGCATTAGGATAGGGATAGCATGCACAACTTGGTGGAATCCTAATGGATGTTACTACTGGTTTATCCATATGAGTTGAGCTAGGGTCAAAGGCTAAGGGTTCCTTTAGCAAGAATGCCCCCATATGACTAGGGTTACAGACTTTAGTCAGTAAGTCTAGCATTCTTTTGATAACTCAGTCACCCCCCTTTAGGACTTGGATTACAGACTTTGGTTAGATAAGTCAGGTGAATTCACGAGTAAAGCCTAAACATGATAATATTGTATCTTTATCACCTTGTGGCTCGAGCATAATCATGGTGATGATGTCATTTAGTATTTTGAGACTTTTACAGATCAATATTGCACATGTGATGTGTAGTGCTAATGCAGTGGTGAGGGGCTCTACACGATTGAGCATTGTATAATGAGAAATAGTCATTTTCGAGTTGATCTCTCTTACTTAGAAGTCCCCAGTGGAGTTGCTACTGTGAGCGACCTCTTTTTTTTTTGCATCTCTTATTTTTAGTTTTGAGACAAATTAGTTCTATAAGGGTCTTTTTATTTTCGAGGGACATGGCAACTTTACCGAATAGGGATAAAGGATTGGCCTGGAGAGGAACAAGATGCTTTTTTTTAATTTTATGGAGTCGCCACTCAATTTTTAGAAAATTAGGAAAAGAAAGGGACAACATTGGGTCACTCAGTGAGTATTACCCCTAGTAGAGATTTTCAGGTTCGAGGGATCACATGTACTTTTTAACTATTTCTCATTATACGATGTTTGATGTATAGCTACCGCAACACCCTAGTTTCAATAATGACAGTTTGTATAGCATTCACATAATTCATCATATAGTGGAAGATAATAAAGTTGAAGATATTATTATTACATGGCTTTCCTAATAAAATACATATAAAAGGAAAAAAGAGATTGTGGACAAGTGAATCTAATTTAGATATGATAAGTCTATAGGGTAAATACGACCATTCACACAGCTTGCTTGATCATATGAACAATAGGATAAGCAATGGAGACTCGATTATTTGAAAGAGTAAGTGAAATGTAGATGAACATGCATGCTTGCATCGATTATTTATGCTATGATGATAATATAAGAGATGCATGATGTCATCACTGGACCGAAAACATGAGGACTCTATTTTGGGATATGAACTTTCACATTATTGATATTTACGATGTGATTTCATGTTCTGAAACTAGAGGATATAGAATGATGATATGAAATAAGCATGATAAAGCATAGATTATTCATATAGCATGCAAAATTGCCAGTCTCATCACATAAGCACAATAATATTCCCAAATACTAGAGATCATAAAATAAAATGCAATGTGATAAAATAAATATGCTAAAATGATTATATGGTCTTTAGACCTATTTAAGCTTGTTAAAGCTTTAGCTTAGAAGGATTATCAAGCTTTCCTTATCGAGAGGTTTAAAATGACAATAGAATAATGCTAGTTGGTATACCTTTGAAGCATGCTTTGACAAAGATAAGGCTTGGTTTGGTGGAAAGAGGTCTAATCTCCTATGAAAAAGATAGTGGGAGAGCAAAAACTATCTTGAAAGGGGTTTCCAACACCTTTGATCAGATAGATTTCTTAAGTGTGCATTTCCACTTGCTCCCCCTAGAAAATAGGGTATGGAGGTGCCTATTTATAGTGAGAAATGTGTGGAATAGGGGGGTATAGGCATGGTCACGCTCATGTCCCTAGGACAGAGTGCGTGATCACGTGAAGTGCACGTGTGCATGGGTGTTTATGGCTTTGTATGCACTTTTAAGTGACACATGCTAATCCTCAAGTTATGCTGGACCATTCCAGGACTACTTCTTGAGGTTTTGGAGCCTTCTGTACGTGTTTCCAAAGTCTGTTTTATTCAAAATTGATTTCTATTTTTTCATAAAAATGGGTCCTGATCTAATAAAATGAATACCTGTAGATGGTGGGGTTTAGTGCGCACTCAAGATCTTAGCAACCGCTACGCTGTTTAAGCTTAGGGCTCTAGAGAACACACTAACCACTATCACAAAGACATGGTGTGGCAATGAGGAGTCAGCACCTAGGGTAATAATTGGGATAAATCGAAAAATGGTGGTACTTGATTCCCTAAAAGAAAGCTAGCACCACAACTAGGAGATTTTAGATATAGAATACTAACTTCTTTCAGTCTTGTGTTCTTTTAGAATGGCTTTATGAATTACTATTTTATCCTCTATTTACATGCAATTTCATATAAACCCTTATAAAACAATAAACTCCAAGCAAATTAATCATGAAATATACAAGTAAAAAATGCATTCATCATGATCCCTAGGTTAGTCTAATCTATATTAATTTTAATTAAATGAGCTAAATCTACATATTTTAATTTACAAGTGAGTCTAAAGACTAATGGGCCTAATTCCTTTTAATTAAATGATCCTAAGTCTATTTATTTTAATTCTAAATATGGGCCTAAATCTTTGAATTATGAAGTATTTAATTTAGTAGGCCTAATTCTACATGTTTTAATTCTAGAATGATCTTAAATCTATAAATTATAAAAAAGTTTAAATTAAATGGACTAAGTCTAAATTAATTAAATTAAGTTATGTGAGCCTATGTCTAATTAACTAAGTGGGCTTAAGTTATCTCTACCCTAAATCTAATTAATTATGGGCCTAAAGATGCATTTTTATTAATTAAACCTAAAAAACCTAAATTGAAATGGTTTAAAGCCTAATGTGGGTCTAGGGCCCAAAACACATAAATATAAGCAAACAAACCCAAAAACAATAAAAATATATCAAAATAAACGAATAAAAGATCAAACAATTAATTTAACTTTTTATAAAAATCCTAATTTAATTAAAGTGACCATAAACAAATAAATAAATAATTAACAAACAACCTTAATTCTAACCACTTAAATCTAATCCAATCCTAATGATTTCTATAACCATTAATTTTAATTAATTACCCAATTAAAATTCTAATTTTACTAACCGATTAATTAAAACAAAACATTCAATTACACACACACAAAATTTCATTATTCCCACTATTAGGGCTATTACAATAAACTATTAAGAATAATAAAAAAAGAAGAATAATTAATACAATCCCATAAATAAATAAAAAATAAGATAATTAAATAAAACCTAAAAACTACATCTAGCTACAAGGTTCCATCCATGGCATTCAATGGACCTCTATGGATTTAGTTCTTCAAGAATGATCATCATATAATTTCCTCCATAATCACCATCACAAAAGGATAAAACAATGATTAGTGAATAAAATTGTAATAAAAATTAAATAAAATTGAAATTCAATAAAATCAAAATAATAATAAAAGAAGAAAATTAAAAGAAGGTAGGGAGAAGATAATGCTTATGGATGCTTATGAATGAATTGCTCCTCAGACTAGTAAGATCACCGTTGTTTTTTAGTAGGCCTTCAAAACTTGTTATTCTTCTTCTCAAAAAATCTCCAAACGAATAAATCACCAAGAATTTTTTTTATAGAAAAGAATGCTCAGTATTGAGAATTGAGAGTTGAGTTCCCCTGTTATGAGCCTAAGCTCTCCTTTTATTAGGAAAAAACCAAAAAATCCTAAGTTGTACATATTAAGAGTTCCAATTTTAAGAGAATTTTTATTTCCTGAATAGTTAGATAAATCCCAAAATAAATTTAAGAAAATTTTTTAACCAATCAAAATTGAGGAAAATATTTTTATTTTTTGTAAAAAATACAAAAAACAGACAGAAAAACACGTAATTCCAATTGGAATTATAGAATTCCGATCAAAATTCTATAATTTTGATTTTTAAATTTTAATTACAAAAAGACACTTGAAAGAAATTAAAATTTTCAATTAGGTCTTAAAAGGTATTACAATTAAGTCCTTAAAAAACCAATGAAACTCTTTCTAAAAACGGATTCAAATTTTTGAGGTTTTAAACTTCAAGTGTTGAAGACCTACTTATAACATTTTCATCATTGGAGTCATTTGTCGCATCCATATTTTATTATCTCGAAATTGGGTGTTTATAACATCGGTCCAACAAACTGAGTGTTCCGAGAAGGGAATTCTCATAATAATCTTCTCATTGTTCGTATAATTCGTATTTCATAAGGTCGGAGCACAACTTAATAACTCGGTGATTGATTTTACACATTGGTAGGGTAAGTTAGGTTTTTTAAGGTTGCACACTTCAAAAGTATTACAAATGAGCAGACTCTAGTAATCTCAGAGGTTCATTTCATCATTGGACCTTTTTAGGGACAGTTAAATTTTAGGTATGACATATAAATAGTGGCCTGTGATGTATAAACCACATGAATTTTTTATTTAAAGACTATTTTGCCTTCATGAGTAGGGGTAGTATGGATTTAGAATTTTAATTTATTTTTTTTTCTTTTTAGTGGCTGCTACAAATACCATTTTTGATTTAAAAATTTTAAGAGTGCAATAAAGTTTTCCAAAAATAAAAGGAAAAAAGTCTAATTCACTTAACATCTTCAATGGCCTCCTTTGCCATCTTTCTAAGTTTCTTTGCTTTGCTTCACATTTCTTCAGCTTTTGCACCCTCTATCACTCGCATAATCACCTCCTTTATGAGTTCACTCTTAATGGTATCTCCATATTGTTGAACACACACACTAATACTAATTTTTAGCACTTGTGTCACTAACTTCTCATTATAGAATTGGTCAGCTCCTAGAGGCCAAGCAACCATTGGCGCTCTAGCAATTATTGCTTCAAGTGTTGAATTCCATCCATAATGCATAATAAATCCTCCTATCACTTTATGGTCAAGAACCAACACTTGTGGTGCCCAACCTTTTATTATTAGTCCTTTGCCTTTAATTCTTTGCTCAAATCCTTCAGGTAACCAACTTTGATTTTTCTTCTTCAAGATTCTTATTTTCCCTTATAACCCATATAAAAAATTCATATCTAAAGTACTCGAGCACAAATGCAACTTCCTCTAGCTGAGGTGTACCGAAGTTGGCTCAGATCCAAAGCATATATAAAGCACTGAATTGGGTTTCTTAGAATTTAGCCATTGTAAGCTCTCATGCTCGTCAATGGAGGATATTTTTCCTCTTTGTGCTTTATCTTTAACATCTCTGTTGTAGAGTGAAATAAGTCCTATATGGCATGATTTCCTTCCCAAAACATTTCTATAATGATCAGCGTAGGCTGGCTCAAGCTCATAGAAACTGTTGACAACTACACTAAAGCCAGTTAACTATGATTCTGTTGATTCTTTTAGGAATTTGGAAAAGTTATCATGTTCATGAGCTTGTCCCCTAGAATTTTCCAATTGGTTTACTAATAGCTTTATGTCTCCTGAAAGACTAGGCATAAGAAATGGTTCTGAATCTGATGAAACTTTCTTCTGCGGCTCATATAGAGCAATGGATGCAAAAGTACATAAAGAAAAGAAACTAGATCCAAGAAACACAAGCCTTAGAATTCCAAATTTATAGGCAGACTTAGTAGCCAAAGGACAGAAAAAATCAATAATAAGGCAGTCAGGATGGCAATCTCTGAGGAGCCGCTCTAGTGGTTCTTATTATAGAGAGATGATGCAAAAATTAATTTTTTTGCCATTTCAAAACCCAAGTTTCGTGAAGTAATGAAGTCAAGATTGTCGCATCCTTTAGGCAATCCTACTTCAGTGGTTGGGAACTTGAGTGTTTTGATATCAATTTGAAGACCTAAGTTCTTGCTTCTTTTAATTTGTTTGGATATGAAAGGTATATTGAAAGGAGTGGTGACTATTGTTGTCTTCAAACCTCATGAAGCAAATAGCTTGGCCATGTCTGCTGATGAGCTTGGCCACCCATATTGCCTTAAAACAAAAACACAAGATGGTGTTGCTTTTATAAGCCAAAACTACAACTTGCATTCTTTAAATTAGGACACTTAGTATTTTACAAAAAAAAAGTAGCTCAATATTGCTGAGGAAACAAAAATGAAGCCAAAAGTGGCATCATGCGTAGTCACTTATGTTATAACATTACATAATCACTTACTTACACCCTTCAACTTTCAAATTAGTAACATAGCCTATCACGTCTAAATTAGCTGGTCCAAAATTATTCTTATTTAATAGATATTTTAAATTCAAATAAGTTATTAGAAAATTACATTTCATAAGTTATTACAAATTTTTTGTCATTTTTATAATTGTATTTAAATTTAACCAAATTAATAAGAGTTTAGTAAATTTTAAATACCTATAATCAGAATTAAAAAAACAAAGAAAAAGATAGTAACACTATATTTTTGCTCCATATATTACTAGAATTAGCTATCTTATTCCTTTGTATTTATGACTTCAATGATCAATTCTTCAAGTAGAACATTCAAATCACAATAAGATGATCCATCTTCTTGAGCAGCACTTCTTGCCATATCTACAATAGCTTTTTCTTTACTTCTCTTCTCCTTTGCTTTTTCAGCTACATGATTCGAGTCGCCGCCTGTTTTATAGCTTCATTCATAATAAAATTGTGATGAATTGCTAAGGGAAAAAAACAAATATATTATATTTTTTAACTTTTGAACAAGAAAACATCTCTTTTTCATTATTTACTTGCATGTTTCTTTCTCCTTCCTTTCATATCTCTTTCTTATAATTTATTATTTTTTCTATTTTAATCTCTTACCCCTTTTTTTGTTTATTTTCATTTCATTTTTTTAATTATTATTTAATGTCTGCCAAAATCATCTCTTCTCTTCCATATTCCATCCATCTCTATCCCTTTTCACTAATTTTTATTTATTTATCTATTTATTTTCAAAGTGAGTAATTCTTACATGTAAGTCTACTATGCTACTATCTAGGAGTGAGCACGGGCTGAGAAAATTTAAAAAATTTAAATCTTTAGAATTATACTAAATTTTGGAGATTTTAAAAATTAAATTTTCAATGCCAGTACCAAATTTAAAAAGTTTCATATGTGTACCATCCCTTTTTTTTGGGACGGTTCGGTATGGCGATTTGGTTATTTTTGAACGAATCGGTATGGTACAGTTCAAAATGGATTTTAAAAATTTATATTATACATAAATTTATATTATTGATTGAATTTATATTTATTACCAACAAATAAATAGTAAAAGTCTATGTCTGTTTATACATTACCAACAATTATATATATTAATAAGTTATTAAATATAATATTAAAAGTATATTACATTTTAATTAATAAAAATTACCTAACTTCTTTTATTTTTATTTGTAATATCACTACTTCCTTTAATAAAAATGACAGTGTTAGACAAACTATGTCATTTTAAGTTTAAAAATCGTTATATAATAGACAATTCATATTTTTACAAGTCAATTGAATAATCATAATAATAAATTAATAAAAATATTTTGTGAATAAATTATTTATCATATTTTAAACACAAAATATATTTTGATTTTTATGATATAATAGGTGGCGGGATTGGTGACCACGATACTGTGTGAGCTCGAGGCTCACTATGAAATACAAATAGGCTTGAATCTCAAATCGGAGATGGAGTCACCACTCAAATGAACTTGAGACACACTATACAACAACTAGATTTTGCGGAGGTTCCCAGAAGCCATCATTAAAGAATGGATTTAGAAACTGGGTATGGACTTTTGGAATGTCCATCCAACCTTGCAGTTGGCCTCCATTTGTATTTTGTATTTTATTACCTTTAATTGTTCAATTACTTCTTTTTTAAGATGCAAATTACAACTTCCTCCAAATAATTGCCGAATTTTATGTTTGAGCCCAAGTTTGCACATTAATTTAATTTCATGCATTATAAGTCCTAACATTCATCATAAATAACCACAAAATGATACATTCGAATAAAATGGAGGAAGGGATTAAGGATTACAATCCTTTTGCATGCAATAATAGTAAAATAAGCAAAAAATAAATCAAAAGTAAACTAAAAATAAATCAGGAAAGAGGAAATATACTAAAAATAAACTACAAATATTTTGAAAATAAACCACAAAGAAAGATAGAAATCAAGGGGAATGAGGTTAGACGTTAGTTAAACAAGGTTCTTGCACCCACAAAAATGTCAGTCTATATTAAACAAAGGATTAATCTCCCAAAACAAAATAAATAAACCTACAAGAGGAAACCATAAAGTTAATTTCATAAATATAATAGTAGATTGAAGAGCTAAACATCTCACAAAATAGTAAAGCATGCATCAAATGAGTTATGCATCATAAAGGTACTTATAAAGAGCTAGGAATGTCTGAAAATGTACATGAAATAAAAAGGGGGAAGTCGACATTCTCTGGCGAAGAGGTGATTGTTGCCCTACATAGGGGCATCGCCTGTTGGCATTGTCACCCTATTATAGGGGCGCCACCTCTATGCCAAGAGGCACTGCCTCTTCACTAGGAGGCTGCAGAGAAAAGGAATCGCCTCTACACTATAATGGTGAGAGGCTACATCTTGCTTGATTCCAAAGCAACACAGGGTCTAATATATGAAGTCTTATAACTATCCTCAGTAGGTCAGTAACTCACATCTTAAGCATGTCAAGTGAATCTCAACACACACCAAATATATAAAAAAACTAGTAAAATTTATACAAGCTTATGACATAAAACTTTAAAATAGAGATTTTTACTGCTTTTTAAAAGTTTGATGCTCCTAACTAAGCCTTCATAAGTTAGTTGGTGATTAGATCTTCCTTCGAATGCATGAGCTCTCCCTTATTTCCTAAGAAATGACTCTTCTTTTTAAGCCAAATCCCCCATTTTCTTCTTCTTTCTCTCTATATTCTTTTGGCTAATCTCAGCTGCTCTTTTTTTCTTTTTTCCCAAAAATCCAGCTCTTTTTTCTTTTTTTAACTTTTATATTTAAACCCCTTAAACCTTATGATCTCCCTAATCTTTTTCATCATTACTTAGCTTTTTTAGTTCACTACTTTCCCCCAAAAAATAACCATTCATGCTATTGTTGCAGAGCAAGAATAGGTGGGGTCCACCCACTTGTTGTTCTGGACTAGTGCCATTAAATGCAGCAAGTAAGTGGCTAATAAAAAGGTGATTGCCTCATCAAAGAGGCGATTGTCTCATCAAAGACAGGATGCCTCTTCACCCCACTGCCATAGAGGCATTGCCTCTATGGTCCTAGCTCTAGGACTTTTAGGCTAAAAGGGATAGGGCTGTGTTTAGGCTCTATAGGTTCGGGCTAGGTGTATTGGGTTTGATTTTCATGGTCCATTATAAGTTTCAAAAAGGTTTGGGTCTGGCTAGTAGGTTTAGACTCGTTTTAAAGAAGGTTTTGGATTCTCTTGCATTCAAAGAAGTTAGTTTTCTTTATCATCGGGCTTTCATTATGAGCCAATTGAACAGAATGTCTACAGTTTGTCCCCTTGATTTCTTAAAAAATAGAATTCATGCACTCACATTTTTTAAGAAAATCAACATGCATAACATGCAAAACAAATATAAACAATAAAAATTAAAAGCTGATAAGAGAATACACCTTATTCTGAAGATTCATTTGATAACTTCTTTAAAATTAACACCATCAGTCTTGGGAATTCAAACCCGAGAGGTCAAATTTGAACTGCTGCCGGGGAATTCACACCATTAACCTTAGGAACTCAAGCCTAAGAGGCAATCCCTAAAAACACCAAAAAGAAAGCTCATGTCATTAACCTTGGAAATTCAAACTCAAGAGGTAGTTCCTTAAGAATAAAAGGGAAACTTATATCGTCATCCTTGGGTATTTAAAACCCAAGAGGCAGTCCCTCAAAAACAAATAGAAAACTCACATTGTTATCCTCAGGTTTTCAAAACCCGAGAGGTAGTCCCTCAAAAACAAACAAGAGACTCACGCTGTTATCCTCGGGTATTCAAAACCCGAGAGGCGGTCCCTTAAAAACAAATTGGGAAACTTATACTGTCATTCTCAGATATTCAAAAACTAATATGTAGTCCCTTAAAAACAAATGAGAAACTCACACCTTCATCCTCAGGTATTCAAAACTTGAGAACTAGTCCCTTAAGAGTAAATAGGAAACTCATGCAGTCAATATTTAAAACTTAAGAGGCAGTCCCTCAAGAACAAATGGGAAACTCATACCGTCATCCTCGGGTATTCAAAACTAGATAGGCAATCCATCAAGAATGAATGAGAAACTCATGCCATCATCCTCAGGTACTCGAGAGGCAATCCCTCAAGAATGAATGAGAAACTCATGCCATCATCCTCGGGTACTCGAGAGGCAATCCCTTAAGAATAAATAGGAAACTCATGCCGTCGTCCTTTGGTATTCAAAACACACTTCAAGAATAAATGGGAATCTCATGATGTCATACTCAGGTATTCAAAAATTAAGAGGCAATCCCTAAAGAATGAATAGGAAACTCATGCCATCATCCTCGAGTATTTAAAACTCAATAGGCAATTCCTCAAGAATGAATGGGAAACTCATGCCATCATCCTCGAGTATTCAAAACCCAAGAAGTAATCTCTCAAGAATAAACGAGAAATTCATGCTGCCATCTTTTGGTATTCAAAACCTAAGAGGCAGTCCTTCAAGAATAAATGGGAATCTTATGTCGTCATACTCAGGTATTCAAAACGTAGGAGGCAATCCCTCAAGAATGAATGGGAAACTCACGTCGATATGCTTGGGTATTCAAAACCTGAGTCAGTCCCTTAAGAATAAATAGGAAACTCATGCTGTCATCCTTTAGTATTTAAAACTTGAGAGGAAATCCCTCAAGAATAAATAGGAAAGTCACACCATCATCCTCAGGTATTCAAAATTTGAGAGGCAGTCCCTAAAGAATAAATGGGAAACTCATGCTTTTCATGCTTCCTAGATATGTTACCCATTCTTTGAGATCTATCACATGTGAGCACAAATTCTATAGCATCCTTAAATAAAGTAGGCCACTAAAAACTAGATTGCAATACCTTAGATTCTATCTTTGATGCTCCAAAGTGTCCTCCAACTTCCAAGGAATGACAATGCTTCAAAACTTCTTGGACTTCATCTTGAGGTATGCACCTTCTAATCAATCTGTCCGCACACTATTTGTATAATAAGGGCTCCTCCCAATAGTAAAATCTGCTACTATACAAAAACTTTTTCTTTTGTCTATAATCCATAACATAAGGTAAAACTCCACTTACCATATAATTGGCGATGTCAGCGAACCATGGAAGTTCTTTTAATGCAATATTTAGAAGATGTTCACCATGAAATGACTCACTGATTAGGACACCATCATCAAGTTCTCTTAATCCATCTTGGTCTAGCCTTGATAGATGGTCCGTTACTAGGTTTTCACTCCCTTTTTTATCTTAAACTTCCCAGTCAAATTCTTGCAGCATCAAAATCCAACTTAAAATTCTAGGTTTTGCATCCTTCTTGCTCAAAAGATATTTAAGAGCAGCATGATCAGAATAAACAATCACTTTTTGCTCCAGAAGATATGATATGAACTTATCAAATGGATAAACAATAGCTAGCAGCTCCTTTTCCGTAGTGGTGTAATTGATTTGAGCTTCATTAAGTAGTTTACTTGCATAATAGATCACATAAGGCTTGCCTTCCTTCCTTTGACCCAAAACAGCTCCCATAGCAAAATTGCCAGCATCACACATTATTTCAAATGGCTCTTCCCAATTAGGTGGTTGCAAAATAGGTGCAGATACAAGAGCGCTTTTCAAGGTGTTAAATGCATTAAGACACGCATTGTCAAGCTCAAACACTGCATCCTTAGTAAGTAACTTACATAATGGCTTTGCAATCTTTGAAAAATCCTTGATAAATCTCTTGTAAAACCTTGCATGTCTAAGGAAGCTTCTTATTTCCTTAACACTTTTAGGAGGTGGTAATTTATCGATTACTTCTATCTTCGCTCTATCAACTTCAATTCCTCTCTCTGAAATTGAGTGACCAAGAACGATTCCTTCTTGTACCATGAAATGACATTTCTCCTAATTCAAGACCAATCCATACTTAATAAACCTATTAAGAACCTTAGAGAGATTGTCTAAACAATGTGAAAAGTTAGTACCATAGACACTAAAGTCATCCATAAAAACTTCTACACAATCATCAAGCAAATCACTAAATATTGAATACATGCATCGTTGAAAAGTTGCAGGTGCATTACATAAACTAAAAGGCATACACCTAAAAGTGAAAGTACCATAAGGACATGTAAAAGTAGTCTTAGGTTAGTCTTCAGGGTGAATAGGGATTTGATAAAATCCACTAAGTCCATCTAGGTAACAAAAATAGGAAAAATTAGCTAGTCTCTCTAGAACTTGGTCAATAAAAGGCAATGGGAAATGATCCTTCCTAGTTGCTTTATTTAGTTTACGATAATCAATGCACATAGGCCATCCAGTGACAGTTCTAGTAGGTATTAAATCATTAGACTCATTCCTAACAACAGTTAAGCCTCCCTTCTTTGGAACAACTTGAACACGGCTTACCCAATTACTATCACTAATGGAATAAATGATTCCATTGTCAAGAAACTTAGTCACCTCTTTTCTTACCACTTCTTTAAGAGTAGGATTCAATTGCCTTTGACCTTCAATGGAAGGTTTGGCATTATCTTCTAACAAAATTCTATGCATACATATTTTAGGACTAATTCCCTTCAAATCATTAATAGAATAACCAATAGCATTTTTATGACTATTCAACTTATCACACAAAGCATCAACATAATCATTAGGCAAACATGAATTAACAATAAAAGGATATTTGAGATTAGAGTCAAGAAAAGCATATCTGAGATTTGATGGTAAAGGCTTGAGCTCCAACTCTACTTTTTCACTTGATGCATTAGCCTCTAGATCATCTTCTCTCCTCAAAGATTCAAATCTTGATGTCCTTTGAAAAGGATGATATGGACTTATCTCCAAAACTTGCTCATTAGGTTCGTGAACCTTATTTAGCTCCATAGAATCACTTTTTATACACTCATGAATTACTTCTTCTATAGATACTTCTTCTATAGGTGTCGACTTTACTATATTTAACACATCAAATTCAATAAATTCATTATCCACTTACAACATAATTTTCCTATTCTTCATATCTAAAATTTCTCCTGCTATCCACAAAAACGGTCTTCCAAACAAAATTGGAATTTTAGGATCCTCTTCCATCTCCAACACAATAAAATCTGCTGGTATCATAAACTTACCTACTTTTATTAGCACATTCTCTAATATTCCAAGTGGATATGTAATAGATTTATCCACCAAGGAAAGAGACATATTGGTAGGCTTAACCTCATCCAAGTTAAGCTTTTTGTAAATTGAATAAGGCATAAGGCTAACACTAGCACTAATATCACACAAGGCTTTGTCAAAATGCGGACCTCCAATTGTACAAGGAACCGTAAATGAACTAGGATCCTTGAGCTTCAGTGGAGACTTGGAGTACATAGCTTTAGATTCTTCAATGAGAGATACCAAACCATAGTCTTCAATCTTACTTTTATGGTTAACAATATCCTCCAAAAACTTACCCTATGCAGGTATATCCCTTATTGCCTCCACAAATGGTATAGTGATAGTGATCTTCTTTAGATAGTCAAGAAATTTTCCAAATTGCTTATCCAAATTATGCCTTATATACCTTTAAGGGAAAGGAAGAGTTCTAATATCCACCTTTGGTGGTGGAGCATTTTTTTCTTACTTTGCAACTTACTCTCATCTTTCTTTGTACCACTGACCTCCCTTTCTTTAATCCCTACCTCTTCATTAACCATTATTATTTTTTTACTAGAGCTTCCTTCAACTTCTTTACCACTCCTCAAAGTAATTGCCTGGAATGTCTCCTTTTGTTCATACTCTGATTGGCTTGGAAGCTTTCCTAAGGGTTTAGCATTAGAGGAAGAAGCTTGTTAGGCAATTTATGTTTCAAGGATTCGGTTATGAGTAGCAATTTGGTCAAGCTTAGAAGATATTTGTTTAAATTGCTCCTTATTTAGTTTATTGATGGCAATTTATTGGTTGACAAATTACTCAATAAGGTTCTCTAGGTTAGGTTTAGATTGGGGATGATTGAACGGTTGTTGTTTTGTAGGGAATCTAGGTAGGTTTTGAGGTTTGGTGTTTGGGTTAATTTGGGGGTTCAATTGGGAAGACGGGTTTGACCATGAGAATCCAGGATGGTTCCTCCATTGAGGGTTGTATGTGTTTGAGTTAAGTCCTACTCTTTGGTTGAAACCTCCTTGGATATAATTCAGATCTTCATTGGCACTCATATTACATTGAGAATATGAATAAGTTCCTCCATAAGTCTCACAAATAAGGTTAGTACATTCTAACGAATTAACTTGAGATTCATTTACCATTTTGGTGAGGGCATCCACTTTTACACTAAGCATGTTGATTATATCAAGTTCCAAGACTCCTCTTGCCTTTGCCATAGTAGTTTCTTCACCTATGTACCTTGAGATGCAAGTTCCTTAAGCAATGTAATGGCCTCTCTAGCTATTTTATCCATCCATTTCCCACTAAAAGCCATATTGATTATGTTTCTATTCTCATCTGTCAATCTGTTGTAAAAGATTTGAGGGATCATCCATTCCGGCAAACCATGATGTGGACATTGCCTTTGTAGTTCCTTAAACCTTTCCCAAGCTAAATAAATTGTCTCACTTCCATTTTGCTTGAAAGTGGTAATCTCATTTCAAAACTTGGCTGTCTTATGTGGAGGAAAATATTTGTGCAGAAATGCTTGCTTCAATTGGTCCCATGTGGTAATTAATTCATTAGGCAAACTTGTAAGCCATAGTTGTGCCTTGTCCTTGATCGAAAATGGAAATAATCTCAACCTTATTGCATCATTCGTCACTCCATTTATCTTGAAGGCTGCGCACACATTGACGAAAGTCAAAATGTGAGCATAAGGATCCTCTCCTTGTAAGCCACCAAATTGATTGTTTTGCACCATCTGGATAATACTTGGCTTGATCTCAAAATTGTTGTTGGCAATAGTTGGAGCCACAACTCCACCAAAACTACCCAAGATATTGGGCATGGAAAAATCACTCAATATCCTTCTCTCCAGTTGAGCCATTCTATTGCAGTTCAATTAGTTGTCTATTCTATTGTGGTTGAGCCATTCTATTGTTCTCTGCGTAAAGCACGTATGGTTAGATCAATTCCAGGATCAAAAAGCAAGTTACTATCACTAGTACTCCTAGTAAGCATATAGATTCACAATTAAATAATTAATAATAAAAACAAAAATTAAAACTAAAACAAAATAGAAACAAATAAAAAATAAACAAATAAAAATAAACACAAAAATAAATGAAAATTAAAACAAGGCCTAAAACAACCTTTCTCTACCCTAAATTAATAAATATTACAGATCAAATTCCCCAGCAACGGTGCCAAAATCTAATCGAGGGTCAAATTATAATACCCTAATCTCTAGGACTTAGTATAGAGCAAGTAGGGTGTCGATCCACAGGGAATTCAGGGTAAATATTGTATTAATTGAATAGGTACTAAGATGGATAGGCAAATAAAATTACAATAATAATCAAGCAAATGAATTACAATCAAATTACTACTCTAATACTAAAACTACAATTACTATAAGTTCTTATCAAAACACATGGAAGAATTACAATGACAATCAATAAGGATATGTAAATTAATTATTCTTGACTTAATGACTATAAATTAGTGCATTTAATCTTTAAAAGCAACTCTCATTGTCAGATTAAAGTAAAGTTCCTGAAAACAACTCTCATTGTCAATTAGAAGTGTTTCCTCCTAAAGTCTACAAGCTCTCTCAATGTATTGTAGAGATAGGAAAAAAACCATAAATGACATTATACCAAACAAATCCTAAAGAGCAACTCTCGTTGTCAGATTAGGATATTCCCGTCTAGAGTCTACAAGTCCTCTCAGTTCATTATAGAGATAGATAAGGAAACACAAGTAAAACTACTAAATATCCCTTAAGATGAATTCCTTGTCTCCAAGTGAATTCATTACTTAAGTGAATCCAATCAAAGTTCCACCAAATTATTCCAACTCTCATTGTAAATAAACCGATTTACAAGTTACATATGGTGATCAAGCATACATAACACAATTCTGTACTAATTGAATTCAAATCAAACAAGTAAGCATGAATATGTAATCCTTATTCAATCAACATTGTAATTCCTTCAAATACTTAGCCACTATGCATGGTTAATTAAATCAAAAGAGAATCAAAAATAACATAGAAGAGATTGAGTTTATACAACCCTTTTAATTTGTCTTCTAGCCGAAAATGATCTCTCTTGAATTCTATCCTAAATTCTATCCTTGAATTCTCTATATGTGTACAAGGCACTAATGACCTATATATAGGCCTTAAAAGTGGTTAAAAGAGGTTACAAAATAGAAAGGTACCCTTTGACATGAAGGGTTATAACCCTATGCAAAATACATAAATTCCAGGGCATTTTTGTCCATCTAAATGACTCTATATCTAGAACGTCCCTGCATAAAACTTCTAGATCTTCAAGTCATCTTTCCAATGCAACTTGAATCACCTCATTTGAATGTCTTTAGAGAAACTTATAACCAAAATACAAAAATTGCTCAATTCAGAATCTTCTAGGCCCTTCAGTCTCTGTGCCGAGTCGCTCCAGGGTGCCGACTCGTTACGGAAGCTTTTTGTAATGAGTCATCTCATGTGTAACGACTTGTGACAGTCTTGAATCCTTTAAAATGAGTCTTTTTGCCTTCTAACTTGTTTTAACCAATTCCAAACCTTTTCCAATGATCATTAGACCTAAAAACATATCAAAACATACAAACAAACCTAAAATGCATTTGGAAGATAGAAATCATATAATAAGAACATAAAAACACAATATCTCAACTAAAAATAAACAACATAATTACTAAAATAATCCTAAATAAGTATGCATATTTGTGCTATATCAAGAAATTGACTTCAAGTGTTTTGTAATTGATCATCTTTATTTATTCTTTGATTTCTTTTGCATTTCTACTACATTCACTACACTCTTTACACACAATAAGCACTTCAGTTCCATTTTAACTTGACAATGGTCAGTATTGTGCTACCTACATTTCATTTAAACCTAGTGGTGGAATATTTGATTATTGTCACTCACAACACGTACTATCCATGTTGCATGGACCCTTAGGTGGGGAGATGTATATGGATGTATATCATTATAGGAGCCTAAGCTTGCTACACAATATGCTCATGTAGTGGCCTTGCAATATGCCTTAAGAATTTTCCCATTCCTTGTGTTTTATGCCCTTTAATGGACCCTTAAAATAAAACCCAAACCCATTACAAATGGACCTTGTCAAGATGGGCCTTTTACACCTATTCTCATCCCATTTCAAAATAAATTTTGTCAAAATGGGCCTATTATGCCCATACTGGCCTATTGAAATGGATCTTGATAAGGTAAAGCCTTGATGTCATTCTCGGCCCATTTAAGGCAAACTTTGAATTTATTTAGAGGATCTATTATTTATTTACACTATTCTAAGAGTTATCTTGCATACGTTGATTTTATTATCCCCTATTGATAATTAAAACTTAGGCCAAAAATCTTAGGACAAGATATTTACCATTGAACATGTGTGTAGGAGAAAAAAGGGTGGAGGTCATCATTTTTGAAGCTTTGTATTTTGTCTTTATGTTATGTATATATTAAATGTCCTTACTTATTTTCTTTGAATAATAAAATGAACCTGCATATCATGCATACATGTCATGCATAATTCTAACATGTGGTCTTGCAGTAGTATAGATCCTTCAAGCTTATCCAAGTGGGTCTGGTCTAGTTTTGGTCATTTAGTTAGAAGTTTAGAAATAGAAATGACAGGAGTTTTGATCTCGAGGCTATTAAGGCATAATTGAAAAAGGAAGTGTTCACTGAGACCCAGTCCATGATGAGGGAGATTATGGGAGAGATAACTACACTAATCAGAAAAAATCAATTGACACAACTAACCAATCTGATTGATCTTAATGATGAAATCTTAGTAAGAGAAAGAGAAGGAGATGATGTGACAATATTGGCTTATCCACCAAACTGAATGAGTGTGAACTTGGCTGAGGATGTGGAATAGACTAAGTGGGCCAAGAATATAACCAAAGCTATAAGTCAAATGCAGTTAATAATAAAGTAGAAGGGCATGGATGCTCCATTAGATTACACTAATTTGAATCTGGATAGGGAGGATGATCTACTGCCTCATAAATTCAAATTCCCTAACATAAAAAAGAATTCTAGAATTGAGGACCCTTATTTGCATTCAAAGCAATATATGACTTACATGAAAGCCATTAAACTGACTAAGGCTTAGATAATCAAACAATTCCCCATGTCATTGGAGGGCGCACCAATTCGTTGGAATTGTGCTTTGGAACTACACATTCAATCTAATTGGAAAGAACTATGTGCTGCATTTGTGAAATAATATGATCTTAATGTTCAGTTAGAGGTATCTTTGAGGGATTTGTAAAACACCAAGCAAAGGTTTAACGAGTCTTTTATTGATTATTTAACTTGTTGGAGAGGAAAACTATTTTAAATGAGGCAGAGGACTATTGAGTTAGACCAGCTAGTGTTGGCAACAAAAGGGTGTGTTCCAACATTGTCTAAGAAGCTAAAGGATTTGGGAATCTAAAATTTTGAAGAGTTATATAGATTTGAGGTTCAGAAAGAATTATACTTGGCCCAAGAAAAAAGATTCTTTAGAGGGAGATCTAGGGGCAAAGATAGCACCAATTCAAGTAGCAATGTCCAAATCAATACCATTAGGCAACCAAGCAGCAGTCTGCATATTAATACTATTAGGCAACCCCAAAGATTCTCCAATTTAGGGCGGCCTTTATCCAAAGTCCTTGAGAAGTTGATCGAGAAAAACCTATTATGACCCTTACCTTTATAGCAACCCTTGCCAGGTGCCAATTCGAAACTTTTCTGCAAATTCCACTAGACCATTAGGCATGACACCAATAGTTATGCCCGATTGAAGCATAATATCCAAGAGCTAATTGATGTAGGTAAAATCACTGATCTTCAGACAAGAAAACCAAACATCCAAAATAACCCTTTGCCCAATTACCGAAACATGCCACCACCTAACCCACCCATTTTAATGATTAACACCAGCCTAATAGAAGAGCAAGTCTTAAACTCTTTTATTAACACCATTTGTAATCCACCAAAGCCTAAATCAAAACAAAAGACTAGAACTAAAATAAAAAATTAGCTATAATGTATTGGATATTTGGAGCTCCGATGACGAAGATGAAGTGAAGGTTGATTTATGAGATGATAAGGGAAATAAAATGGGCTAGTCTATAAGGAAGGTCAAGGAAAAGAGAAAAGAAGTTGAAAATACTATGCCTAAACCAGAAAGGATAGAAAGTTAAAAAAAAGAAGTAAAAAGAGATGAGAAAACTATTACCAATGTGTGGGAGTTACTCATGCATTTTAGGGATCATCGGGAAGCACTAGTTCTGGCACTAGATCAGAAAAATATCTCCACAAGCTATACTCCTAAACAAATGGTTAATTCCTTAATAGAAACCCCCAAGGCACCATAATGTTCTCCAATGATGATTTACCTTTGGAAGGGAGGGATCACCATAAAGCCTTATTCATTAAGGCTGAAGTGAAGGGAAAGATGACTTGTTGTGTTATGATAGATAATGGTTCTACCATTAATGTGTGTTTGTTAAAGATTCTAACTAGGCTAGGGTTGACTGTGGTACATTTAAAACCTTCTGAGGTAGTCATCAAGGCCTATAATGATACAAAGAAGCTTGTCGAGTGGACATTTAGAGCATTAGTTAGGAGAGGACCTATCGAGACTTGGGTCAACTTGCATATGATTAATATTCCTATGACCTTTGCTATTATGTTAGGAAGGCCATGGTTTCATCCCTTAGGTGGCATGCCTTTCATTATCCATCAGAAATTAAGTTTCCATATGAGGGTAAGGTTGCCACCATCTCTGCTGAGACAGAAGTCGTTGTAGCTACCTTAAAGCTACCCCCTAAGGAAATAGCTAAAAGCCTGAGCTTTGAGGTGTGCATAATTTATAAAGATGAGATAGATGAGAGTGTTCTTAACATGATACATAGCATGAAATTTATGCTCTGTATGGGATTGGGAAAGGACCAAAGTGGACCTTCGAGATTTATTGAGTGCAAAGTACCCCTTCTGAAGCATGGGGTAGGGTTTAAAGGGACTGATGGTTCTAAAGAAGAAATTAACATATAGAATCAGCCTGAGAAAGAACAGGAAGAGATTATGGTTAAAAGAAAGGGCTTGTGGGAAACCTTTGTGAGAGAAGGCACCGGGTACCCATACAATGGGACTCTAGAACCTCTTTTGATGGCCAGGAAAGTTATTCCAAGGTTTGAAATTTTTACTGAGTTTATGAACTGAATAAAGAAAGCTATTATTGAAGAAGTTTTGGTGGAGGAGCTGGTACTAGTTGAAGAAGGGTCTGAAGGGGATATAACTACTCCAGAGATGAAGGATGCTAATGATCACAGCAAGGAGCTGGATTTTGAAGCCTATGTCCTCAACTCCATCATCGATGTCTTTTATGACGATTTTGATGTTTCTTTTGCTTCTTTGTTTAAAACTGATGATTTGTTCTTTTGAAAGTGAATGCAATAAAGTCTGATTTTTCTTATTTATGTGATGTGTTTCTTATTGGTTATTTATTTGTGATGATCATTTCATTCATATGTTTGACATTAATTCTATGAAAATTGAATCATTTAATGTAGGCACAAATGACAATCCTAAAAATATATTACTTGCTTCTTATCTAACTTATGATGAGAAAGAAAAAAATGAAAGAAACATTAATAAAAAGACAGAAAGTATTTGCTTAGGGCTATGAAGACATGCTTAGGATCGTGTGAACGACCATCTCCCGCTTTGGGGCCTTTTGGATAGCGGTATGTTTTCATGGGACATTGTCCAAGTCTTTACATTTCCAAGGGACATGGAAACTTTATTGAATAGGGATAAATGATTAGTCTCGAGGGGATGAGACACTTTTGATTTTGTGGAGTCGCCACTCAATTTTTAGAAAATCAAGAAAAAAAGGGACAACATCAGGTCACTCAGTGAGTATTGTCCCTAGAAGAGATTTTTAGGTTTGGGGGATCGTGTATACTTTTTGACTATTTCTCATTATAAGATATTCGATGTATAGCTACCGAACACCCTAGTTTCAATAATGACAGTTTGTATAGCATTCATACAGTACATCAGATAGCGGAAGACAATAAAGCTAAAATTTTAATTATTACATCACTTTCCTGATAAAATACATACAAAAAGGAAAAGATTATAGAAAAGTAAATCTAATTTGGATATGACTGATATGCAAGATTAACACAACCATTCACATAGCTTGCTGGATTTTATGAATAATAAGATAATCATACATGCTTGCAGTGATTATTTATGCTATGATAACGATAATATAAAGGGTGCATGAGGTCACCACTAGACTGAGATCATGATGACTCTATTTTAGGATATGAACTTTTCACATTATTGGTATTTATGATGTGATTTCATGATTTCAGAAATAAAGGATGTAGAATAACGATATGAAATGAGCATAATAAAGCATATATTATTCACATAGCATGTAAGTTTGCCAGTCTCACCACACAAGCACAACAACATTCTTAAATGCTAGTGACAATAAAATAAAATGCAATGCAATAAAATGAACATGCTAAAATGATTGTGTGGTCCTCAGACTCGACTAAGCTTGTATGAGTTTTAAAGCTTAGCTTCGAGAGATTATCAAGCTTTCCTCATCGAGAGGTTCAAAATGACAAAAAAATGGTGCTAGATTGTATACCTTTGAAGCATGCTTTGACAAAGATGAGGCTTGGTTTGTGGAAAAGGGATCTAGTAACCTAAGAAAAAGGTTGTGGGAGAGTAAAAACTATCTAAAAAGGGGTTTCCAGTGCCTTCAATCGGACCAATTTTTGAGTGTGTGTGCTTCCACTTGCCCCCCTCTAAAATGCCCATTCCAAGTGTGCATGGCCATGCATAGTGTGCATCTGGTCATGCACCTGACACATGGACACATGCTAATGTGTGCACTTCTATCCGCATTTTGACATTTTATGCGCACTTCCTAGGTTTTATACAAGCTATTCTGAGGTTGGTTCCTAAAGTTTTTAGGCCTTTTGGACGCATTTCCAGAGTTTGTTTTGCTAAATTTAGCCTTGATTTTAGCACATGACACCTAGGGGAATTTACGCACACTTCTAATCGACATGCGCTAACCCTCGAGTTGTGTTGGACCATTTTGAGAGCACTTCTAAAGGTTTTAAAGCCTTCTAAATGTGTTTTCAAAGTTTGTTTTGTCAAAATCAATTTTCATTTTTCACAAAGCCGAGTCCCAGTCTAACGAAATGCGCATCAACCTAATGAGCTGAGTATTTTGAGAGTAGTTTTTTATAAATAAACCTCTCATTATTTTGATAATTCATATTTCACTAGGTCAGAGCACAACTTAATGGCTCAATGATTGATTTTGCACACTGGTGGGGTCAGTTAGGTTTTTTTAAGGTTGCACACTTCATAGGTGTTATGAACGAGTAGACTCTAGTCATCTTGGGGATTTATTTCATCATTGGACCTCTTGTTAGGGACAGTCAATTTTGAGGCATGATAGATCGATAGGGAAATCTCCAAACATGGAATCCCTATATATCCTCACATATCACTAGTCAAGCAGAAGAAGAGGAGACTGAGGCCAGAATGGGCACTTCTGGTCAAAGAGGAGGTCAAAAAGCAACTAAAGGTGAAGTTATTGGAGGTGGTGGAGGACACTCAGTGGTTAGCAACTATAGTTCTAGTCCCTAAAAAGGATGGAAGGGTAAGAATGTGTGTGGACTATAGAGATCTTAACAAGGCTTACCTGAAAGATAACTTCCCAGTACCATATTGACACATTGGTCTATAGCATGGCTTCCAGTGTAATGTACTCATTTATGGATAGGTTGGTACAACCAGATCATGATGGAAATAATAGTCAAGTTAAAGACATCATTTATCATTGAGTGGGGTATTTTTTATTATTGGGTAATGCCATTCAAATTAAAAAATATAGGAGCAAATTATCAAAGGATGGCAACTACGCTATTGCATGATATAATCCACAAAGTGATAGAAGTGGACATGGATGATATGATGGTGAAGTCTACAACCAAAGAGGGGCACTTCAAAGCTTTAGACAAGTTACTGGCAAGAGTAGAAAAGTACAATCTTATATTAAACCTAAAGAAGTGTGTTTTTAGGGTAATATCTGATAAATTGCTGGGACATATTGTCAGTCAAAGGGGAATAAAAGTGGACTTGTGAGTGACCTTTTAGTTTCTTTTTTCGATTTCAAGGTGAAGTGGTTATGTAAGGGTCTTTTTATTTTATTTTTAAGGGACATGGAAACTTTACCAAATAGGGACAAATGATTGGTCTCAGGAGGAATGAGATGCTTTTTTTATTCTGTGGACTCACCATCCAATTTTTAGAAAATTAGGAAAAGAAAGTGATAACATCGAATCACTCAGCGAGTATTACCCCTAGTAGAGATTTCTAGGTTTTGGGGATTGCATCTACTTTTTTAATTATTTCTCAATATATGATGTTTGATGTATAAATACTGCAATACCCTAGTTTTGGTAATGACAGTTTGTATAACATTTGTATAATTCATCAGATAGTGGAAGATAATAAAGCTGAAGATATTACTATTACATTATTTTCCTAATAAAATACATATAAAAGGAAAAAAGATTGTGAAAAATTAAAACTAATATAAACATGATGAATCTGCAAGGTAAATATGACCATTCACATAGCTTGCTCAATCATATGAATAATGGGATAAGCAATAGACACTCGATCACTTAAAAGAGTATGCAAAATGTAGATGATCATGCATGTTCACAGTGATTATTTATGTTATGATGATATATGATGAGAATATAGGGGATGCATAATGTCATCACTAGACTAGAAACATGATGATTTTATTTTGGGATATGAAATTTTCACATTATTGATATTTATTATATGATTTCATGTTTCGAAACTAAAGGATACAAGATGATGATATAAAATGAGCATAATAAAGCATAGATTATTCATATAGCATGAAAAATTGCTAGTCTCATCACACAAGCATAACAATATTCCTAAATGCTAGAGATAATAAAATAAAATAAACATGCTAAAATGATTGTGTGGTCCTCATATTCGACTGAGCTTGTGTGGGTTTTAAAGCCTTAGCTTCGAGGGATTATCAAGCTTTCCTCGTCGACAGGTTCAAAATAATAATAGAATAATGCTAGTTTGTATACCTTTGAAGCTTGCTTTGAAAAATATGGGCCTTGGTTTGGTGGATAAGAGATCTAATCACCTACAAAAAAGGCAGTGGGAGATTAAAAACTATTTGGAAAGGGGTTTCCAGTGCCCTCGATCGGATAGATTTTTAAGTGTGTGTGTGTTTCCACTTGCTTCCCCCTCAAAATAGGGTGTGGGGGTGTCTATTTATAGTGACAAATGTGTGGAATAGGGGGGTATAGGCATGGTCACATGCACATCCCTAGGACGAAGCGTGTGGCCACATAAAGTGCGCATGGTCACACACACTCACATGTTCTTTTCATGTGTTATGCGCTCTAACCAAGGCTTATATGGGATTTTTTGAGGTTGGTTCCTAAGCTTTTTGGGCCTTCCAGATGCATTGCCAAAGTATGTTTTATCTAGTTTGGCTTCAATTTTAGAGCATGACACCTAGGGTTGTTCATGGCTTCACGTACTAATCCTCAAGTTGTTTTGGATTTCAAAGGTTTTAAAGCCTACCAAATGTGTTTCCTAAGTCTGTTTTGTGAAAATTGATTTTTATTTTTTTATGAAGTTGGGTCCTAGTTTAACAAAATGATCACCGGCCCAATAAGCTAAGTGTCCTGAGAAAGGAATTCTTGAAATAGGCTTCTCATTATTCTAATAATTTGTATTTCATAAGGTTAGAGCATAACTTAATAGTGGCTTAGTGGTTGATTTTGCACACTGGTGTGGTCGGTTATTGTTTTAAGGTTGCACACTTCATAGGTGTTCTGAACGAGCAGACTTTAGTCATCTCAGAGGTTCTTTTAATCATTCAACCTTTTTGGGGAGTGTCAAATTTGAGGTATAATAGTTGCCTCCTACTTCAAGTGTGTTGCATAGCCACCTAGTGCTAGTGTCAACACATATGAAGCAAATGCAAAGATGTAAAAAATCATTTTCTGAAGAGAGAGGTACTTACATAAGTGTTTTCCAATCGTTGGTATACTGCCACTATAACGTCTTCAGGTATTAGGCTAATAGATAGATACTACCACAATAACCTCTTTAGGTGTCAGGTGAACAGATAAATACTACCACTATAACCTTTTCAAGTGTTAGACAAATAAAATCGTGCCACTATAACCTCCTTTGGTGTTAAACGAACAAACAGATATTGCCACTATAACCTCTTCAGGTGTCAGGTGATCAAAATCATGCCACTATAACCTCCACTGGTGTCAGGTGAATAGAGAGATACTACCACTATAACCTCTTTAAGTGTCATGAAAATAGACAAATACTACCATTATAACCTCTTTAGGCATTAAGCGAATCGACAGGTACTGCCTTTATAACCTCTTTGGGTGTCAAGCAATTAAAATCATGCCACTATGACCTCCTTAGGTGTTAGGCAAATAAAATCATGCCACTATAACCTCTTCATGTGTCAAGCAAATAAAATCATGCCACTATAACCTCTTCAGATTTCAAGTGAACAAAATCATGCCACTATAACCTCTTTAGGTGTTAGGTGAATAGAATCACGCCACTACAACCTCTTCACTTGTCAACTAAATAAAATCATGCAATTATAACCTCTTCAAGTGTTAAGCGAATAAAATTGTGCCACTATAACCTCTTCAGGTGTCATGCGAATAGAATCATGCCACTATAGCCTCTTTAGGTGTTAGGCAAATAGAATCATGCCACTATAACCTCTTCAGGTGTCAGGCGATTAGATTGTTATAATCATTATGATTGATGTAATGTGTCCTTCTCTTTTAGTCTTGGTCAGTGATGATACAATGATGATATAATGTTGATGCAATAATGATGATGTCATTACTTATTTAGATGTTATTTTGATGATTTCGAGTAGGGTATCGTTTCGATGATTTTTCCCTATTTTTCTTCTTTCAGGAGGTGCTGAGGTTTTAAAAGTGGCGAGGCCACACGTGGTGTTATTAAACAGATGTAGTCCTCATCAGTGTACTTTCATGTGAGTTTGGTACATGTTTTATGTTCAAATGGAAGTTTAGGACTAGAAAAATGAGTGTGTAAAGTCTTGAGTGCACATACAAGTATAGGGGAGCATGTGGAGGGGGGAAGTGTGTGTGGCTGGGCATGATCACTTAACTAGCGCATGGTCACGCACCTCCCCCTCTATTGTCTATTTAAGACATGCATTTTTTAGGTTTGGGGAAGCTTCTTCTAGCCTTATTTGAGTTTTTTCATCTTTTCTTGACCTTTTTTAAGTTTCGGGTATTTTTTGCTTATATTTTTGCTTCTGAATCTTTTTTCTGTACATAAGATGGAGTTTCTCGACATTCCGGAGGATATCTTTTTGGATGAGGAAGGTAACTTCACAGAGGCCATTAGAGCTAAGACTTCCACTGCAGGGACTAGTACTAATGGTCTGTCTATCACTTAGGGTCCTTAGCTGTCTAGGCTTTCTCGAGGAGACCTGATTCCTATGGTTTATAGTTTAGAGACTCACGCTTAGGCTCATCATCATTACCAGGTAAGTCCTTTTTTTCCCTTATTTTTTAAGCTTATTAATTAGCTGTCTTGCTATTTATTTTACTGTATGAGGTTGTTGTAGCTATAGCTCTATAGCTCTGTAGTACTTATTGTAACCGTCTATTAAGTCATAACTTTATTATGAATGTTGATAGCTGATAGCTCTTGCTTTATTTTTTTATTGTGATTGTCTGCTAGTGCTTACTGTGTTGCTTTTCTTTTTAGCTTTTGTTATTGTTCTTGTTAAATAGAAAAAGAAAAAAAATGTGTTAGTATTTATTAATTATGTGAATATTTGATAGCGTACCTATTATTTATAGCCTTATAGGTCTGAAACTGTGTTGTGTGGTAGTTTCAATAGGGTCAGCATGTATTATCAAGGTCTTCTATTGTGCATAAAGCAGATGATTATTGGGAAGGGCTTTAACGGGGTTGTTACTACATTATCTTATGACTCATTTACATCGAGTCAGATTGTTATGTATACAATGATAGAGTAATGGATGGACACGATGTATACTTTCCATCTACCTGTTAGGGAGATGACCATCACTCCTTTGGATTTTACTGCTATTATGGGCATGAGCTTTTCTGGAAAGCCCATTCCCTTTAGTGAGGAGGAGTGCTCTTCTACGATGGCTAAGAGGTGCCTTACCATGGAGTTGCTTGGGGTGGCCACTCCTATGAAGTATGGTTGCTCATACCTCACTCGTTACACTAAGTTTGACTCTTTCATGCTGACGATGTATGATGACCTTCTTGTTTTAGTAGAACAGTTGGCTCGCTACTTTTTGTTTTACTTTTTGAGTGTTTTCATCTTCCCGAACCCTTTGGGTACAAGTATTTTATGATTGCTGCTTGTTCTAAGGGATCTAGATGGCTTTTTAAGGTATTGATGGGGTACTATCACTTTTGCCCATATGTACTCAGGCCTTGATGTAGCATGTCGAGGTGGCTTGAGGATTTGTAAATGCTTGTTTATGCTGGATATGAGTAGGAGTTCTTGTGTCCGTTCTTGTTGCTCTTTTTCTTTAGTTTGTTATTTCCAACTTCCTAGTTCTGATAGATCTAGGCTTATGAATGTCATGACCCAAAACAGGGGCCATGACCGGCGCTAGGGAATGGGAATTCTTTTGAATCCGGAACCTGTAGCAAGCCTAAAAATAAAATAAAACAAAACTTGCAATAATAATAATAACAATATATAATGCAGCGGAAATAAAAATCATAAATATCATAAATAATAATCCATTAACTTCATTTAAATCAAAACCTCATCATTCACATATATATAAACTCTTTTAATACATCCAGTTCAAATTCTTAAAATGCATCTCGCATAAATAAAATACATATAATCCCACAATTAATTTACAACTACTGCAGTTTCTAGATTATAAAAATAAGACTCAAGTAAGCAGTTTACATAAAGAAGCCGGGGCGGAAGAAATCCGACATAAAGGTCTGCTACTGAGGTCTGAAGACAATGACTCTCTTGAAAAATAGTCAACGGAGGGGAGTTAGACCTCACTGAGTGAATTACTATAATATATATACATGCATGCTAAATGGAAATGCACACAGTCAAAAGTATAAATACAATAAGTATATATATATACAAGCAAATACACACAGATGCAATAAAAATCATTTTATAAGTTTTTATTAAAAATCACAGTTTATGAAGGATCAAATAGAACCCTAGAATATCGCAACCTCGAAAATAGTGTTAGACAACACTCTAGCCATACAGGCTCACTTATTCCAATTATATTCACTTAATCCATTTGGACAGTAGACTGGCCCTGAGACACTAAGTCAACCGAGCTCCAGTAGTCTGACTGTCAGTGTGATTGGCCCCGAGACACTAGGTCAACTGAGCTCCAGCAATCACACCTCCAAACCATATCTCACACATCAATTAATCAAATACAATCAATATCCACAAATAGGTTAGTAATATAGCCTAAATGCTATAGGCGTACCGGTATGTACTCGGTCCTAGTGCTGCCCACTAGGTAGCACGTTCTATTGATATCCTTCAATAATAAATATAAAACATTCATTCATAAAAATAAATGATGCATGAAATTAAATAAAGTAACATTATAAACCATATATATACTGGAAATATATCAAAAGTAAACCAGGTATATTTAGAGTATATATACGTCAAATAAATCCAATCAAATTATAAATTAAGCTAGCAATGTATTTAAAAACATTTTAAATAGAATTTATTTACAAAACATGCATATAATTTAATATATACCAAAAATAAACTAAAAATAAACCAAAAATATACTTAAATACAAATCACATTATTTATGCATTTTAATCAATATAAAAACATATCTTCTAAATTCATGCACCCTAAGCGTATATATAAAATAGCAACTCACCCTAGTGCGCTCCACGAAATGGGTCCGACGGGCCTGGTCCACTAGCCCTCGGTCTCGGTGCAACTAAACAAATAATAATGACAAACATCAGAATAAACCTAACAGAAAGTCCTATAAACTAAATCTAGAATATCAGAACAGAATCAGAATTAGGGTTCGATCGGATATCACGTTTTACGAGAATTCTACCAAAAACCCGACAGAATCTCCCCTGTAAAATGGACATCTCTCTACTCAAAGAGTAGAGCCGACCCTGCAAAGAAACACACTTCGAAAAACGAACACAAAACACACCCACAACCCCTCGGTCGGACTCCAAACTACAGTCTACCGACCGGGGTCCACAATTTACAGAATAATTCTAAAAATACCGAAATTACCCTTATATCACAGAAATACATTTTATAAGTAGAAATTACATAATTAACCTTAAAACACAGTAAAAACCGATAAAAACTCATTTTATTAGAAAAACCGTATATTATATATATAATTGAAAATAATTTACGAAAAATAGTTTTAATTAGTTAAAAATACCAAATAAATTATAGAAATCATTTTCATACCCTAAATAACTATTAAAACCAATTAAATTACATTTTTAGCCAATTTAGTGTAAGATTACCAAAATACCCCTATATATATAAATATACTATAATTACTTCAAAAATTCACTAAAAATAATATAATTATCCAAAATTAATTTTCTCAACATATTTATCAATAATTAAACTCAATTAACCAATTAATTTCAATTAAAAACACAATTAACCCTAATTTCCCAAAATTACATAAACTTAAATAATTCAAAATAAATACATAAAAATTCATAAAAATTCCAAATAAATTCCTATAATTCATTTCAACACCTAATTTAACCATTAAACACAATTTCATAATTTATATAATTAATTTTCGAAAATTAGAAAATAATATTAAAATATTCAAAAATACCCAAAAATCAAAAAAATCTCCAAAAATTCCACAAAAATTCATACATGTAGATTAAGCTACTAGGATCAACATTTGTGAAGGAATTTATCATGAATCAATCAAGAAAAATTCGAAAAAAATCAAAAACCCAATATCGCCGAAATTGAAAATTCGAAACCTAAGCAAATCAAGACCATTTAAGCTCAAACCAAAGCTAGAATCACACTTACCGGAGTTCAAGGAGAAGAAAGAGACCAGCGGTGTCAAAAACGGTGGCCGGAATCGTGAGGTGTGAAGAAATGAAACTCTCGGCCGGAAATGGAGGAATTGGAGCTTGCCGGTGCCGGGGAAGGAAGCTAGGGGCGGCGGAGCAGCTGGAGAAGACGGTGACACACAGGGGAGGCACTCTAACGGCTGGTGATCGGGTAGCAATGGTGAGGGAAAGATGGGACACGCTCGGGAAGAAGAAGAAGAAGAAGAAGAAGAAAAGGAAAGAAAAAGAAAAAGAAAAAGAAATAATAAAATAATATATATACATTATAATATAGTGTATAAATAAAAAATTTGGGAAAAATTACACACCACACATTATTATAATAATTTAAAATTTAATAATAAATAAATTAGTTAGATAACAATAATTTAATAAACAAATAATAAAATATTAGGGTACTAAATTAAACCCTAATTAAATAAATATATACACACATTGGCTTTATTTAATAATTTAAAATACGTATGAGTTCATGCAAGTCTGTAAATCTATTTAAAATACTTAATAATATATTATTTACGTGAAAATTTTCCCAAAAATGCAAGTCCCGGGAAAATTTTACGTAAAGCACTTAAAATAATGATAAACAATTAAAAATTCAATTTAAATTAAATAAAAGCTCATGAAATATCAATATCATATTTAAAAATTATTAACACTACATATCCCGATACAGTATTAAAATATTTAAAAATTACGGGATATTACAATGAGTTTAGGGTTCTCCCTCATCTCACCGTTGAGCATTTCCTGAAGGATGACTTTCCTTGTTATTCTTATTGGATCAGGAGGACTACTGATTTGATTAAGGATTGCACAATGGCTCAGGACTAGACTACATGGTCAAGCTATCCCCTGATCAGGTATGTCTGACTCCTGCTATGTTGATTATTTCTCTTTTAGAGATTCTTTGTTCATTCTTGCCTTTTAAGCAGATCTTCCTTTACTGGTAGGTGGTGAGGTCACATTGGATAGCAGAGATAGTGACTACATGGCAATTGATGGAAAGATAAGTGTTGCTCTTTGGCCTTACTGGAAGAGTGTGGTATTTGGGCAAGCGAGTCCATCATTGGTGGGATGGTCCATTTATGAGAAGAGTCCATGTTCCTCCCCCTGGTGACATGTTCTGGGGCTATGAGCTTAGTGGTGACAAACTTGCTGCTGCTATGATGGGATGCTCCTCTAAGAGTTTCTTTGAGTGTGTAAGTTTTCCTTATGCTGATGTGTTGATCCCTCAGTTGATTGATGCTATGGCTAGTGGCACTTTTCCTCTACCTCCATATCCTCAGGTAGATTCATCTCATCCTTCAGATTCAAGGACCAGGCCATCATGC
Source organism: Mallotus nudiflorus (assembly GCA_947683625.1). Classification (NCBI taxonomy): domain Eukaryota; kingdom Viridiplantae; phylum Streptophyta; class Magnoliopsida; order Malpighiales; family Euphorbiaceae; genus Mallotus; species Mallotus nudiflorus. The sequence goes on from CANTUR010000985.1 coordinate 294,075, forward strand.
AATCATCGAGAGTTGCTTCCTCTAATTTGGTAGGCTTTTATTCTTATTTTGTATAACCATGTAACAAAATTTGTTAGTAATAAATTGTAATTGACACGAGTTATGATAGCTTATCTACAACAGTGAGGATCTCATTAGAAGAGATTTGGGTTGCGTTTTGAGGAGAATGAGGGCATGTTCTGTACTAAGGTGACTGCCTATACAAACGGTGTGGCTTCTTATAGTATTATTTTTAGGGACTTGACAATTTAGCCATCATTGGCTTTGCTTAGGATGTATATTGTTAGTAGAGTAGTGCATTTTGATTTGTCTTGCCTTGGCTTTCCTCAATCGGGTGTTGCTCCTCCTGACGCTACTTATGTTCATGTTTTATTTCATTTATTTTTCCTTTATTTCATTTATTTAGTGAGTGGTGATTGACTTATTTTCTTACTTTTTTAGATTCCTATCTCCTCTTATTAGTACTGGTATACCGTTACAAGGAGTGTGCGGCAACACTTTTTTGGAGTTTGTGACCACTTAAAGGGTATGCCTTCTTTATTATACTTGTTATTTTCTGCATATGTTTTATGTATGCCTATATGATATGTAGTATGTCATGCAAGCTGAATACCATCATGCTAGCCATGAATAGAAGCGGGAGCGCACATATTATCATGATCGTATTAGTGAGCTAGAGTCACGACTATCATCCTTCATGATGAACGATGATGAGCTCGGATCAGATAAGGGAGATGCTTGAGCAGGATTGGTGCTTGCTCTTGATGGCAGCCACAACAAATGTAGTTGTTTTAGGAGCTAGGTGTAGGACTTTTAGACTATGGTTTGCTTTGTTGTATCATCTTCCTGAGGTTATAGACTCTAGGTGTTGTATTTGGGCATTTGTCCCATATGTGATGTATAATATTTATATGATGATGACTTTATATGCTTATTGCTGTGTATCATTGATGATGTTTGCCATTGCTCTTACCTGCCTTTTTTTTCCCTTTCTTGCCTAAAGCATCTCCTTTCAAAGCTTTTCATACTTAGTTAGGTTTTCTTTTTTCTTCCTTTTTTTTGCTTAGGCTGTCTCCTCTCAAAGCTCTTTACACCTAGCTGGGCTTTTTTTTAGGCTTTAATGATAGTGGTTGATCTCGAAGAGAGAGTTAAGAACTATGGTCATGTAATGAAAGAAAATGCAAAGCATGCTTGATGCAATTCATGATGATAAAATGTATTGCATTTTTTAAAGACATTTTGTATAAATCAGTAATCATTCTTATTTCATTGAAGTCATTTAAGAAAAGCACAGGTGCATTTATATAAATTTTGAACTCAAGGTTACCTCTGTCCTTAACTAGCCTTCTCTGGTTTTCTAATTAAGTATTTTTTCTCTTTCCCTAACTTTTGCCTAGGTTGCCCATGCAAGGTTTTCAACCTAGCGGGAGGTCCCTAACTTTTACCTAAGCTGCCATTTTTAGGTTTTTAACTTAGCAGAATTTGTTTATGCCTTAGACATAGTACTTTTTCAAGTGGTCTATATTGATAGGTTTGGAGTATTTGTTGCCTTCAGAATCCATTAGCTTGACTACTCCTTTCGCTAACACATGTTTGACCAAGTATAGGCCTTCGCATTTTGGTATAAATTTCCCTCTTAGGTCTAGAACATTCTACCTCATTTGCTTTAACACCCAGTCTCTTGCTTTCACACTTTTGTGTTTCACTTTCTTGTTGAAGGTTTTAGCTAACTGAGCTTGATACAACTATGTAGTATAGAGCCTTAAGTCTTCAACTATCCAAGAGGGTGAGATTATCGTGCCTTTATTAAGCCCATTGTGCTTCTAGCAGTTCAAATTTAAAAGAGACTTGATTTCTATTTCAACTGGAAGCACTACTTTTAATCCGTATACTAGTGAGAAAGGAGTTGCTCCGATTGAAGTCCTGACTATTATTTGGCACCCCCATAAGGGATATGGCAATCTATCTACCCAATCTCAGTAAATTTGAGTCATTTTTTAATAAAATCTTCTTAATTTTCTTATTTTATAATTCATTTTTCCAAAATGTAGTGAGGGATACATTAGGTAATATTGTAAAATGCAAGATGCATGATCTTGCAATGTCTCTTTCCAAGTCTAAGATATTGACTTCAGAAAGCTATTTAAAAGCTTTAAAAAGCCATCCACTTGGTAAGTTGGACTTGTCATGCATTCGTCATGTGAACATAAATGGTGGAGATGTAAAAAAAGTAGGGGCAGCTAGTAATGATGGTGGTAGGAAGTTACGTACTGTATTCTTAATAAGGGTATATCCTGTGTTTCATAAATTATGGAAGTTGAAAATTTTGCGAAGTCTAAACTTGAAAGGTTTTAGAATTGGCGAATTGCCATCTTTAATTAGTAAATTGAAACTATTGAGATATCTTGATGTGTCAGACAATGAATTCATGGGAGCCTTGCTTGAGTCCATCACCAATCTTTACAGTCTATAAACATTGAGATTCCTAAAGTGCAAGTTACTTAAAGAGTTTCCTAGAGAGAAAATGAAGAACCTAATGGGCTTGAAGCATGTTGAATTTAGTTATGATTGGTAGATATGCTAAGTGGTTTAGGGAGGCTAAGTTGTCTTGAAAGGTTGCCAATGTTCGTTGTGGGTAGTGATAAAGGAGCTACCATTAAGGAATTAGGGTTCTTGAATGAGCTAAGAGGGAAGTTGAGGATAGAACAACTTGAGAAGGCTAGAGATAAGGAAGAGGCAGAGAAAGAAAAACTGCATGAGAAAAAGAGAATAATAAAGCTAGTATTTGTTTGGAGTAAAGATAGGGGAGGAAGTTGCAACAATGATAAAGAGGTGCTATAAGGACTCCACCCTCACTAAAAAATAAAGAGGATAAAGATCAAGGAGTATAAAGGCATAAATTTTCCAGTATGGGTAATGAAGATGAAAGTTATAGTAATCATTTTAATAGTTTCACACTACCTGATAGTCTAGTGGAGCTGAAATTGGAGAAGTGCAATTTCTATGAATAAATTCCAAGTCTAGAAATTCTTCCAAGTGTCAGATATTTTGAAATATATAGGATGGCAAAAGTGAAAAGTATAGGCAATGAGTTTTATGGGATGGATGGCAGTGGATGGAAGCTGTTTCCTGAATTAAAAAGATTTACTTTAAAAAACATGGAGAATTTAATTGAATGGAGCGCACCAAAAATAGGTGAGGGTGAGAGAGTTAAAGAATCATTTCCTTGCCTTGAAGAAGTGAAAATTCTAGGTACAGCTTTAACCAACTTGGGAATAACCAAGAGTTTATCACTTGTCAAACTTGAAATTCTCGGATGTAGTAAATTGGGTTATTTATTTGAAGAAGAGTACTCCTCCTTCCTTTCTCTTAAGTATTTGAGGATATGTTATTATTCAAGTTTAATAAGTATTGCAATAAGAAGGGCATTGCAGTTATTCACTTCTTCGAAGAATTTAATTGAATGGAGGACAAGTAAGGGTGAGAAAGATAAAGAATTATTCCCTTGCCTTAAAGAAGTGAGAATTGAAGATTGTTATGCTTTAACCAACTTCAAGATAACTAAGGGTTCATCACTTGTCAACCTTGAAATTATGGGATGTGGTAAATTGGGTTATTTATTTGATGAGGAGCACTCCTCCTTTCCATCTCTTAAGAGGTTGAAGATAAGTGGATGTTCAAGTTCAACAAGGATTCCAATAAGGTCACTGCAGTCATTCACTTCTTTAGACAATTTGTATATAAGTGGTTATGGAAGGCTGGCATCTATCCTGGAAGAGTTAGGAATTGACTTGTCTTACTGATTTGGTCATATTGCATTGTGGGAGATTGAGTCATTTCCCAAAGGAGATTTTAGGCAGGCTCACCTGATTGGAGTCATCAAGTGTTGGTGGTTTCTCAGAGGAGTTGGATGATTTCTCTTATTTGGACTCTATCCATAACCTTAGTAATTCTCTTCAAAAATTAAAGATACATGGAAGTTATAAAAACCAGTCTCTGCCACATCAACTTCAACACCTCACTTCCCTCAAATTTTTAGAAATTTAGGGATTCGATCAAATGAAGTCTCTATTATAATGGTTAAGGAAACTTTCTTCTCTTCAATCTCTTGATATTTTTGGATGTTCTTATAATCTTCAGAAAAGTTTAAAGAAGTAGAGTGGCTTTGAATGGGACAAGATTTCTTATATTCCCAACATACTTGTTGGTTAGAAAGGTAAACATTGTGTTATTCGCAATATCAAATTCTATAACAATGTGTTATTTGCAATATCAAATTCTATGTATTTAATTTATTTTTTTATGTTGTTTCTTTATTAATTTGCTTGTTTCATTTTTTTTGAGTTAACATATCTATTTATTTATTAATTAATTTTCCTCTATTTGGCCACAAATCATTTTTTAATTAATTTTTGGTATCAAACCCAGAGAAATCCATGTACAATTTCTTAATACATACTATAAATATGTATGTTGAACTAAAACATTCTGATGCTCAACTGCATCATTATACATATTGTTAATCCAGGATTGTTGAAATTGGATTCTCTGGCTTTATCAAAGATGTTGCAGGGGAAATTGTGCTGCCTACAAAGTGCTCATTCCATTAACTGTCAATGTATAGCACCTAATAATAAAGCCTTTTTTAAGTATATGTGGCTATTATGCTACAGATTACTACATAAATTAAAATAAGGTAATTTATATAATTAGATGATTGCTCACTTATGATCCTCATCATTTAATTTTTCCTTAGTTTTGCACAACTAGAAGCTACTTCATGGTATATAGAGGTATAATTATGTCTGCCTTAACCAAATTATTGCAGCAGCATTCACTTCTGTTAACTCTAATTTCACTTGCTCATGTTAGGGGAATCATCCATTAGGTGACATCAATATTTTAGTTTGTTTATAGTTGGAAACATTAGTAGCTACCTCGAACACAACTTTACCCTGAGGAGGAATGAATTCCTCTTTGCAAATATTGCAGCATAAGATAGGTTGTGTTATTGATCTTTTATTTGCTCTGAATTATTATCTTGTCCATTTACTTTGGTTATTTATTATATTCCTTTCTTGGTTTGAGTTTCACTATCTTGTTACTCCAATGTTATATGATTTTCTTGGTGCTCCTTTTTGCTATTATTTTTGTAAAGGAGGTTTTTTTTTTAAACATCATTAGGATTTTTAGGAATATTTAATATAGGTTGGGTGTATAGGGGATCAGTCAATTGGCTGAGGGTAGTACCATCCTCATGATTTTTCTTCCTACAGTCTTAATAATAGTAAACTGATTTTATTTGTTCATTAGTTCTTAATAATAATAAACTGATTTTATTTGTTCAGTTACTTCCTATTGCAGTTGTATTGACCATGCTTAAGATATAGAACAATCGATGAAGGTAGGTTACCACATTTCCAAGCATGTATTTGCATTTATATGTCATTTTTAATTTAAAAGAACCATGCATTTGAGAGACAGTTTAAAATGAGAAGCATGTTGGATTTTTACATTGGTTATAAATACAACAAAATTTAGAGCACAGATGTCAGTCTTTCATGTATGTTTACATGTTAGAGGGTGGCAAAAGGAAGGTATGCCATACCCTTTCTCTTAAATTACTATTTCAGTTGTTACTTCAGTGTGGCTTCACAATGAAGTCTTTTATGTTAAGGAAGTAAATATTTTTATTGTATATATTAGGATGTAAATATTTGTATACAATTAGGAATAAAGTCTTTATTCTATTTAGAATGTTATTCTATTCCTAATTAGGTTATTATTAGGATTCCTATGTGTATATATTATTGGGGTTTTCATGATACAAACGCAGCGGAAAAATTAAAAATTTATCACGTTCCCAAACCTGGATCCATGTAATTCGACTACTTGATTAAATCTAGGGTTTCAAGAATCTCACCAAGACGCAGACGAGGCAAGATTTTCTGGAAGAATGAGAGGAGGTTCACACTAGTGACACCTTACCTCGAAATTTTTGCTTTGGTTGTTCGGATCTAGACATCTCCAAAAGGATGCGTCCTCTATAGGTATCCACACGAACAGCCCTTCACAAAACGAATTAGAGTGTGTGCTAGCAACCTTCTTGATTGTCTCATAAATCAAGAACAAAAGAAAAACTCTATGTTTATTTTCTAAGAAGAGAGAAAACTATTTTGGAGGCAAGGAAAAACAACACTTTTTAAACCCTAGAGAATATAACATATTTATAGACTCCAAATTAGGGTTTCACCTACCAATGACCTTTTGGTAATTTCCTATTATATTCTCATTTTGTTTTAAAAATAAATAAAAAATAATATCTTATTTATTTATTTATTTAAAATAACGTTTATTTTAAATAAACAAATAAATAAATAAAATACTTTAATTATTTATTTCCACAGAGTTTATTTTGGGCTTATTAAACCCATAGTCGTTTTGGGCTTGTTCTAAGTGTGTGACCTTGTAGGTTCATATAACATTGGCAGTGGGCCTAAATCTCTATTTAGGCCTACAAGTCATAAATGGCCTCTAGCAAGACATTATGACTAGCCAAGTCATGTGAAGTCAATAATCCGACATAACCTAATTACAGTGAATTTTATCATCCCTTTATCATATGATATCTTAATTGAACATAAGGCATAGAATGTCATCCTTATATAGTTCAATATTCTGACTTGATTCTAAGTAGACTGAAAATGATAACTCTTTATCAATTCATATCAACATGGCCATGCATTTTCCTTCAGTCCATCTCATCAAGGGGCCCATAGATATCTTTCTCATATTAATGAGGGATAAATTCCTTCTAAATCACTCACATTCCTCACATAACTAATTTCATATCCAACAACATCCTATTTAATCATCCGGTTAAAGACAATGTTAGAATGTGTCAAAACATAAAATAGCTATGTAGAAATCCATGATGATTTCAAGGTCAAAGGACCGAAATAAAATTACTGTGATGAGAAATACTTATGACAATATTCTATGCAGTATTCTCATGGTAGGTCAATCCAGTACATGATCTCTCATCATGTACCTATGAGTTGACTTAATATCTCATAATCATGATTAGTAAAACATAACCATCAGTCAATATCATACTAGCCTTAATACTTTAATATTTATATAATGAATAAATGGCTAGGGATAATTAGAATAGAACTCTTATTTTAATCTAAGGGTTTTACTATCAAGTCACACACTTGATGGCCTTAGTAAGAATTAACTATTCATATAATTATCATAAAATCAAATGATAATGAAATACCTCTTTATTAATAAAATAAGAAAGTCAATACATAATCAAATGATTGACCTGGTGCATATCACTAACATATATAAGGGTTGTAACCCTTCTTTGAATGTCATGGAAACATATTTCTCTTGAATTTTCTCTTCTTTTCTTTGAATTTTATTCTTCATGGTATCATAGCATACCCATTGAAATCAAATTTTTTGAATTCTTGAAGTCGTATTTTTCCTTGAAATCGTATTTTTCTTTCTTTCTTTGAATCCTTTGAATCTTCAAAACCATGACCACCAAAAACACATCCATCATATCCCATGGAACACCTAATTTTATTCAAACCCTTTGAGATAATTCTCCCTTTCACACAGGAATTATTCTTGATGATACGAATTATACTCTATGGTCACAGCTCATGGAGATACAAATTGGAGCCAGAAATAAATCTGCCTTTCTTAATGGCACTACACCAAAACCACCAGCAAGATATAAAGCTTTAGAGACTTTGATTCTTGATAATAATCTAGTCAAAAGTTGGTTGATTGATTCCATGAATCTGACATTGATACAGAGATTCATCTATCTTCCAACAGCAAAAGAGTTATGGGATGTTGTCTCAAAAACCTTCTATGATGGATCTGATGAAACTCAATTGTTCGAATTAACTCGGAAATCATTCATAACACATCAGAATGGTAAGCCATTACCTGTACATTATAATGAATTGGTTAGAATATTTTAGGAAATTGATGCCCGGACATGTGCATAAGGGGAGGATGTTAATGGAGTAGTATTACTCCACAAACATATTACCCGGCTTCGAACACATATTTTCCTAGCTGGGCTTGAATCAGAATTTAATAATGCCCAGGGTAAAATACTTCGGAAGGATCCATCTCTTGATCTCAAGTCTACTTATGCATATGTGCCGAGAGATCACAACTAGCATCATACGATGGAAGAGCTGAAGATACTGTTAGACTATGTTGTACTTGTAGCATCTCAAACTCATCCCCAGTTCAAAGGAAAAATACCTAGTAAGTCCATCACATACACTTGTACTCATTGTGGTGAAGTTGGACACTCCAAGGAATGGTGCTATAAAATTGTGGGATATCCAGAATGGTGGGATTTCAATAGAAAGCCTCGTAAGAAGCTTGAAAAGTTTGCAATTACCACCTTTAGTGGTACTAAACCAAGTGGTGATCTTGATGCAACATCATGTATGATAAATATTAATTGAAATAATACATGGATTATTGATACAGGTGCTACTGATCATATGACAAACTCTACTCTCCATCTTACATCCATCCACCCATCAACCTAACAAAATATTTTGACTACTAATGGAGGCATAGCACCTGTCACTCATGAAAGATCAATATCTAACTCTGACTCTTTTAATCTAGATACTATTCTTATTATTCCATCTCTTTCTTGTAATCTACTATCTGTTGGCCAAATCACTGAAACCTTGAATTGCACTATCAAATTTTAGCCTAATTATTTTGTATTTTAGGACACTGTAATGCACTGGATTATTGGCTCTGGTGTTAAACATGGAAAGTTGTACTATCTTGATTTGCATGGTGATTCAAGTTAGAAATCAAGTTAATAGGATTGGTAGAAGTTGCTTGGCCAAAGACCAAGTAATCTTATGGCATCACCGTCTTGGTTGTCTCTCTTTTCATTATCTTAGACAAATAAAACCAAAATTATTTTGAATACCACAGACTTGGAATTCAAGTGTGATATTTGTGCTCTGCATTCTGGGACTTGTACAAAATGGTGGTTGCATAATACTAGAGTAAAATCTAAGTCTTGTAGTCTGACAATGGTGGAGAGTATCTTAACTTAGTTCTAAATGATTTATGCCGCAAGCAGGGCATTTACCACCAAACATCCTGTGTTGGCACTCCCCAACAGAATGGTGTAGCCAAACAGAAGAATCGACAGTTATTGGAAGTCATATGAGCATCGTTATTTAACATTAACATTCCTCGAGAATACTAGGAAGAGGCTGTTCGATCCGCTGCATATCTCATAAATCAAACACCATTAAGAGTACTCAATTTCAAAATGCCTCTTTAGAAACTTCAAGAACTTGTCATATCTTCACCTCTTAATAATCTATAGCCTTAATCTTTGGATGCTCAGCATATACTTATCAAACACTTAACAAATTAAATCCTCAAGCTATCCAGTGTATTGTTATTAGCTATGCAGATCTACAAAAGGGATATCGGTGTTATGATCCGAATGCAAAGAAGATATATGTAACTCGGGATGTTTAGTTCCATGAAAACACTCCTTTCTTCTCTCACTCTGAGTGCTCTCTTTAAGGGGAGAAAAATTTGAACCTCTTTGAATTTGAAGATAGAATTTTGAGTGTTTCGAATGTTCTAAATCCTCTGAATTCAAGTATCTTAAATATCTCAAGTCTCCTAAATGTTTCGAACATCTCACAGACATTTGATGATCTGAGTCTGAGCATCTCACCTGGATAGATAATTGAAAATAATCTGAGTAATCAAGATAGTACATCTTCCCAACCTACACTAGAAGCTGAACAAACTCTGGATGTGGATGTGCATAATAAGTTAAACTCATCTCCCTTAGTAACTCCAAATACTTAACCTCGTTATCCTTCTAGAATCAATAGAGGGGTTCCGAAAAAATAATATGATTCGGTCCTTCATACCAAAGCCAAATATCCTATCAATAACTTCATATCAACCAACCATTTGTCTAACTCACATGCATTTACTGTATATCAATTATCTACTATATCTATTCTGAGTAATGTGCAGGAGACTTTAGATGATCTGGATTAGAAGAAAGCCATGAATGATGAAATGGAGGCATTGCAAAAGAACTACACATGGGATCTTGTTCCACTTCTTGAAGGAAGAAAACAGTGGGGTGTAAGTGGATATTCACTATCAAACTCTATTTAGATGGAAGCATAAATCGGTATAAAGCTCGGTTGGTAGCAAAGGGATATACTCAGAAGTATGGAATTGACTATGAAGATACATTTGCCTTAATAGCAAAAATGAACACCATTTGAGTTCTTATTTCCTTAGCCGCCAACCTGTACTAGCCACTATAATAATTTGATATGAAAAATGCATTTTTTAATGGAACCATAGATGAAGAAGTATATATGGATCCACCACCCGGAACTAGATGTACTGACCGAGTATGCAAACTAAAAAGGGCATTATATGGACTCAAGCAATTGCCTCGAGCATGGTTTGGATGACTTTCAACCTTCATGAGAAAACTCGGATATAAGCAAAGTGATTTTGATCCTATACTATTCATCAAACAAAAGTTAGGTAAAGTCACCGCTCTGATTGTATATATTGATGATTTAGTGGTCACTGGGAATGATCTGAGTGAGACAATAATCTTGCAAAGATAGTTAGCATTTGAGTTTGAACTTAAGGATTTGGGTAACTTGAAGTATTTTTTAGGAATTAAAATTGCAAGATCAGCTCAAGGGATTTCCCTCTGCCAATGAAAATATGTAATGGACCTACTGACAGAGATGGGTATGCTTGATTGTAAGCCAGCCGAGACTCCAATTGAAGTCAACCATGGACTTTCAGTTCTAAGAGATCAAGTCCCAACTAATAAAGATTAATATCAAAGGCTAGTGGGAAGGTTTATTTACTTATCTCATACTCGGCCAGATATTGCTTATGTAATAAGTGTTGTAAGTCAGTTCATGCATTCTCTGAGTAAAGAACATATGGATGCAGTATATTGAGTATTAAGATATCTAAAGTCTTCTCCGGCCAAAGGTTTATTCTTTGGGAGGAATAAGGATTATGAAATTACTAGCTACACTGATGCTGATTGGGTCGAAGATTGGACTAATCAAAAGTTAACATCCGAGTACTTTACGTTTGTTAGAAAGAATTTAGTCACTTAGAGAAGCAAGAAATAGAAAGTCGTAGCAAGGTCAAGTGCTGAAGCTGAGTTTAGAGGAATGGCTTATGGAGTATGTGAGTTGCTCTGGATAAGGCAGATTGTTCAGGATATGGGACTAAAACATTCAAAGCCTATATTGTTACATTATGATAATAAGGCAGCTATAGCAATTGCAAACAATCTGATTCAACATGATCAAACTAAGCACGTAGAGGTTGACAGACATTTCATAAAAGATCATCTGAACCAAGGAACAATTGATCTTTCATTTGTTTCTTCTCAGAATCAACTAGCTGACATCCTCACAAAGGCTGTATCTGAAAAATTATTCTACAACTCACTTGGCAAGTTGGGAATGATTAACATACATTCACCAACTTGAGGGGGAGTGTTAAGGAAGTAAATATTTTTTATTGTATATATTAGGAAGTAAATATTTGTATACAATTAGGAATAAAGTCTTTATTCTATTTAGGATGTTATTCTATTCCTAATTAGGTTGTGATTAGGATTCTTATGTGTATATGTAAAGGTTGTAACCTTTCTTTGAATATCATGGAAACATATTTTCCTTAAATTTTCTCTTCTTTTCTCTGAATTTTATTCTTCATTTTAAACCAAGCATTTCAATTTTTGAAAATTAGAGAAAATGTTTTTTAGATACAAAATAACGATGCATTCAATTAGTCAGAATGATAACAACAGTTCATTGTTGTAGAAGTCATTCTCTAGTCTGGTGGTTAGGGCTTGTCTGGTTCCCTGCTGATAGCATTTTTACGATTTTCTTGCAGGAATTCATTTTTCTTTTTATGAAATATCTCATGTTTATAAAAAATTGAAATTAATGATTAAAAGTTATCCCTTTTTTTGTTCAAGTAGTACAAATGAAATCTGTAACTTTATGGATTATATGATTAAGAGCTAGTGATGAAAATACATATACTCATTATTTGATAAGCTTTTTCATATAGTAAATTTAATATGCTAAAAATAATATTTATTTTTTATAAGAATTGACATGAAAATTGAAAATAAAAATATAAAAAAGTGATAATAACAAGTTAAAATAGAAATTATAAAGCCACCATAAAAAATTAAATAGATTTGATTTATCTTTTATTAATGAAAAAAAAATTGAGAAGATGAGTACTTTATAAATAAACATTTTTATAAAATGATAAAAAAAATGAAAAATTTGATGGAATTAATGGAGTATGGTGACAAGCCACAATCAAAGATAGGAAAATATTAAGAATCGCCTCTTCTTGCAAAGGATCGTCGTTCTCATCTCTCATATTTAGAAGGCTTGAGATAATGTTTTCATTAAAGTCTATTGTGTCTTCTTTCAGTTCTATTCTCTTGGCATCTATAAGTTCTTAGAGCCTTTTGCAAAGCCTGGCTTTAGCTCTCGGTGCTCTACGAGATACGGTTCATGGAAAATTCAACGAAAATGCCCAAGGTCACTGAAGTAGTGAAGTGTGAGTGAAAAATCCTCTAAGAGTGCATCTTTTTCTTCACCATCAGGCAATCTGAAAAATATATTTTTTGTGAGTGCATTTTTTTCTTCACCATTAGGCAATCCAAAAAATATATTACTTGTGACATTAAATGCAATCTTCTTTATTAGTTTTAGAATCTGTACAGAGTCTTTGCCATGAAGTTCATGTAATAATCAATCCCTCCAAATCCTATAATATCAAGCATAAGAAAAATGAAAAATTATTTAAGTTATGAAGGTTTGATCAGCATGTAGTACCTTCCTGAGTTGTTCCTGAACCAGTGAATCCATTTCACGCACAAACTTTTGGATGCTTTCAAGCTTCAAAAATCCAACTGTTGCACTCTTGATAAGCTCATATCGAGATCCTAAAATTTTGAAAAGTTTGTTCTCTCCAAGTACTCTGGAAACAAGCTTGGGTTATTATGGAAAGAGAATCCATTATCATCCCCACTAAAAGCAAGGTGATTTTTTGCCTGATTGGTCAAGACCACCACATTAGAACCAAAGAGGGAGGTCTTAAATACGATTCCAAACTTGTCGACATGTTCCTAAATCCACTCTTTAGTTTTGTCGTATGTCCTTGCTCTCACAAAACTGATAGATTCACCCACAAAAGGAAATCCAAATGAACCTGGGGGAAGTTTCTTGCCTCCAAGTTGTAAAGCTATAAGTTTAAATAAGTACAAGCACATAAGAATCAGGGCAAATAATAATGCTATCAGAATCAGAATTATGATTAATGCTGGCATTTTTGGATTGAAAGAAAGGCTCTGCACTTCAGGAGCTAGCTTGGAATTTCAAAACCTTGGTATATGGTAGATAAATAATTTTTAGAGCATTCGAATCAACAATTTCCAAACTAATGATTGAAACCCACTTCAAGATACATTTAATTATAATTACTTCATTAGAATATATTATATAGATTTAATAAATTTTTATATGTCCCTTTGGGTAATTATTTTATTTTTCTAATGTAGTCCCTCTGCCTAAACAACATCATAATTCTTAAAATTTTCTACACATTCTTAACCGAACACCATCCAAATGCCTTGTATGTGTGTGTTTTTAATGTTTTTCTTAACAAATAATTTGTAATGTTGTATAATTTTTATTTTTGAATGAAATTAACATTTCACACTATCAAAAATAATTTTTTTATGATAGTGATGAAGATATAGAAAAAATGAATTTATTATAACAAATAATTGTATTTTTAATTTCTTTTAGACATTAAGAAAATAAGAAAACAATTACTTTTTTTACCAAGTAAAATATACTTTGTTAATAAAATGTACTCTCATCTAATGACTATAAAAATAAAATAAAATAAATGTAACTAAAAGATAAAGTTATCGTAGACAATAATTGTGCTAGAAGAGTTACCAATTCTAGAAAGATAAAAACCCTCCAATTGTTGCATTTGCATTTTTGCATGCAAGAACCCAATTAAGAGAAAATAATTAAACATACTAAAGGTTTCTTTCTTTTATTCACTCTCTTTAATCTTTATAGGAAATTTTCAGCTAAAGAAATCCATAAGAATGAATGCAAAGTGTACACGAAGTAATAGGAAAACTAATCTTTATTGAGAATATTCAGTCAGATTCCATATACATCTAGGAAAACAGAGGTTAACACTATATATTAGTGTCCTCCTCTTACGTTTTCAAACATGACTATAGTGTGCAGATCCTACATGTTTACACTTATCATCCAAATGCAAGATAATGTTCAATGAATTGGGAATGAGAATGGAAATATTTTGTTAGAAGACAAAGATATTACAACGAACATTTCTAGTATTTACTCTTGATAACTCCGAATTGAATCATTACTTGTGAAACCTTCATCGATGAGTAGAATGGGAGAGGGGGCGGGTTTCCCCCATAAACACTCTAAAGCTTAAGTCAGTATTTGTATAGAGAAAAATATAATAAAGTGAATAAGTATAATAGAATAAAGACTAAAGATGATTGCTTATATGATGAGGTGATAGAATGGTGGTGATAACTTATTTTCTAAAACTCTTGAGTGGATACCTTACAAGTAGGTAATAAGGGACAAAGTGAGAGGTGGGGAGGATCCCCACAAAACCTCCAATGCCTAAGTCAGAATATATAGAGAGAGAAAGAGAGCTAAGAGTATGAGAGAATAAAATGAATGAGAATGAATGATATGGGGTCTTCTTTATAAGGATAGTGATGCTCAAACATGAAAGGAGTAGGATTCCTTTTTACTGGAAATCCTTTATCAATTGGGAATGTTTCTTCTTGTTTGGGAGTCTCCTAATTAGGACTCTTTTCTTACTCCTTTAATGTCCTTCCTAAACGATTACCCTGCATAGGAAAATAGAGACATAAACATTTATTCTAATTCTAAGTGAAACTTGTATAAATCACAATATTTGATATAAAAGGGGCGCGAGCTGAGGTAGCCAACCTCAGTCATAAGAAGATACAATGCTTGGTATCGAGTCTTAAGATCGAAACATATTAGAAGTGTCAGCTGGTCTTAAATGTAGAAAACCTATAATAAAGAAGGGTATGTAAAGGATTAACCCACTAGTCTTGAGGATACATGGTGAAACCAGTCTTCACTGGAGTTTTGATGCTCAGTGCATTAAAAGTGCGGCCTGAGTGCTGAACCTCAGTACTATAGAAGTGACCTAAGTGTGCCAGTTTCTAAATACCAGACTTATTCTTAGTGCATTAGAAGCGCGGCCCAAGTGCCATTCCTTAGTACTATAAAAGCGACTTGAGGATGTCGATTTTCAAATACTAGACTTATTCTTGGTGCATTAGAAGTGCGGCCCAAGTGTCGTTCCTCAGTACTATAGAAGCGAATCGAGGGTGCCAGTTTCTGGATACTAGGTATTGATGCTGGAGCTTCAGATGTTCGATATGGAAGGACAACTAGCAGTGATGTGCATGGAGTTGATAGACATCACATCATTTCGATGCCTTTTTTGAATTTTGAATTGCATAACTATCACACCTATTCGTGTGTCAGAAGAGGAGACATTTTGGCTGCCATAATGATGACTGCTTGATTAATGGGTCTATTTTGCTTCCTAGACTGCCCTTGATTATGTGGGAGTGACCAGAGCATTGATGAGGACACTGATGGTCATTCCAAGCCCTTTCGTCACCCTATAAGGGCACTAGTCTTTTTGTCTTGTTGCACTTTGTACTTTTTGCTCTGTGTTTTGCTTCCTCCTCTTTGTGCATCATGCTCTTTTCTACAACAAATCTTGAGTTCTGCATCCAAGTGAAGTTTTCTTCTTTAATCCCCTTCTTTTCATTTATTAGATAAACTCTAGGGCACAGAGGGAACAAGCTAGTTTCGATCTTTTTATCTCTAAAATAGATGAGGATTTGCTAGTATGGTATTGAAGGCGCTTTAGTATCCTTGTTGCTTACATTTTGCACACTGTAGATAGAAAATTTAGAGTCCACATGGTGATGCTAGATTTTGATATGCTAGTTGTGTATTTTAACCAACTAGAGGGTGGTTTGAAGTTCCTTTTGGACCCCTTTATGAAGGATTTCTTGAATAGGTATAATATAACTCCTAGGCAACTCCACCCTAATAGCTACTGGATTCTTACTGGTTTATATAGCTGATGCATGAGGAGGGTAGAGAGCTAGATCTTGATGTCCTGTGTTACCTGTATAGCCTAAATAAGAAAAGGTAGGAGTTGATATTTTCCCTATCGGCTATTCCTAACCATAGCCTTTTTATGAAACTCCTCGATCTTCACAAGAAGTGGAGGCATAAATTCTTTATTGTCGAGCATCCTTCGGATTATTTGAATGTCCGATGGATGTGGTTGGACGAGTGTTATAAAGTAAAATGATACAGAGATGGCTTTAAAACTTCATCTCCAGGGCCTAGCTGATGCCCAATCTGCGGAAGATGCATCCTAAAGATATCTTTGGAGAGTCCATCCGGATCATGCACAAACCTCTAGTATGATTTGACCTTTGGAAGGTATCTTTCTGACTTCTATATTTTCTTTTTTATTTATAGATGGCTGACTTTTTCTTATTTACGGATGGGATTCGGCTTGTAGTTAGTGAGCTAGAGGCATAAGAAGATGCTTGAGCATCTTATCCATCACTCGAACCTATGGCACCAGCCATCTCAGATGAAGCTAATGTCAGTATGAAAGGAAAATCCATAGCGAGGTCCTCCCAGGCTAAGAAGGGAGTGGGACAAAAGAGGCAAGTCCTAGATAGAGCCTCAAATGCTGAGGAACTTGAAGAGGAGATATTCATCCAACGTTCAAAGCTCTCTACGTGTCCGAATATGAGGGCTTGGATTCTTAATAAGTTAAAACCTTCAAGTATCTCGAACACCTATGTCAGAGATTAATATGCCAAGTCCCTGAGACTGTCGGCTGATATATAGCGCTGGACGGATAAGGGCTGTGAGGAGTTGTTTAGCTCTATGATTGGACATTTGCTAGAGGTAATTGTCTGGTTTTTGATATTCTATGTTTTGAGTGTCAAGATAATAACATTTTTTCTCTTTTTCAGATGACTCAGACTTTGTTGTTAGTGAAGGATAATTGCTTTTTCCTAAAGAGCCAATATAACCTAAAGGAGGCAAAGGTAGGGACGATTATGATTGACTTCAAAAAGAAGTTGGATAAAGTGAAAGCGGTGCTAGAGCTCTACCAGACTAAACATACAGAGGCAAGGTCTGAGGTAGAGGCGAATCAGAAGAAGGTGGCTAACTTAGAGCATGGTCAAGCCTAACTGACTTTGAAGATTGAAAAATAAGACTCCTAGATTGCCGAGTTAGAGGGGAAGTTGAGTGAGGCTGAGAAATTCTAGGAAGATGATAGGAGGACCTACCAGAACATAGTTGGGGGTTTTCTTAAGGTGTACAGGTCAGAGTGTCAGAGGGTCCTTCTCGCACAGAATCTAAATCTAGATCTTACAGATCTAGATAAAATAACGCCGGCTGATCTAACGAGGATCGCTTCTAAAGAGGATGCTTAGAGCAAGGCCTCTTCCCTCCATCCGAAGAAATCCAAGCAAGTTGGATCATCTTTTGAGCCTAATGCTTCTGTTTCTAGGTCTCCGGTGATGAATGAGCCTCCTATATCTGCGCATGCTGCCAATATTACTCTTGCCTCTATCTATGGGTCTCTCTTGCCAAGTGTCTCTTCATCTAACCCTATTGGCACTTAGTAATTAGACTAAGAAATTTTTTTTAGTGCAAATTTTGTAATACAATTCCTCTTCATCAATGAAAGATACTTTATTTTTATAAGATTTTAAGTACATCTACTGGTAGTATTTTCAGAGACAATCTAAATTCTAATACCGTTATAGTTCTTTTCCTTGCCTATCTCTAATGTTGTATGCCCCTTTAGATGTTTTCTCTATGATCTAATAGGGGCCTTCCCAGTTAGGTTCAAGTTTACCTATACTTGAATTGCCCTTGCTGATGTCTGTCCTTCTAAGCACCCAATCTCCTATTTAGAACTGAGCTATCTTCTGCTTCTGTTCTTCTGCCACAGCAGATGCCCGTTCTCTTTTTTCTTCTAGTAGGTCCAGGCATATTCAAATATTTACGTCATTGGCTTCTTAGTCTAATTCCTCGATCACCCTATACTTGGTGACCTAATATTAATTAGTATTACTGTGTCCATTTCGTAAGTCAGTATGAATGATGTTTCCTTTGTGGAAGCTTGGGGCATAATTCTATAAGACCAAATGATGTTGTTGAGTTCTTCAACCCAATTTCCCTTCTTTTCATCGAGCCTTTTCCTTAACCCTTGCATGATGGTCCTGTTGGTTACCTCCATTTGTCCGTTCATTTATAGGTGAGCCACTGATGTAAACCGGAGCTTTATCCCAAAGTTAAAGCAGAATTTTCTAAATTTCTCATTATTGAACTACTTTCCATTATCTATGATCAGGGTATGTGGTATTCCGAATTTGCAAATGATTTCTTTCCAAAAGAAGTGTTGGATTCGGGCATCTATGATGGTTGGCACAGCTTCTACTTCTATCCATTTAGTGAAATGGTCTATGGCTATAATCAAGAATTTCTTTTGGGATGTTGAGGTGGGGAAAGGACCTAGGATATCCATACCCCATACAGCGAAAGGGCAAGGGCTCCCGATTAGATGTTAAGGATAGGAAGGCTTATGGCTTAGTCGAGCAAACTGCTGACATTTGCTACACTCTTGAGTCAATTTTTGAGCATCTTAGGACATGGTAGGCCAATAGTATCCTTGCAGTAATGCCTTTCTAGTTAATGAATGATGTGATTTATGTGCTCTGCAAATTCCTTAATGAATTTCCCTGAGTACATAGTTTCCTTCCTTTGGGGATACGCACTTAGACCATGGATGTGAAAAAGACCTTCTATAGAGTTTTTCATGGTAGATGGAGTAATGTGCAGCTTTTGTTTTTAACTTTTGAGGTTTTAGTTTATCTTCTAGAAGTATCTTATTTTATAGGTATTGAATGATTGGTTTCATCCATTCAGGGGTTTCCTATATGTCGTGCTTGGTTTTGTCAGTGCCTCTGTGAGCCTGAGTCCTCTAAATGTCTGATTGTCCTCAGCTGTTGATTTGGCTAGTAGGTCCACCTCCGTATTTTTTCTCCTAGGGATTTAGGTGATTTCTCACTGTCCCCCCTCATGCTCGAGCTTTTTTAAGAGCTTTCTAACTTTTCTTACATATCGGGCAATGTTCGAATCTTTTATTTAGAACATCCCTTTGACCTGGTTAACCACTAGTTGGGAGTCTGAGTGTATCCTCAGATACTTGGCTTTCACTTCTGTAGCTAGCTTTAGCCCAGTGATGAGTGCTTCGTATTCTGCTGCATTATTGGTGGCATCATATTCTATCCAAATGGCATATCTAATAAAGACTTTGTGTGGCCCTTTCAGAATAATTCTCGTGCTAGAACCTTGGATGGATGATGCCCTATCCACATAAAGCTGCCATTATGGTTTCTCGGAAGGAGCAAGGACTTCTAGTGTCATTTCTTATATAAAGTCGTCTAAGGCCTGAGCTTCTACTTACTGCTAGGGTTCATAATGAATGTTAAACTCCCCAAGCAATATTAACCATTGAACTAGTCTGCCAGATGTTTCAGGTATTTATAGGATTTTCCTCAAAGGGAAGCTAGATCTTATAATGATGGAATGAGCCTGGAAATAGTGCCTGAGTTTTTGGGATGTATGGATGATGGCCATGGCTAATTTGTCTGGCATTAGGTACTGGATCTCTAACCCTCAGAGTGCTCTACTAACATAGTATATTGAGTTTTGCTGACTCCTTCCTCCCTCACTAGTACTGAAGCTATTGACTCTTGGCCTATAGAGACGTATAAGTAGAGTACTTCCCTAAGGATTGGTCTACTAAGCAATGGTGGTGAGGATATGAATTTTTTGATATCTTTAAATGCTACCTAGCAGTCTTCCATCCAAATAAACTTCTTGAAATTTTTTAGGGCTCAGAATAGTGGTAGTCACCATTTGGCTGAGCAAGAGATGAAGCACCCCAATGTTGTTATCCTGCCATTCAGCTTTTGCAATTCATTAATTATTATCAGAGCTTTCATCTTGAGAATGGCCTCCATTTTTCTGAGTTGGCTTCAATTCCCTTGTGTGATATCATGAATCCCAGGAACTTGCCTACCCTTACTCCAAAGACACATTTCTCTAGGTTTAGCTTGATCTAGTGCTGGCTGAGTAATTGGAGGATTTGGTCAAGGTCGACAAGATGTTGCTCGGCACTTTTCCTTTTAACGATGATGTCATCTACCTATACTTCCACATTTTTCCTAATTTGATTCTGGAGTACGTGGTTCATCATCCTCTGATAGGTTGCTCTAGCGTTCTTCAGCCCAAAGAGCATTACTTTGTAACAGTAAAGGCCTTCATGCATAATGAAGGATGTTTTCTCCTGATCTTCCTTTTTCATTGGTATCTGGTGATACCCCTATGCAGCATCCATGAAGCTATACATGAAATGTCCAGCTATGGAATCTATAAGTTGGTCTATTATTGGCAGTGGGTAGCTATCTTTGGGGCATGCTCTATTGAGGTCAGTGTAATCTACACACATTCTGTATTTCCCATTGAACTTCTTTACTAGTACCACATTGGCTACCCATTATGGGTGAGTGACTTCTTTGATAAATCTGGCCTCTAATAATTTTCTTATTTCTCTAGAATTTGCAAAGGTCCTCTTATTATGGACAACTGGCTTTGCCCCCAGTTTGATATTCAGGCTATGCAAGGCAATTCAAGGGTCTACCCCGGTAATCTCAAATGCTTGAGAGGTAAATTCTTCCGAGTGTTTGATGAGGACTTCTCTTATCCCCTACTTAGTTTCACTGTTAAGCTCATTGTCGATCCATACTGTCTTCCCCTTAGCAATTTGTAATGTCTAAACCTCATCGACTGGTTCAGGGCTGGCTCCCTGTTTCTCTGTTTCCTAAGATTCTAGAGGAAATCCTTCTGTCTGAGGTTTAACTGCCATTTGATAGCATTGCCTAGCCATTTGTTGATCTCCATGAACGGTTAGAATTCTACCTTTAATAGGAATCTTCATGGTCAAATGTCAAATACTTGTGACTGCATTAGTTTCATAGAGTACGTGTCATCTTATGATGCCATTGTATGCTAGTGGGAGGTCTACTATGTTGAACTGGGCTTTAATGACTTTTTTATCTTCAGGATCGCTTTCTTCGAATTCCAGACTTAGCTATACTACTCCCATTAGCTATGTGGTTCCTCCGAAGAAACTTGTAATGGGATTCTGGATAGCCTTTAAGTCGGTGACCAAGCCTCCCATTGCTTTGTAGGCATTCCAAGATAATGCATTGATGACACTTCCATCATCGATCAGTAATCTTTTTACTAGATAATTATTGATATAAGCACTTACCACTAGGGCATCATTGTGGGGGTGCCTCATGTGGTTTTCATCTTCTGGACATAATATGATGGTTTATTTTTCCTTAATAGTAGGCCCTTCTTCTCTGTTGACTCTTTTATGCTTCTTTTTCATGTTATCCCCTCTAATAATCATGTTAATAATGCCAGTTGGTTTATTCTGGGCTTTCTTTGGTTCCATTCTATCTCATTCTAGCATATCCTGGTTCTTGGATCCTCTGGGTGTGTCAGTGAAGTTGCCAAGTTTGCCATTTTACACCAATCTCTCTATGGCATTCTTCAATTCTCAATAGGCCTCCTTGTCATGTCTATAATCTTAGTGGTATTGGCAGTAGTACCTTTTATCTTGCATGGTTCTTCTGTTTGGGCTTATTCTTTCGGCTGGAGTAATTCCTGTGCCATTCTGCCTAACCCACATGAGGACTCTAGATCTGAAGGTGTTTAGAGGCATGTATCTTTCAACTTCCTTCTTAAATCTTTCCACTGGGTTTCTGAAGTTTATTCGTGGAAAGCTTGGCCTCTTGGCTCTTGATCTTTCTTCTATTTTAGCTGGCATCTTCTTATCCTCTCGTCACATCCTTTTATTTTTATCCATCTTTATCATTTTGACCGCCATTGCCATTACCTCCATAAAAGTTCCATGTTCTTTTGTCATTATCTTATCTTTGAGCTTTCTAAGCCTCATGCCATTTTTTAAAGCTTCTATAGCCACTTCGTAGATCAAGTTCTCAATTTGCATAGCAATTTTATTGAATTAGTCCAGATAGCTTCGTAGTGATTCATTGACTTCCTGCCAGCACATCCAGAGGTCATTGATATTTTTAACTGGAGAGACATTGATGATAAATAGGGTCCAGAATTTCTTGGCTAAATCTTCGAAAGAGGTGATAGAATTTTTCGGGAGACGGTGAAACCATCTCTGAGCATTCTTAGTGAGTGTACTAGGGAAGACTCTGAACATGATTCTGTCATTCACATTCTAGAGTAACATCTTCATTCTAAATGAGGATATGTGGTTGATCAAATCTCCGGTTCCATCATATTGCTCTAGTTGCGGTATTCTGAATTTGGTTGGGATTTCTATTCGGACTATCTTGCTTATGAAAGGCATCCTTCCTTCCATCATGCATTCATCCTCATTCCTTGGCCTTGTGTGAGCTTTGTGTATAACTTATTCAACTTTTTAGGTTAACTTAGAATCATTAAGAACTGGGATTATTGAGCTAGATTCCCTTTCTGGGGTTTTATGTTTTCCCTTATTTGCTTATAGTACTCCCGGAGATGTAGTATTGCAATCTATATGAGATGATCTGGGGTTGTCATTTTGAATTACGGCATTTAGCTGTTGTTGCATCAAGGCCATTTGAGTTTAAATGTTTTATATCATTACTTCCTTATTTTTCGAGGTGAGGTTAAATGTTTGGGTTATTGTGTTTAGATTAGGTGTAGTTATAGCTGGTGTTTCTTATAGGTTCAAAAAAGGTATACAAGGTATAGGTCTGTGTTGGTGTTAGAGAGGAGCATAGTAGGGAAGATCGGTGCTCAGAGTCGAGTACCCTTAAGTATGTCCAAGTGGAAGATATGTTCTACCTGCTGTAATTTAAGATGATGGTCCAGTGTGTGAAAAAGGGGCTAGTGGTAATGACAGA
The DNA here is from genome assembly GCA_947683625.1 of Mallotus nudiflorus. Lineage (NCBI taxonomy): Eukaryota > Viridiplantae > Streptophyta > Magnoliopsida > Malpighiales > Euphorbiaceae > Mallotus > Mallotus nudiflorus. The sequence continues at coordinate 317,359 of CANTUR010000985.1, forward strand.
TTGATTAGAGGGATAGGAGTGGATGGGTTGATGTGTGTGTCAGGAGTTGAGATTGGTGGTGGACTAGAAGTCATGATTACTTTAGGGCTCATTCAATAGATGTACGAATGACTTTTATTTAAGAGTTTACCATAGATGGCGCCACTTAATAACTTATTTTTCGAAACTCTTAAGTGGATACCTTGCAAGTAGGCAATAAGGGACAAACTGAGAGGTGGGGAGGATCCCTACAAACCCTCTGATGCCTAAGTCAGAATATATAAAGAAAATATAGAGAGAGAAGGAGAGCTAAGAGTAAGAGAGAATAGAATGAATGAGAATGAATGATATGGGGTCCAATTTATAGGGATAGTGATGCTCAAACCTAAAAGGAGTACGATTCCTCTTTAATGGAAATCCTATGTCAATTGGGAATGTTTCTTCTTGTTTAGGAGTCTCTTAATTAGGACTCTTTTCTTACTCCTTCAATGTCCTTCTTAAATGAGTAACCCTACACAGGAAAATAGAGACCTTATTCAAACAGGAATATATACGTGTGGGGTATCAAGTGGAATAATGTCTTGATGTAAAGTGATGAGAATAAGGAGATGAGTGAATGAATGACATGAGATGTATTTATAGGGAAAAGGTATTGCTCAAACCTCTTAGGAATATGATTCCTTGTACTTGTAGGATTGCTTTGTTTAGGAGAGAATAGACTTCCTTATTAAGCTTTCTTCTTATTCAAGCATTCTTCCTCTTTAGAGATTATAGCCCTTATTAGAATAGAATACTGATATAGGGTATCAAGAGTCCCCCCTGAAAGTCTATTCAAATATTTATGCCTAAGATTTCTGGATTTCCAAGAATCATATAAAGATGACTGATGCGCTAAGATAATAACCTTTGCTTGAAATCTCATGTGTTGTCGATGTTGGGTTTCATGATACAAACGCGGTAAAAATTAAAAAATTTATCACGTTCCCAAACTTGGATCCATGTAATTTAACTACTTAATTAAATCTATGATTTCAAGAATCTCACCAAAATGCATAAGAGGCAAGATTTTATGGAAGGATGAGAGGAGGTTCACATCGGTGACACCTTACCTTGAGCTTTTTACTTTGGTTGTTCGGATCTAGATGTCTCCAAAAGGATGCGTCCTCTATAGGTGTCTACAAGAACAGCCCTTCATAAAAATGAATTGGAGTGTGTGCTAGCAACTTTCTTGATTGTCTCATAAATCAAGAATAAAAGAAAAAATCTTTGTTTGTTTTCAAAGAAGAGAGAAAATGAATTTGGAGGCAGGAAAAAAAAGTGAGTTAAACCCTAAAGAATATAACATATTTATAGACTCTAAATTAGGGTTTCACCTACCAATGACCTTCTGGTAATTTTCCATTTATTATATTCTGATTTTTTTTAAAATAAATCAAAAATAATATCTTATTTATTTATTTAAAATAACATTTATCTTAAATAAATAAATAAATAAAGCACTTTAATTATTTATGTCCACAGAGTTTATTTTGGGCTTATTAAACCTATATTCGTTTTGGGCTTGTTCTAAGTGTATGACCCTGTAGGTTCACATAACATTGGTAGTGGGCCTAAATCTCTATTTAGGCTTATAAGTCATAAGTGACCTCTAGCAAGACATTATGACTACCTAAGTCATGTGAAGTCAATAATCCGACATAACCTAATTACAGTGAATTTTATCATCCCTTTATCACATGATATCTTAATTGAACATAAGGCATAGAATGTCATCCTTATATAGTTCAATATTACGATTTGATTCCAAGTAAATTGAAAATAATAACTCTTTATCAATTCATTTCAGCATGGCCATGCATTTTCCTTCAGTTTATCTCATCAAGGGGCCCATAGATATCTTTTTAATATTAATGAGGGATAAATTCCTTCTAAATCACTCACATTACTCACATAACTAATTTCATATCCAACAACATCTTATTTAATCATCCGGTTAAAGACAATGTTAGAATGTGTTAAAACATAAAATAGCTATCTAGAAATCCATGATGATTTCAAGGTCAAAGAACCGAAATAAAATTACTGTGATGAGAAATACTTATGATAATAATCTATGTAGTATTCTCATAGTGGGTCAATCCAATACATAATCTCTCATCATGTACCTATAAGTTGACTTAATATCTCATATTCATGATTAGTAAAACATAACCATCAGTCAACATCATACTAGCCTTAATACTTTAATATTTATATAATGAATAAATGGCTAGGGATAATTAGAATAGAACTCTTATTTTAATCTAAATTTTTTACTATCAAGTCACATACTTAATGGCCTTAGTAAGAATTAACCATTCTTATAATTATCATAAAATCAAATGATAATGAAATATCTCTTTATTAATAAAATAAAAAAGTTAATACATAATCACAAATGATTGACCTAATGCATATCACTAACAGTTGAAAGATGACATGAGGTGGCTAGCCTTAATCATTGAACATTAAGATGCTCGGTATACCAAGTCTTAGAAATATAGTATCAAAATATAATAATTATAAAGTGCCAGCTAAACTTAGATGCGCAAAACCTACAATAACAGATGCTTGATGTTATAGAAATGACCCGAGAGATTAACCCATCAGTATTATAGAAACGATCTGACGGGACTAACCATCACTGGAGTGTTGATGCTCAGTGCATTAGAAGTGCAGCTCGAGTGCCATATATTCTCATTGTATTAGAAGTGTAGCCCGAGTGTCGAACCTCAGTACTATTGAAGCAACTTAAGTGATAGCTTTAATCACTAGACTTAGATTCTTGGTGCATTAAAAGCACAGCCTGAGTGCCATATATTCTTGATGCATTAGAAGAGCGGCCCAAATGCCAAACCTCAATACTATCGAAGCGACTTGAGGGTGCCAGCTTCAATCACTAGACTTAGATTCTCAATGCATTAGAAGTGTGGCCTGAGTGCCATAAGTTGTTGTTTAGTTTATGAACTTTTAACAACTCTATTGATGGCAACTGCTTTGTCAAAATAATGATTAATGTTGAGTCTGGACATTATTGCTGTTGATGTTTGATTTTTTTAAGCATTTGTGGTTTTACAAAAGGAAAGGATTTTATGATCCTGGTAGTGAGTTTAAATTCATCTAAGCTCCATAATATGGGATAGTAATTTAGTAAGGGCTTTTGAAATGATAGAAGGTGGGCTTTGAAGGACCAATTTTGGGTTTGCTCAATCCAAGTCATAAGATGAGCACTGTAGTTTAAGTGAAAGACCAAGGTTGCATAATTTTTAGAATAGAGGATACTGCATAATGCTAGCTAGGATGTTTTGGATTTGTGCTTTTTGATTTATCTAGCTGTGTAGTGGATATACTTATCTCTGTCCTTGACTTTCCTTGCTAAACATTTTCTAAAATTTTCATGAATAAAGATCTACTATAGAGTAGGATTTGCCTGAGTATTGTTTGATCTAACTTTAAGCAGAAGCCACCATTTATTGTTTAAGCATGAATGAGTGCTTGTTTTCATTAGAGTTGCTTGTAGCCAATAAATATATTTTTTTTATTTGTAATGATAGATAAAGAACAACAATTTTGGGATCATTTAATTGATCTCATTTAATGGTCAGTCCTTGTGTAATAAATATATCAATATGACTAGTGCATGTTTTGCATGAATAATAATCATGTATTTATGGATGAGCATCTATGTGTAGATGTGTAAGCATGCTTGTGTGACAAGCTATAAATATTCATATAAGAATAAGATGTGAAAATAAATAATAAAAATAAATAATTGAGAAAAAAGAGAAAAGTTATCTCTGATGACCTTTTGTCCCGCCTTTGAGTTTAATAAATATTTATGTTCATCTCTTGGTTATTGTCGAGTGAATTGAAATCAAAGTTTCCTTATTGAAACTCATAGTTCGGTCTTTAATTTTCTATACTATTTGTTAGTATGTTGAGTCTTTGAAGTTGTTGCAATGTCGCTTGTCATAGGCTTTTCAATATTGCTTCTTTTCTTCACATATTGATCCTCAATGTCTTTCTTGTAACCCTTAATCTTTCTATGTAGAGGCTTTTGTACATATACTGAGCTTTTCATGTATCGAGTTTTAAAGCTGCTCTTGGACTGAACTTTTAATTACTTAGTCAAAAATAATTCCTTGTTTCAAAACTCAATTATGTTGTTTCTTAGGTTTGACCAGTAAATATTTGATTTGGGCTTAGGATTATAAGCTTTTCAATATAGGCCATAACTTATTAACTTATATCCTTTAAATTAGTGGACTCATACTAATTAATTATACCATGACTTACTAATCCATAACAACTTTTTATGCTATTGTGCTCCTGCTCAAAAAATTTAAGTTGAGGTGGACTCAAAGAGGTGATGCTCTATTGCGTAGACCTAGACCTTAGCATGCATTTGATTCTTCAATCGTATGAATCTCTCTCTATGTTTTTTATTTATTTTGTATTCAACTTATCCTTTTCCATTATCACTTAGATGTAATCTATTTCTCCATCATCTTTTCTTTTTCTTAGTCGATACTCGGCCACACCATGAATTTTGTAGGTTTATCATATTTATAAATGTATGATGTTGTGTATATTTAATATCCCTCTTTATTTAACCATCACAAGAATCTCATTCTGTGCTTATGAAGTTGTTTCACAATACTCGATGCTTGGTGGAAATCGATGCTCATGATCTAAGAATTTTGGATGACATTAAGCCATCATCAAAGGGTATAATCATCTCTAAGAGAACATAAATCAGGTCTTAGTCATGTTGTACCTACTTTTTTATGCTCATATTTAACCATTAAGGCCTCTATCTTCAATAATAAGGAATCTAAACTTTAGAAATCAAGCTTAATGCATTCTTCAAATGAAAATAGGACTGAGAACTACACTTAAATGTTTGACTGTTTCTAGGTGTTGGTGCTTCAATGCTCAGCACTTAGTGCTCATCTTCTAACCAGAGAACCATTATTAATGTGCTCATTAACTTTCTCAATCCACCTTCTCAAGTTTTTCCACATCTTGGTTCGAGTTTAATGATGTTCTTAGTCTAAGTTTCGTGATTCTCTTATTCTAAGTTTCTATCTTTTCTCAATTTGCTAGTTTTGGTATAATTTTCTAGGCATTTATCTAGAATTCTAGATTTGGGAGCTACTGCATTAATGGTAAAGCTTGCTTTCAAATGAGTGCATCTTCACCAATTCGAGAATAGCCAGATTTGTATTTAGCTATTTGACTTACTTTTCAATGTCCGAGAATCAAACTGGGATGTTTGACTGTTAAAAGATGTGTTGGTCTCTTCAACAAGGTAGTAGAATTGTCCATGCTCTATGATGCTCAAACTCGGATGCCTGAACTTTTTAATGCCTAGACTCTAATGCCCAGTATCTAATTATCTCTGTACTGTGATGCTTTGAATCTCATCACTCGGAGCTTGATGGATGTTCATAAAAGCGAATGTCCAATATTCAATGCTCAGAGCTCAATCAATTGTTCAAGATATGTCTTCTTTTATCTTCATCAATTTTTCTTTTTTTTATGAAGTTTTCCATTATAAGTGTTCATGTTAGCAATTGGTGGCCATGATCATTTGAATCTTAAGATCTCCTTCAGGCTTGGCATTAGTTGTGCTTCCTCATGCTTTTTTGTTTTCCTTTCTTCTTTGCTTCTTTGAATCTGTAACCATGATTTTGCCATAACTATCTTTCCTTATGGTTTTAGGAGACTACATCTTTTTCACTATAATGCCCTGAAGATATTGGAGCAGGTCTTGAATTATGGCTAATGCTACAAGTTTTGTCTTTACTAAACTATTATCTTTATTGGAATGTCTTCTTATGATGTTATTAATTTGAACTAGAGAAAAGCTTCTTGTGCAGCATGGATGGTTGTAGAAGAAATCGTTGATGTAGCCATAAGTGTTCATGTAACATGGATGGTTCAGTTAACAAAGTAGTAATAAAATATTTATTTAACAATGACAACTGGTTGTAACACTTCAGTAGATGCAAAAATAAACAATGATGGCATCTCAACTGGTTGATGTTAGATCTTTATAAACCTACACCTTAGTCTAAGCTTAAAGCCACTCTCAGTCCGAGCTTCTGAACTATGTTATTCCAAGCTTCTTATGAACTTTCGGATCAAACTCTCATCTTAATTGCAATTTTCTTTTGTTAATGTGTGCATGCAAAGGGAAGACAAAGGATGGTTATCCGACTTTAAATCATCATGATGGCTTATAACGTTGGTAAAGTAAGAAATCATGTTTGAACATTCGGTGCCTGTAGAATTTTATCAATCAAGAAGTTGTTGGCTCTTTAGACTTTTAGTTATTCTTTATGAACCTAGATCCAGTACATTGCTTGAGCTTGGACAAATCAACTTCAAAGTCTTTATATATAAAGAGAGCTTCCCCAACCACATAAGAAATTTAAGAAAACGAATATATTCTCTAATGAACTAATCAAAACTTCATAGCAATTTCAAACTCTTTCTTTTAAGTTCTCCTTTATAAATTGAACTCCAACTCCTTATATTGGAATATTTTCCTTAATGACCCATCACCGCTTAGTAATGAGCAGATCTTTACCATTGCTTCTCCTTATTCAAATTAATATTTGATTTTTTCCTTTTTTTGTATATAGGCTATTTAAAAGAATAAATATTAACTCCTTGCAGCCCACTTATTGTTCAATTGTAAATATGTTGCTTTTACTGAGTGTATCAAGCAGTATCCATGTGCCTTCATTTCCTTCTAATGTTATACTTATCATATGTGTGACTTCTAATGCTCTTAGTCGACTATTTATTTTGGGACTTCTTGTACATATGCATGTGATGTTGATAATTTGAATAAGATACTTTGATTTTTTAATGGCAGTACCAAAGGACACATATATGCTTATAAAACAAGTGGGCTTGTCTCGTCTTAAACACTAATTTAGCTGAATGATTAAATCTTGAGCTAGGTTCAAGCAAGCAATAATAATCTGGAATTTAATTTTATTATGCCTAGCTCTTAGCTATATTATTTTAAAGCAAAATAAAATGAGCTAGATTTCCCATAGACGGCACCACTTGAAAATTCTGAATCGAATCATTGCTTGTGGAACCTGCATCGACGAGTAGAATGGGTAAGGGGCAAGGTTTACCCCATAAACACTCTGAAGCTTAAGTTAGTATTCATATAGAGAAAAATATAATAAAGTGAATAAGTAGAATAGAATAAAGAATAAGGATGATTGCTTGTATGATGAAGTGATGGAATGGTGGAATGATGTGTTGATGTAGAGTGATGAGAATGAGGAGATGAGTGAATGAATGACATGAGATGTATTTATACGAAAAAAGTATTTATCAAACCTCTTAGGAATATGATTCTTTATACTTATAGGATTACCTTGTTTAGGAGAGAACAGACTCTCTTATTAACTCTTTTGTGCCAATGTCCTTTATTCTCCCTCTCTAAAAAAAAATTGCTAGTCCTATTTGTAGTTCTGCCAACATTCACAATATTTTGGTTATGGGAATTCTTATTGCAACTAATTAAAAAGCCTTGCTAATTGCTATTTTTCATCTTAGTTGCAATTTCCACAACATTTTGGGAATTGAAAGGATATTTCAACCTTTTCATGTTCCTTATGCACTGAGGTCATGAATGAATTTTAGAAGGTGGAGGTGGAACATATAATACGGCACCTATTGTAAAGAGACTGAGGTTTCCTTGTCTCCTAACATATTGATACGGTGAGCCATTGAACCAAGGTATATATTTGAGAATGATGTTTGACACCTTGATATGCAATTGTTTACTAAAAGTTTACTTGCCTATAACAGGGACACAATGCAAGTAGTAGAAGCAGCATAAAAGGAAATTTTAAAGGCTTTTAATATAATTCAAGTGAGCATTTAAATAAAGACTAGGGCATCCTATTTCTAAGTTTACCAAGTTAAAATTACCTTCTAGCATTTGGATCAAATCTAATGGCATAATAAGAAGTGAATGTCCAAACAGAAAGTTCCAAGACTGTCACAGGAATCTTAAAGATCCATTAGGGAAGAGAAACTACCCATGAGGGATAAAATTTATAGCAGAAGTCTCTTTGCTTGTAAAACATTGAAAGTCTTAGAATGGTCAAGGCTCTCTCCATCATATCACTAAATAGAGCCCATGCAAAATAGTAAAACAAAGCACTCGAATAGATTTATCCATCTATGAGTGAATCTCGGTGCATCTTGGCCTAAAAAAAAAACTAAAGACTAGCATAAATAGGACTTGAAAGCTCATTCTTTTTCCCTTTCTTTTTTGATATTTTCTCAATAATCAACCACGTTATATCATGCATAATAAAATAAAAGATAAAAGGAGGCATTTTGTTTATATCAAACCAATCAATACGGTTCTTGAGCTTCAATAGGAACTTTTTATTGTCCTGTTCCTTTTTTGCATTTTAGATCCTTCTCATCATTTTCTTCTCATAAAGATTTGGAGAAGATATCTTGCATGTGCTAGAAGAGCTACCAATGCTTGAAAGATAAGAACCCTCTATTTGTTGCGTTTGCATTTACATGCAAGAACCCAATTAAGAGAAAAGAATTAAACCCACTAAAGGTTTCTTTCTTTTATTCACTCTCTTTAATCTTTATGGGAAATTTTTAGCTAAAGAAACCCATAATAATACATGCAAGGTGTACACGAATTAATAGGAAAACTAGTTTTTATTATTGGGTAGGTCCCACTTGCAAGTGGGGACCCATAAGCCCACAACACTTGAACTTAAAAGAAAAAAAACTTTACTACACCAAATTTCAATGCAGGAAAGCTTAAATACTTTGGCCACCTTTTATGGCTATATATAGTCATCATTTGTAAGCATTTGCATGTGTGCTATGTACAAAAAGCCATTCACTTTGGAAAATAAAGAGAGTAGAATATGCAAAAGTGAGTGAGGGTCATAGAGCAAAAGTGAGATGGTCGTGGGTGTGCAAGTAATGGTGTGTGCATGCAAACATATATATGTGAGAGTTTAAGTAATATTGAGAGCTTTAGCTATAAGCTTGGGTGAGTGTGATCTTCTCTATTGTGTGTAATAGAGAAAGGGAGTGGAAAAATAAATATTATTTATAAGGCAATTTGTGAGGGTGTGAGCCATAAATTGAAGGTTGTAATTTGTAATCCCATTATTTTATAGTGGAAGATTTATTAGGACTAGGTCCCATGGTTTTTTCTTTATAAGATTTCCATGTAAAAAATTATTGGTGTCCTATTTATTTTTCCTTCATTTATATGACAAGTTTTTACTTCCTATTTTATTCACCCATTGACTGGTTTGACTGCCTTATTAATTTTATTATTTTAATTTGGAAGGCTAAGTTGCCTTTATATTACTATGCACACTTCACCGCTCTTATTTATTTTTGTAAATCCCATTTATTATCTAGTAGAAAAATCTAATTAACCCTAATAATGTGGTATCAGAGCTTGGTTGGTTTTAATTTTTTTCTATCTAGATAAAAATAGAGTACACAAGCAGCATGTTCAAATTGACTCCAACAAATTACTCAGTTTGGAAGTCAATGATAGAGGATCTTTATGAATGAAGGATTTGTAGCAGCCTATCAAAATTGTTAATGGTGTAGTTATTGGTAAGCTAGTAAAAATGAAAGATGTAGATTGGGAAGTGCTCAATGAAAAGTGTGCAGCTCAAATCAGACAGTGGATTGATGGGAGCATTATGTAGAGTGTTGCCAAAGAAACTGATGCCTACAACCTATAGGAAAAATTGGAGAAGATGTACATGCAACCAAGTGCATAAAATGTAGCCAATTTGATACATAGTCTCATTACCTTGAAATATAATGGTTGTAGCATTTCGGAACACATTAATGAATTTGAAGGTGTTATAAATCAGCTCTCAATAATGAACTACAAATTTGATGACAATCAATTGGCAACATTTTTACTGATCTCTTTGCCAAAAAGTTGGGATAAACTTTTTGTATCCATCACAAATTCAGCTCCTAATAGAAAGGTGACTTTGGAGATAGTGGAGGACAAATTGTTCAATGAAGAATCCGGGCAAAAGGAAAATGGTGAAACATTTAAAGCTCTTGTGTCAGAAAAATAAGAACGGCATAGAAGAAGCAAAAGCATATTTCATCAGAAACAATAAAGGGGTCGATCAAAATCTCGATCAAAGAAAGATGTCACTTGCCATCACTATGGCAAGCTTGGACATTTTAAAAGGGAATGGAGAATATGGAAAGCTAAGCAATTAAGGAATAAACCAGAAGAAGCTCCATAAATAAATACCACAATAGCCGAAGATGAAGTTAAAGTTGTCCTGGATGACAAAATAATCAATCTCACATATTAAAATCAAACTTGGGTGGTTGACTTAGGTGCCTCTTTCTATGTCACTTCAAGGAAGGATATCTTCTCATCCGATGTTGTTGGAGACTTTGGCATGGTACAAATAGGAAATGATGGAGCATCCAAAATTATCAGCATGGGAGATGTTTATTTAGAAACCAACATTGGATACGAATTGCTCCTAAAAGATGTGCGGCATGTTTCAAACATCAGGCTAAATTTAATCTCCATTGGAAAGCTTGATTATGAAGGCTACGAAAGCTACTTTGGTAGATAAGGAAGCTCACTAGAGGCTCTCTAGTGATGGCTATAGCAAAGAAAATTAACTTCATCTACACAACAGAAGCAAAGTTGTAGAAAAGCTGGACGAATGTAATGGAGAAAGAAGTTCCAATTAAGTTGTGGCATAAATGACTCGGTCATATAAGTGAGAAAGGACTCCAGAGGCTAGCAAGGAAAGATTTCTTACCTAGTATTAAATGTGTACATCTGAAAAACTATGTTGATTGTATTCATGGAAAATAACACAGAGTTGCATTCCAAAGTTCCATACCATTAAGAAAACCAAATATTCTTGATTTGGTACATATTGATGTATGCACAATGCAAACAAGAAGTCTTGGCAGTGCCTTGTACTTTGTAAACTTCATTGATGATTACTCCAGAAAATTATGGGCATTTAGCCTAAATTGAAAGACCAAGTGCTAGAAGTTTTTAAGAAACTTCATACAAAGGTGGAAAGAGAAACTAAAAGACAGCTAAAGCGTGTTCATATAGACAATGGTGGTGAATACAAAGGTCCATTTAAAGAATATTATAGAAAATTTAGCATCAGGCTTGAGAAGTCAGTACCAAAACACCTCAATATAATGGTGTTGCAAAAAGGACGAACAAAACAATTTATGAAAGAATTAGATGCATGCTTTCAAATGTGAAAATTGCCAAACTCCTTTTGGGGGAAGGCAATGAGAACTACAGTTAATCTAATCAACCTGTCACCTTCAGTTCCACTCAATGGCAATATACCATAGAGAGTATAAAATGGAAAGGATATTTCTTACCAGTATTTTAAAAGTATTTGGTTGCAGAGCTTTATTCATATTCCACGAGATGAAAGAACCAAGCTTGATAGAAAATCCAAGGAATGTATATTATGGGGTTATGCTTATAAAGAATTTAGCTGCAGACTTTGGGATCTTGTTGATAAGAAGATTATCAAAAGTATAGATGTTATCTTTTTTTAAAGATCAAACCATTCAAGATATCAAGAAAAATGTAAAAACCAAGCAAAAAGAAGAGCATCCAATGAATCTATAGTCAGTGCCTCTACCAGCTAGTCAAAATGAAGAGGGAGCCTTACTAGAAGGCAATGAAGGGAGAGCTAGTCAGGATGATGCTGATGAACCTCCTGTTGTACAGCTTAATTTTAGAAGATCAATAAGAGGATGAATAGAAAGTCAAGTCATATGAGCTGCAATTCTTGAGAAATCTTGAATGAATCTCCTATAATACCCAGCCAAACCCAAAAAACTTTGAATCTCAATGACTATCATCGGTCTAGGTCACTCAGACACTACTTTAGTATTTTGTGGATCAACCTAGATACCATCTTTGGAGACCACGTGTCTAAGAAATGCAACACTCTCAAACCAAAAATCACACTTTGAGAATTTAACATAAAGTTGATGTTCTCTTAGTGTCTACATTATTGTTTTTAAGTGATATACGTGCTCTTCCAAACTCTTTGAATACACCATTATATCATCAATGAAGGCTACCACAAATTGATCCATAAACAGTCTAAATACCTTATTCATTAGATCTATGAAAGTAGCTAGTGCATTAGTTAACCCGAAGGATATCACTAGAAACTCATAATGTCCATATCGAGTACATAATGTCATTTTAGGAACATCGGCTTCATTGATCCATAACTGATGATAGCCTGACCTCAAGTCAATCTTAGAAATGAACTGTGCACCCTGAAGTTGATCAAATAAATCATCTATCCTTGGAAGAGGATAATTGTTCTTCACTGTCACCTTATTCAGTTCTCTATAATCTATGCATAGTCTTAGTGTACCATCCTTCTTCTTCACAAACAGGACTGGTGCACCCCAAGGAGAAACACTAGGTTTAACAAAACCCTTGTCTAGAAAATTCTACAACTGCTCCTTCAACTCCTTCAACTCTGCAAGAGCCATTCTGTAAGGTGGCATCAAAATAGGAGTTGTACTTAGAACCACATCTATATAGAATTCAATCTCTCTGTGAGGTGGTAAACCTGATAACTCATCAAGAAAAACATTAGGAAACTCACAAGCAATAGGAACATCTATGAGAGACAACTTCTCCACTGAAGTATCCCTTACTAGTGCTAAATATCCTAGACAACCTTTTCTCAACATCTTCCTAGCTGTGATAGTGGAGATAAGATTCTGAGGTATGAAACTCTTATCACCCATAAACTTAAATTCTTCATCATTCTAAATTCTAAAAATCACCTCTTTACTCCGACAATCAACTATGGCATAGTGCTGAGACAACCCATCCATTCTAAAATGACATTAAAATTAATTACTCCAAAAGGACTAAATCTGTGAATAACTCTTTAAATTTCAGTCCTCAGCTCAGATGCTAATATATATTGAACTTAATCCTATAACATATAGTTCTATCAGACTCCACTTATACAATATCACATCTACAGCATGACACAACAGATTGAAGAGTTCATAGGTATTCTTCTCAACTGACCGCTCTTCTCTTACTCTATGTAATACCACCACATGTAATTATTCCTCTTTAAAGGTGGATGGAAGTATCTTAGAAATCACTTTTTAAACTCCAATCATGTCACAGTAGTCACATAAAACTAATTTGACTACATGCACCAATCTTACACTGTAGTCAAAACTGATAACTTTACCATCAAAGAGTACAAAAATGTTGCGTAAGCAGTAAACATCTTCTGATTCCTTCATTAATGCATATTCAAAATAATTTTCATGCTTGGTTAAGTGCTAGTAAGTCCTTATTAACCTTGGCTATCCCAGCCATAATTGCTGCAAGTTCAAGTTCAAAGGCTGCTTGTACCTCTTACAATAATTGCTTTGGCCTTTGAGTTACAGCTGCCTCTAACCTACCCCTATACTAGATAGGTGTAATAGGGGCTGAAACTAGAATCATAACTTCAACTTGAAATGACTGCTTATCAATATATATTATCTTTATGGTAGAAGCAGTTCACGTTCACCTCACTTGAAAAGACGTGGAAATCAACAAGATTCAAAACATGGAATATACGCAGAATTGACATATCCAGAGTTCTCTACTGAAATAGAGGTTGTATCTGCTGTACGATCGAAGGTATCGGCACTACACGCTATGAAATTCCTGGTGCATGTGCAGCATCATCAAAACCTTGAGCCATAAGCTCCTCATTCTGTTGTTCTTGCTATCTACGGCGATCACCTAGCCCTCTAGACTCACCTCTACCCCTATGCCTAGCTGGCTGCACATGGGGTAAAACCTTATCCTTAAAAGACTCTCCATCATCGGTCTCATCGACTAATGGAGCGACTCATGCTCGCTATAAATAGAAAAGAACAAAAGCAAAACATACAATTTAGACATTTACAGATAGTAAACAGACAATAAACAAACACCCTGATGATTATGTGGAATTTTAAAAAGCAACGAAGACTTTTCAAAGACATAATCAAACCTAATTTTCTACAGTAGTTTCAAAGAAGACATAACTCTACTAACCTAGGTCTACAACACTAAACCTAAGCTCTAATACCAACTTTTTCATGACCCAAATGGGGGAGTTATGACCGACGTTAAGGAATAGGAATTCTTTCAAATTCGAAACCTGTAGCAATCCTTAAAATAAAAACGCATACAACCATAATTAAAACTTTCAAATTAATATAAAATAAATTTTTATATCATAACATGATAAAAATATCTTGATACAACATCAAATACAAGAACTCTAACAGGTATAGCACAATACTAATACAACAACACTACTACTACAGTCACTAGAATACAATTTAGAGTTTAGATATGAAATTACATAAAATAGACGGGGCAGAAGAAGACCGGCGAAAATGTTTACTACTATGGTCTGACAAAGTAGAGTCTCTTAAAAAAAATGGTTGAGAGGGGGTCAGACCTTACTGAGTGAATTATTATAATATATATATACACACACCTCCTAATGTAATATACAATTAAGCATTATATATATATATATATATTCATACAGATGCTGAAATTCATTTTTAATAATAATAGTAAATGCATAAAAAATTATTTTAGTTGAAGGATCGGAGCAAAACCCTAAATATTTTGCATTTTCGATCTCAAAATCAATAGCCAACTAGCTTAACCAAAACTCCAAGTATTCATTTATCCAACTCAAGGTAGTAGATTGGCCCGGAGTATACTAGGTCAATCGAGGATTCGCAATCTCACTACAGGCATGACTGGCCTCGAGTACACTAGGTCAACCGAGGATCCACATCCATTCTTTCCAATAACTAACATCTTGATAAATAATTATCAGATTCTCAACCTAATTCTACTGTACTATTGCGCAACAATCCCAGCGTAGCCCACTAGGTAGCACATTCTACTACTATCCTTTAAATCAATCTTATAATTATTAAAATAATGAAAATGCATAATGTAAACATGATAGCATCCATTTATAGAGAAATATACTAAATGTATAATGAAAATGTACTAAATGTATACCAAAAATATATCACATATATGCTAAGTATATATATCATAAATATACAAAATATATACTAAAAATAAACCAACTATATACCAAAGATATATCAAATATATACTAAAGATGTATCAAATATATATTCAACATATACCAAAATATACCAAATATATATATCACATTTAATGAAATAAATCATATTTAAATACATTATAAAAATTATGGATGCTGATTATTATGCATTCTACATGCAATGCATATATATTATAATAACTCACAGTACTACTGCGCTCCGTTGTTCCGGTTCAACTGGCCCGGTCTGGCTGACCTAGCTCGCGATACAGCTAAAGAAAATAATATATTATTATTAGAATAAATTTCCTAATTTAATAACTCTAAAATTTTTAAGAATGACTCGATCTAAACACGACTCAACCAAAATTTCAAAACTAAAATCGGACCAGTTGTCACATTTAACGAGAAATCTGTTGAAAATTCGACAGAGTCTCCTCTGTAAAATAGACGTCTCCCTACAAAAATAGGGTCAATCCTGCACAGAAAATATACTTGTATAGCACATAAGTTCAACTGCTCAGGTTGGGCCCCCCAAATTACTCATAATGTTCAACCAAGCCTCAACCAATCACAAATGTACATATATATATATATATATATATATATATATATATATATATATATATATATATATATAACTATAATTTCAAACAATTCACCCAAAAATCATAAAATCCATATAAAGATATGATAACTTCTCAAATCATCAAATCACCAAAATGTCTCAAAACAATATTAAAAACCTTTATTTTCCAACTAAATAATAAAATTCTAGCTTTTAAATATATTTGCTAATAAGATTCATAAATGGAATAAAATTCCCATTTTACAATAAAATTAGCGTAATTTGCAAATAATTATTAAAATCACTATTTAACATCATAAAAATAACAAAATACCCATTTAAGCTCAAAAATAATAAATAAATTTATTATTCACATATTTTTCCAAAATTACCACAAATAACCAATAAATGGGAAATAATATTAAAAATTACTTTTCATACTTTTATTAATCCATAAATAGTTTAAAAGAAAATAATTAACAACAATTTCAATTAAAATCAAATAATTTACTAACTTCCAAAAATACATATGTAGACATAAACTATCAAAATTCAATCAAATACCACAATAATTAAACTAATAATAAATACCATTAATTCATCCAAAAATTATAAAAATCTCATTTAAATATCAAAATCAACTTATTTATATAATAAAAGCATAAAAAATATTTATTTTCCAAATTAAATAATAAAAATTCAAATATAAGTAAATAATATTAATTAAACCCATTCTTTTAAATATTCTAAATTAAATAGCATAAATTACCAATAATTATTTAAATAGCTCAAATATATAATAAAATAATTAAAAATCCATTTAATCATAAAAATAATAAATAAAACTATTATTTGAATATATTTCAGAAAATTATTATTAATTAGTTAAAAATAGTAAATAATTCATAAAAATTATTTTAATACAATTTATTATTTCAAAATCATTTAAAATATACTAATTAACAATAATTTCCACACAAACACTAAATTTACTCATTAATCGAAAATTCACATAATACTATATATTTTTCAAAAATTACTCAAAATTACTAAAAATTATTTTCTCACTTCTAAAATTAATAATTTAAATTAACTATACTAATTAGCATAATTTTCCATAATAAACATATAAAACACATAATTAATAAAAATTCATTTTTAATTATTAAAAAATTCAATAATTACCCATAATTCAAATAAATTTAAAAAAATAAACTAAGAATATATTTAGGAAGCTTAAGTTTCATACATCAACATTTCCAAAAGAAATATTCAAGAAACATTCAAACTCAAGCTTAAAAATAAAAAAATAAAAACCCTAAACACACATAAACTAAACTTAGAGAAAACTCACAATTCGGACGTCATAGAGTTGAAACAAGTTGAGAATCAAGAAGTACGCATTGAGAGGAGTCTAATAAGCCCAAAAACTCCAGCTAAATCAACCAAAAATCCGTCAAAGTACTGTAGCAAGCTCATAGTTTCTTGTAAAAATTCGGCGATCGGAAGCTCCTGGCGGGTGGCGGGAAGGTGAGGGGAGGTGGCAATGAGCTTAGGTGGTGCTAGTGGTGGCTGGTGGAGCTCCGGATGGTGCTGCTGGTGCGTCAATGTCGGACACGGTAGGTAGAAGAAGAAGAAAAAAAAAGAAATTGGGGGAGAGGTGAGTTGACCCGAAGAAATTTAACCCCTTACCTTTATATATATATATATATATATATATACATACATATATAGCTTCACCACATAAACACATGTATATAATAACAATAATGATAATAACAACAATAACAATAAAAACAATAATACTAACAATAATAACAATAACAAATAATAATAATAATAATAATAATAATAATAATAATAATAATAATAATAATAATAATAATAATAATAATAATAATAATAATAATAATAATAATAATAATAATAACAATAACAATAAAAATAATAATACTAACATTAATCCCTTTAAATAATAATAACTTCCAAATAAAATCCTTTATATAACAAAATATTTAAAATAAAATAAATAAATACTATTCACAAATAATTATAATATATAAAAATTTAAAATTTTATTAACACTGCATATCCCAAAATAATTTAAAATAAAGGGTCATTACAGATGTATTGGAGAAGAAGCAGTTGCAACTTGAGAAGATTCATATAGATGAAAATAGATCAGACATGTTATTGAAAACTCTACTAAGGGAGAAGTTCAAATTCTGTAGATTAACAGCCGGAATGGTAATGACCCCCACTTGAGGCATGAGGGGGAGATTTTTTAGTGGGTCCTACCTACAAGTAGGAACCCATACGCCCACAAAACTTGAACTTAAAAAAATTATTGGATCGAATTTCAGTGAAGCAAATGTTGATTTTGGCCACATCTATGGCTATGTGTAGTCATCATTTGCAAGCATTTGCATGTGTGCTATGTAGAGAAAGTCATTCACTTTGCAAAATAGAGAGAGTAGTGTGTGCAAAAGTGAGTGAGAGTTGTAAAGCAAAAGTGAGGTGGGCCATAGGTGTGCAAGTAATGGTGTGTGCGTGCAAACATATGTGTGTGAGAGTATAAGTAATATTGAGAGCTTTAGTTATAAGCTTGGGCGAGTGTGATCTTCTCTATTGTGTGTAATAGAGAAAGGGAGTGGAAAAATAAATATTATTTATGAGGCAATTTGTGAGGGTGTGAGCCATAAATTGAGGGTTGTAATTTGTAATCCTATTATTTTTATAGTGGAGTATTTATCTGGTCTAGGTCTCGTGGTTTTCCTTTACAAGGTTTCTATATAAAAAATTATTTATATCCTATTTATTTTTCCTTTATTTATACTGCAAGTTTTTACCACCTATTTTATTCACTCATTAGCTAGTTTGACCACCTTATTAATTTTATTATTTTAATTTGGTAGGCTAAGCCACCTTTATATTACTATGTACACTTCACCGCTCTTATTTATTTTTGTATATCCCATTTATTATCTAGTAGAAAATTCTAATTAACCCTAATATTTATTGAGAGCTTTCAATCACATCCCAACATTATATTAGCATCCTCTAACGTTTTCCAGCATGACTACAGTATGCAGATCCTGCATATTTATCATTCAATATGCAAGATATTATTCAAGGAATTACAAATCAAAATGGAAACATTTCGTAGGAAGACAAAGATATTGCAGTGATCATTTCCATTATTTACTATGTTATGCCAATGTCCTTTAATCTCCTTCTCTGGTCACGAAAGAAAGCTGCTAGTCCTATTTGTAGTTCTGCCAGTGTTCACAATCTTTTGGTCATGGAAATACTTATTACAACTAATTAAAAAGCTTTGCTATAGTACAATTAGAGAATAGGGTTCTAGTTAACATTCCTATATTGAAGTGTCCTATTTGTAGTTCTACCAGCGTTCATAATCTTTTGGTCATGGAAATACTTATTGCAACTAATTAAAAAGCTTTATCATAGTACAATTAGAGAATAGGGTTCTAGTTCATATTCCTATATTGAAGTGTTGAGCGAATTGTTATTTCTCATCTAAGTTGCAGTTTACTTTACATTTTGGGAGTAACAACCTTACAAAGAAGAAAGATTGATAGCAACCAAAAGAAGTTCGATGGCAATAACTATGAGAGTTTAGCGTCACTGGGTTAAAAATAGTCGCTTAAGTCACATTCTCAGGCTGATATAGAATATCCAATTCGGAATACATATTGAAGAGGAGTGCAGTAATAGTTCTACCTAAACCAAGTCTCCAGCTTTTGCTATAATTCTCTTAATAAACACAATGTAAGAAATGATTTCAATTCCTATAGGAATCCCTTGTAGTTTATGAATATATTGAATTTGGAAAAAAATCAAAAGAAATAGTGCCAAAATATTTTTTTAAAAAAAAAACCCTCTAATTTCTGAAACAAAAATTAAATGAAATAAAAAAAACACGAACCTGTGTTGCATTTTTCTTATTGGAGAGCTTGAACAAAAAAATGAACAAAAGCTTGAACAAAAATCCTAACATTATCAATTTGAATTTTTTAATTTAAATACCAAAATGGAGTAATAAATTGAGAGCAAGAAATAGAACCTGTGAAAGAAGATAAAGAATCGCAATTAATAGAGGCTTGATTAAAGTTCATGGATAGCATTTCAACCATTAGATCTATTAATTTCAAAACACAACCAAATTACTTCTATCTCCAGTACACAAAAACACCAAATCAATAAATAATTTTAAAAACAATCAAGAATTATTGCAGATAGCGAGGTGAGTGGTACCATCTAGTGCTTTGAGAATCAGAAAATTGAAGAATTGCAAAGATAGAGCACATGGAGAGAGAATGAAGGATTAGAGAGTGGTCAAAAGTGCAATAACAATAGTGTTTGTTCCATGAGAATAGCTAGAGAAAATAAATGGGTAGTGTTTGTTCCACGAGAAAAAAAAATAGATTTTTGTTCTTTGGGTTTTGATTGACTGATGATCTTTAGAGAAAATGCACTTAAGAATTGAGGAAAAAAACACACACACACACCCACACACACACACCCACACACGGGAAGCAGAGACGGCAATATAGCTCCATCCTCCTGTTTCTTTTTTTAGTAGGTAAAGGGATGTGTTCAAATTTCATGAAGCCATGTGTCAATGTATTGCAACACCACTTGTAAAGCTCATGTTTATATATTTATATAGATGCTCTATGATATACAGTTCCTGGAAAATTCAATGGAAGTGCCCAAGATCCTTTAACTGTGAGTGAAAAATCCTCTAAGAGTGCCCCTGTTTCTTCGCCAGCAGGCAATCCAAAAAATATAATACTTGTGACATTAAATGCAATCTTCTTCATCAGTTTCACAATATGCATAGTCTTTGCCATGAAGTTCCTGTAATAATCAATCCCTTCAACTCCTATAGTATCAAGCACAAGAAAAATAAAAAAGTACCAGGTATGAAGGTTTGATCAATATTTAGTACCTTTCTGAGTTGATCCTGAACTAGTGAATCCATTACACCCACAAACTTCTAGATACTTTCAGGCTTTAAAAATCCAACAATTGCACCCCTGATAAGCTTACGCCGAGATCCCAAAATTTTGAAAAGGTTGTTCTCTCCAAGTACTC
This sequence comes from Mallotus nudiflorus, assembly GCA_947683625.1. Classification (NCBI taxonomy): domain Eukaryota; kingdom Viridiplantae; phylum Streptophyta; class Magnoliopsida; order Malpighiales; family Euphorbiaceae; genus Mallotus; species Mallotus nudiflorus. The sequence continues at coordinate 338,263 of CANTUR010000985.1, forward strand.
TGGAAACGGGCTTGGGTTACTGGAAAGAGATTCCATGATCATCCCCACTGAAAGCAAGGCGATTTCCTACTTAATTGGTCAAGACCACCACTTTAGAACCAAAAAGGGAGATCCTGAACACAGGTCCAAACTTGTCAACATGTTCCTAGATCCACTCTTCAGTCTTGTCCTGTGTCCTTGCTCTCACAAAACTGATGGATTCACCCATAAGTGGAAATCCAAATGAACCTATGGGAAGTTTCTTACCTCCAAGTTGAAGAGCTACAAGTTTAAACAAGTAGCAGCATACAGGAATCATGGCTTATATCAGAATTATGATTAATGCTGCCATTTTTGGATAAAGAAAGGCTCTTCATTTCTATAGCTAGCTTGGAATATATGGTGGATAAATACTCTTCAAAGAACTCCAAGAAAATTTATCCTCATCAACAATTTTCAGATTAATTATTTAAGCCTACTGAACAAGATATATTTAACTATCATTACATTACTCTGATTTTCAATGAAGTTCTAGGTGTCACTTTACCCAATTGTATGTCTTGCCCATATTATTTTGTTTTCTGATGTATTTCTTAAATCTTTTTAACAACATCACCATTCTTAAAATTTTCTATTCAACCTTAACCAAGGAGTAACCAAATGTCTTCTTTTATTTTTTTTCTTTAATCCTTTGTCTTATATTTTTAAAAAATGCCATATTCATTTTTATTTTTCCATTTTTTTTGCCACTTAGTTAAAAAAATGAGATGTAATCGAATCAAACTGACTTGTAAATTACTTGAAATTGACTCGGAAAAAATTTGAAATCGACTAGATTATTATCGATTCAAACTCAAACTCAAGCTACTCAAATAAGCTGTCAAGTCAAGTTTAAACTCCTTAATATTTGATTCAATAGGTTCCCAAACTTAATCGAGTCTAATTAAGCTTGTGCATATTTACAAATTTACCCTTTTATTTAATATAATTATGAAAACATCTTACTAAACGGAGTCGAGCTTATATATTTACAAATATATATTTTAAAATTTTAAATAATTAATTGAGTCGAGTGAATATGTGCTCGAGTATTTATTTAATCGAGTCAAATTCTAATTTTAAAAATGAAAGTTGATAAATTTCAAATCAAGTTTTGAGTTTCAAATTTTAAGATTTGAGTCGGGTACCAACATGACAATGTAATACACTCCTACTAAAAGAAAGTAAATATCTTGTATTTTTTTTTTTCAATATTTTACTTGAAAGATGATTTTTCTTGTACATTTTTATTTTTATTTTTTTAGTGAAATGAATTGTATTTTCTATAGCTATAGCAATTGAAATTAATATTTTACATTATCAAAAATAGTCTTTTTATTATAGTGGTGAACATATTGAAAAATGAATTTATTATAATAATTGTATTTTCTATTTTTTTATAAATTAAGAAAATAATATCTAAAAAATAATTTAAGTTTTTTCTTTTAAATTTAGTTAAATAAATGAATATTTTATTTTATTTTTATTTCATTATAATTTATAAGAAAATAGATATAAACAAAAGGAAATGTAAAAAAATACTTTAATTAATATATATATTATTTGCAATAAATCATATAAACACTTTTTTTTTTTTTGCAACATCATATAAACACTTTATTATTATTATTATTTTGAAACAAAATCATATAAACACTTTACTTGACCATGTATATGGCATTAACTGAGTTGTGTGCGCAACGCGTCGCAGAATCTCTGGTGGGAGCCCAAAGAAGAGAAACAGAGAGAGGAACATTAAATTAAAAAAAAAAAGAAAAAAAAGAAGAAGAAAATCTCAAGGTAGTAGCGATGGCGAAGAGAAGCGAACCCACAATCACAGAAGACGATTTGCTTCTGAAGAGCTTCGTCGCTGAAGTCAGCGAAGTCGAGAGAGACAACGAAGTTAGCAGATCTCTCTCTCTCTCTTTTTACTCCAAATATTGTACTTTTTTTTTCAATTAGGGTTTCGGTTACTCTGTTCCAGTACCACAATTCAATTTTTTTGAAATTTATGTGCTTAGGAATCTTTAACGCTCTTGATTGATGAAAAAAAAATTTTTGTTTAAATTTTATTCTCTTCTAATTATTCATTTTGGAAATCTATAGGATTCTTTCATGCTTCAAGTTAAATCCTTTTGAGTATTTAAATTTACCATTTGATGTTTCGCCAGAGGATGTGAAGAAGCAGTATCGTAAGGTAGGTACCTGCCTTTCTCCTCAAATGCGCTTAATTTTAACTTTATTAATAATTTAACTTATTATTTCATGTTTTCTGTCTAATCTGTGTAGTTATCGTTGCTGGTTCACCCCGACAAGTGCAAGCATCCACAAGCAAAAGAGGCCTTCTCTGGTAAATTTATCTTTATAGACATAGTTTACAATGGATGTAGTAATTAAAAGCTATTCTTATGGCTGACAAAGGGTTTTCATGGATTTGTTGAAGATATTTATTAATTGTTGCATATTTATCTATACTTGATAGCAATCCCCTGCTTTGAGGGTTTTTTAGAATTAAGGATAGCTGTCATTGAATTTTTATCTTTTGCCTCTTTGTTCTTTTATGTTGTTTTAAACCATTAGATAAATATACAACTAGTTAATTTTGAGAATTTAAGGAGCAACTTCTATTGATGATTTCAATAGAAGTCATATTGTTTTCAATTTCTTCGGTCATTTTCCCTTTGTAATATAGTGTTGCATGTCCTCCCCCAGTTCTCCATTTCACTTGTAATCAGTCACAAATTCAAGCAATATGCAAGCCTTGTCACAGCACAGGTTTCTTCATCGATAGTGAAATTATTGTCCTGAAAGAAAATTATCACTAGCTGGTAACAAAAGCATAAATGTAGAATCAAACTTTATGAAGCAGTTAACGAGTTTTGTTCTGTTATTTTAAGACTCTTGTTAATTGTTGGTTACTGGATGGTCTCGTATTCCAAAGTTATGTGGAGGTTAAAGATGGCATTAGTAAGTTTACATTAATTTATATCCTGTTGGAGTAAACCGAATTGGATCGTTGATTCACATGCAGCATTGGCAAAAAGCCCAACAACTATTACTTGATCAGCAGGAAAGAGACCATCTTCTTAGTCAAGTTGCTTCAGCAATCTCTATTACTCATGACAGATGTTCAATCTCTCCACCAGCAATGGATTTGATTTCCCATAATATTCAGAAGAGGTTGATTTCTAATATTATTATATGTTCTATTCATTTCTGCTGTTTTTGTTTATGTCCTGCAATTGCTTGCATTTCCCAAATATATTGCTCAAGTTGCTGTCATGAAAATAATACTTTCTGATGTTGAAGTACTTTATTCTTAATCCAGGAATATTGGATTCTCTAGCTCAAGCTGCTGTAGGGAAATTAAGCTGCCTACAAGTCCATCAACACAGGGTTGGGACCCTATTCAGCTCACCATGTTCTTTTTAAGAAGTTAATGCACATAATGATGTTTGGAGATAGACATGCATGTGTTAAAATGCAGGTTGTGCTGTGAATTTTTCACAATTCATTGAGCCTTGGCATTTACTTGGCTTTTTGTGCAAGTTAAAGCACATTTTGCAAAGACCCTTTCCTTCCCCCTTAACTTGTGAAATGTGTGCTCTGCCTCCTTGTAGACCCAACCTAAATCAAGCTGTGTCAAGGGGAGAAGGATGGAGTAGAAGACCCTGCTTAGACCCAAGAATCTAAGTCAAGCTATGAGCAGATACAAACACTAGTACAGATTCAAGTTCACTTCAAGAATGGCTTTGCCAGCGCATACATCTATAACAAACCCTTAACAATTTCCATTTCCTTGCTACTCTCTCACTATTCAAGACTAATAATATTTGTCATCTTAAAAACTTATAGCAGGACATTACTAATGCCTTGGATGAGTCATTGTGATCACGCTCTTCTTTAATTATTTATCAGACAGATCCAAGCCACATCTTCACGATTGTTGAACTCTCCCGTTACTTATTTTTATACTTAATTTCTCTATGTTTCTTTTCGTAAAAATAAATAAATAAATAATGGAAATAAGTATGAAATTCAATGCTTTATTATTAATAAATATTCTTAAAAATTTAAAAAAATTTTAAAAATTACAACACATAATTTAACATATACTTTAAAAAAAAAAAATATGAAAGTATAAAAATTCAAAAAAGTAATAAAATGTATAACCTATTAGTGATAACTAATGAAATTAATTTCACGATTAATTTCCCTCTAATTTAATAAAATTAAAATTAATTTATACAAAAATTGTTTTTGTTTTTATTTTTATTTTATGTACTTTATTATAAATATTTTCTTACTGTATTTTTTTAATTTTTAATATTTTTATATTTTTAAACTTTTCATATTTCTTTTATTGTAAAAGCACATATAAACAAATTTCATAACAAAATACATAAACAATAAAGATAAAAATAACTTTTTGTTTTTTATGAAATAGTTTTAATTTTATCAAATTGGAGTAGAATTGATCTCAAAAAAATTTCGTCGGTTAACAATAATAATTTCTCCTTTTTCTAATTTTGTTTTTTGAATTTTTAAGAATATTTTATTAATAATAAAGTATTGAATCTTTCACTTATTTCTGTCATAAAAAATGGAGTGAAATTAATCACAAAAATAATTTCATTAGTTATCACTAATAGGTTATCCATTTTAGTATTTTTTTTTTTTTGAATTTTCATATTTTCTTAATTTTTAAGTCTATGTTAAATTGTGTGTTGTAATTTTTAAATTTTTTTAAATATTTAAAAATATTTTATTAATAATAAAGCATTGAATTTCATACTTATTTCTATTATAAATTTTATTAAAATTATTCTAATAATTTTAAAATTTTAATTAAAATTATTTAAATATTTTTGTGTTGGGGTTTATTTTATAAGTTTAATAAAGGTGAGGATTTTAAATGTAATTACTTAAATTCAATCAGCACCTATAGGTCTGTAATAACCCTGGTTTTTAAATTATTTTATTAAATAATGAGATATACAGTGTTAATAAAATTTAAAAGTTATATTTAATTATTTTACTATTTTGTGATTTATTATCATTATTTTATGTTCAATTGAATTTTCTACATAAATATATTAATTTGGAATTTATTATTTTGAATGTTTAAATTTTATTATGTATATTTATTATTTTCGAATACTATTATTTTAATAATTTTAATTTAGTGTATGAATATTTTAATATTATTTTTTTAAGTATTAATATTATTTTATTAATTGATGTGATTTATGTTTTATCAATATTTTTAAAGTGTTCCACTACCATTATTAATGTTATTATTTCATTGTTATTTATGTGGGTTATTATTATAATTATCGTGTGATATTATTATCACAGTATTATTTTAATATTAACATTTTAAGTACATTATTATTATTATTTTATTCCTATTGATTGATATTATTTCATTATTAAATTATTTCATGAATATTGTCTATATTATTGTTATTTTTAAATGTGTTTTGCGTTATTATTATTATTATTATTATTATTATTAAATATACATTATTTGTATTATTAATTATTTAATAATTACGGTTATTATTAATGTTACTTTTAAATGAATTTTATGTGGTTATTTTTATGTGTGTGATTATATTGTGTGTGTATATATATATATATACAATTATGTGTGGTGGAGATTACTTTGAACTAAGGTTCTACTAAATTATAATATAAAGTTATAATATAATATATTTAGATATAAATATATGTACATAATAAAAGAAGGAAAAAAAAAATGCAGAATTCAACCCCCTCATTCTCGCTACAACCCGACTTTTTCCCCGTCGATGTGCCTCTCTTGCCTCCGGCCGGCCATCATCTCCTTCCTCCTTCTCCCCTCTTCTTCCTCAACGCCGTTCGACAGCCAGCAGCTCACCAGAGATGGCAGAAACGATAGCAGCAGTTAGTGGAGTTTCTTGCCGTCGATCGTTTTTCGGCCACCAAATTGAGCTTTTCCGGTGCCGTTCGATTCCTTAAGCTCTGAGGAGGAGGATTCTGAGTTTGGTTTTAGCTCTAACTTGATCTTTGGTGAGTTTTAGTTGACTTTTTTATTTTAGCTTTAATGTTTTTTTTTCATTTTTTTTTTCAGTTGATCTTGTGTGATTTGGTTAATCTACCTTAACAAATGTTGTTCCTAGATAATTAATCTATATGAAATTTTTTTTTTTTTTAGAATTTATTTGAAATTTTGTTAATTTTTGATTATTTTATTATTATTTATCTAATTTTCGTAAATTAATTTATTTAATTATAAAATTTGTTGAATTATTGTTATTATGAGTTAATATTAATTTTAAAGTAAAGAAAATAATTTTTGAGAATATTGTGTAATTTTTAGAAATATTTATAGATTATGTAAAGTTTGGATATTGAATCAAATGTGTATTTTTGGTAGAAATTAGAGAGTAATTGTGTGTTTTAGTTGATATTATAATGTTATTTGTTGGTAAAATAATTTTTATGAATTTATATAATTTTTATGGAATTTTATACAATTTATGTGTATTTTGAGTTATTAGGTTAAATATGTAGTTTTGTTGAAATTATTCATTAAGTATGTGTTTTGGTTGATATTAGTATATTATATGTTGATTAAATAATTTTAATGATTTTCTATAATTTTGAGGAAATTATTTACTATATTGGATATTTGATATTATAGGGGTAAATGTGTAATTTTGTGTTAATTATAGTTAAATATTATATTTTAGCTGATTTTATAATTATTTAAGGTTTTAAAATGATTTTTACAAATTAATTAATTATTACAAATTAATACTATTTTTCAAAAATTGTTTTCAAATAATATATTATATATATTATTTTGGAAATAAAATGGGTTTTAAACTAATTTTTATTATATAATTAAGCTATTTAAGCAATTAAAAGTGAATTTTGTTATGTTATGTCGAATAATTGTAAAACTTGAATTTTTTTAATTAATATTATATAATATTGAAGATTTTATTAGTTAATTGTGATAATTTTAGAATATTATGTAAATAATAAATGTATTTATTATTTTGTTTATTATTTTGAGGTTAAATGTGTATTTTATTATTTTTGTGATATTAAATTATGATTTTAAATATTATTTATAATTTATGTTAATTTAATTGAAAAATGGAAATTTTATTCCATTTATGAATTTTTATTATCAAATATTATTTAAATTTGACTTTTATATTTTAGTTGGAAAATAAAGGTTTTTGAATATTTTATTTGATTTTTGATGATTTTATTATTTTATTGTTTAACACTGTTAGTTTGTGCATTGTGAACCTCAGTTGGGGATTTGTGGAGTTTGGAGTCCCAACCCGAGGTATTGAGTATTGGTGATTTTAGAAGTGTGTTTTCTGCGCAGGATCGGCCCTACTTTTGTAGGAAGATGTCCGTTTTACAGAGGAGACTCTGCTGAAATTTTGGTAGATTTCTCGTAAAATATGACACCCGGTCCGAGTCTAGTTTTGAATTTTTGATTGAGTCTATCTATAGTAATCCTAGAAGCTTAGAGTTAGAAGTTTATTCTGATGATTATTATTATTTTATTTTTTTTAGCTGCACCAAGACCGAAGCCTAATGGACCATGCCCGCCGAGTTTATTTCGCGGAACGCTAATCTGTGAGTTATTATACTGTATATATATGCATTGCATATAGGATGCATGACTTAGGATTTTTCATTTTCATTATATGTTTTAAACAGTAATTTAATTTATAATATGATTTGGTATATTTAGAGTTTATTTTTGATATATGTGTGTTAGATATTTAGGTTTATTTTTAGTATATTTTGGATATATGTAAAAATTAAATACATGTTTTAAATGTATATTTATTCATGATTGTTTTATTAAATGATTAGTATACTTTAGGTATACTTTTAGTATATTTCAGGTATATTTCCAAATAAATGCATGTTATATCACCAATTCATACTTAATTATTTTTAAGTATATCATTGGTTTATTTTTGGTATATTTCATATTTGATTTGACTTTATTTGACATATACATACTCGAAATATACTTAGTTTATTTTAGGTATATTTATAGTATATATATGGTTTATTTTATCACTATGACTATTATTCTGCATTATTTGTTTATCCATATGAATGTTTTATTTTAAATGAAGGATATTGATAGGACGTGCTACCTAGTGGGTAGCACTAGGACTGAGTATGTACCGGTGCGATAGATTTAGGTTTGAGTGAGGAATTAATTGTGGTGATTACGATTTGATTGATTTGATTGATTTGATTGAGATGTGATGTGATTGAGAATGTGATTACAGGAGCTCAATTGACCAAGTGTCTCGGGGCTAGTCTATTGTCCAAAATGGAATAAGTGATTTACTTGGATTTAAGTGAGTCTGTATGGCTAGAGGGATGATATGGTTGATTGAGGTTGCGATTAATAGGGTTTTATTTGATCCTTCATGTATTAAAATAAATGTTTTTTGCAATTATTATATTTATTTAAGCAAAGTTGGCATTCGTGTGAAATGCGTGTATATGCATATTTATATAAGAATGCTTGATTGGATATGGTTAGACTACATGTATGTCACGACCCAAAACAGGGGTCATGACCGGCGCTAGGGAACGGGAATTCTTTCAAATCCGGAACCCGTAGCAAGCCTTAAAATAAAATAAAACATGCAATAGTAATAATGATAACAAAATAAAATATTATGCAGCGGAATAAAATCATAAATATCAAAATAATATTTACACCAAATGAATTTATATCAAATCCTCATCATATATATATACTAATCTTTTAATACAAATCCAGTTCAAATATAATATAACATTTCTTTAACAATTTAATGACTACTGCAGTGTCTAGATCATAAAATAAAACTCAAGTGAGCAATTTACATAATAAAGTCGGGGCGGAAGAAATTCGGCGTAAAGGTCTGCTACTGAGGTCTGAAGATGATGACTCTCTTGAAAAATAGTCAACGGAGGGGAGTCAGACCTCACTGAGTGAATTACTATAATATATATACATGCATACTAAATGACAATGCATACAGTCAACAATATATATTTAATATGTATATATACAAGCACATACACACAGATGCAATAAAATCATTTTATATATATTTATTAAAAATCACAGTTTATGAAGGATCAAATAGAACCCTAGAACATCGTAACCTCGAAAACTGTGTTAGACAACACTCTAGCCATACAGGCTCACTTATTCCAAATAGGTTCACTTGTTCCATTTAAACAGTAGACTGGCCCCGAGACACTAAGTCAACCGAGCTCCAGCAGTCTGACTGTCAGTGTGATTGGCCCCGAGACACTAGGTCAAACGAGCTCCAGCAATCACACCTCCAAACCATATCTCACACATCAAATAATCGTATCCAATCAATATCCTCAAACAGTTAGTAATTAGCCTAAGTGCTATCAGCGTACCGGTACGTACTCGGTCCTAGTGCTGCCCACTAGGTAGCACGTTCTATCGATATCCTTCATTTTAAATATAAAACATACATTCATAAAAATAAATGATGCATGAATTTAAATAAAATAGCCACATAAACCATATATATACTAGAAATATACCAAAAATAAACCAGGTATATCTCGAGTATATACACGTCAAATAAATCCAATATAATAGCAAAATAAACTAGAAATATATTCAAAAAAACATTTTAAACATAATTCATTAATAAAACATGCATATAATTTAAAATATACCAAAAGTAAACTAAAAATAAACTTAAGTACTAATCAAATTATTTATGCATATTTAATTAAAATAAAACATGCATTTCTAAATCATGCACCCTAAAGCATATATATACAGAATAGTAACTCACACTTAATGCGCTCCTCGAGATAGGTCCGACGGGCCTGGTCCACTAAGCCTCGGTCTCGGCGCAACTAAACAAACAAATAATAACAGACATCAGAATAAACCTAACAGAAAATCCTAGAAACTCGATCTAGAACATTAGACACAGAATTACAAATCAGAACTCGACCGGACATCACGTTTTACGAGAATTCTACTGAAAATCCGGCAGAACCTCCCCTATAAGACGGACATCTCTCTACTCAAAGAGTAGAGCCGGCCCTGCAAAGAAACCAACTTCGAAAAATAGACACAGAATCTCAATCACAACCCCTCGGTCGGACTCCAAACTACAGTTTACCGATCGGGGTCCACAATTCATAGAACAATTATAGAAATACCAAAAATGCCCTTATAACATAAAAATACATTTTATAAGTAGAAATTACTTAATTAACCCTAAAACACAGTAAAAACCGATAAAAACTCATTTTATTAGAAAAATCGTATATTATATATATAATTGAAAATAATTTACGAAAAATAGTTTTAATTAGTTAAAAATACCAAATAATTTGTAGAAATCATTTTTATACTCTAAATAACTATTAAAACCAATTAAATTACATTTTTAGCCAATTTAGTGTAAGATTACTAAAATACCCCAATATATATAAATTAATATAATATTAATAAAAAATTCACCAAAAAATTGTATAATTAATCAAAATTAATTTTCTCAACATAATTATCAATAATAAAAATAAATATACTCAATTAACTAATTAATTTCAATTTAACACATAATTAACCTAATTTTCCAAAATTACCTAAACTAATTAAATTCAAAATAAATACATAAAAATCACCAAAAATTCCAAATAAATTTCTATAATTCATTTTAACACCTATATTTATCATAAAACACAATTTCATAATTTAATTAATTAATTTTCGAAAATTAGAAAATAATAATAAAATATTCAAAAATACCCAAAAATCAAAATAATTCCCAAAAATTCTAAAAAAATTCATACATGTAGATTAAGCTAAGGGGAACAACATTTGTGAAGGAATTTTTCATGAATCAATCAATTTGAAGTTTTAAAAAATCAAGAACCCTAAAATGGCTGAATTACCAAAATCGAAATCTAAGCAAATGAAGACCAAATCAAGTGAAACAAAGCTTAGAATCACACTCACCGGAGCTCAAGGAGAAGAAAGAGACTGGCGGTGTCGAAAATGGTGGCCGGAATCGTTGTGAACGATGGTGAGATTGAATTCGGCTTCTCGAGCTTATTTCGGCCAAATCACGTCGGAATAGGGAGCTGCTGGCGGCAGGAAAGGCTGGAGAAGGAGGTGGCACGCCGGGAGGCACACCGACGTTGATAAAAATGGCGTGACAGGCGGTGGTTGGTGATCAGGCGTGCGTCGGGGAAGGAGAAGAAGAAATTGGGGCTAAATGGTAATTTGACAATAAATTTTGATTTTTTACAATAGAATATGTATATATATGTATACTTTACACTATATATTAAAATAATATAAATTCGCACACATTAATTATACACCACACACATATAATTTAATATTTTAATAATTTATATACTACATAAAAATAATTAAATAATAATAAAACTAATTAATAAATAATAAATAATAAAATATTAGGGTAATTAATTAAACCCTAGTTAAATAAACAAATACACACATATGATTTATTTAGTATTTTAAAAATATATATGAGTTCATGCAAGTCCGTAAAATTGTTTAAAATAATTAATAATAAATAATTTACGTGTCAATTTCCCCGAAAATGCAAGTCCCGGGAAAATTTTACGTAAAGTACTTAAAATAATATAAAATAATAAAAAATCAATTTTAATTAAATAGCAACTCATGAAATATCAATATTATATATAAGAATTATTAACACTGCATATCCCGATGCAGTATAAAAATATTTAAAAATACGGGTTATTACAATGTATATGTAGTATAATAATTCACTCAGTGAGGTTTGACCCCCCTCACGTATTTTTTTTAGGAGATCCTATATCGTCAGAACTTAGTAGTAGAGTTCTTCACCGATGTTCTTCCGTCCCGGCTATTTTATTAAAATGTATATTTTAAACTCTAATTTGTATTCTAGAAACTGCAGTAGTAATGTTATTGTATCAGCAGAGTATTGTTTTGTCCGATACTCTATACTCGAGAATTGTATTTGAACACTATATGAATATATATTTATTTATGAAAAGATATTGAGTATTCATTTTCATATATTGATTAAAAAAATTTTAATTCAGTTGTACTTTTATCTAATTATTGCTTGTTTTTATTTTTTTTGAGGCTTGCTACGGGTTCCGAATTCTAAAGAATTCCCATTCCCTAGCGCTGATAATGACTCCTAGTTTTGGGTCGTGACAAAGTTGGTATCAGAGCTTAGGTTTTGAGTTGTGGACCATGGTTATCGAGTTGTGTTTTCTTTGGAACTACTGCAATTAAATTAGGTTCGATCATGTCTTTAAAAAGTCTTCCTTGCATTAGGAATTCCACGTAATCGTTAGGATGTCTATTGATGTTTATGATTGGTTGAATTGTTTGTTTTATTTTTATTTTTTTCTGATTGCCACGAGCGAGAGTCTCTCCATCGGTCGATGAGATCGATGTGAAAATATTTTGAGTATGAGGTTTTACCCCCCTATGCAGCCCATTAGGCGTAGGGGTAACAATGGGCATGGAAGGCCAGATGATCATCGTAGACAGTGGGAACAACATAATGAGTAGCTTGTGGCTTGGCATTACAATGATGTTGCTTCTGTAAAAGAAGTTCCGCAGGGTACAGTGTCGATACTTTTGATCGTATAGTAGATGTAATTTTTATTTCAGTTGAGAACTCGGGATACATCAATTCTGCGTATATTTTATATTCTGAATCCTGTTGATTTTCCTTATCTTTTCAGCGTGGTGAATGTGTATTGTTTCTTCTGTATAGACAATATTGGTAATCAATCTTTTTAAGTTGAGGTTATGGCTATAGTTTCAGCCCTACTACACCTATCTAGTATAGGGGTAGGTCAGGGCAACTGTAACTCAAAGGTCGAGGTAGTCATTGTAAGAGGTACAAGCAGCCCTTTGAACTCGAACAAGCAGCAATTGTGGCTAGGATAGCCGAGTTTAATAAGAGCTTGATGGCATTTAGCTAAGTTTAATAGTTGTTTGAGTATGCTTTAATGAAGGAATTGGAAGATGTCTAATGAAGACGAATCACTTTTGTACTCTTGATAGCGAAGTTGTTAGTTCTGACTGTAGATCACGGTTGGAGTTAAAGAGTGAGTTTTAAGATATTCCATCCATTTATAAGGAGGGATAATTACCTATAGCTATTATTGCACAGAGTAAGTGAAGAGCAATTAATTGAGAAGAATACTTGTAAACTCTTCAATCTGTCACGTCATGTTGTAGATATGATACAGTATAAGAAGAGACTGGTAAAACTGTATGTTGCAGGATTAAGTTAGATATACCTTGGCATCCAAACTGAGAACTGAAATTCAGAGAATTATTCATAAATTCAGTCTTTTAGGTGTAATTGATCTTGATGAGATATGGAGAATGGGTTGATTATTTCAGCACTATATGATAGTTGATTGTTAGAGTAAAGAGGTGATTTTTAGAATTCTTGAAGAAGAATTTAGATTTGTGGGTGACAAGAGTTCTACACCTTAGAATCTTATCTCCACTATCACTGCTAGAAAGATGATAAGAAAAAGGTTATCTACGGTATTTAACAGTGGTCAGAGACACTACAGTGAAGAAGATCTTTATTTCAATTGTTCTTGTAGCTTGTGAGTTGCCAAGTTTACCACCTCACAGAGATTGAATTTTGTATTAATGTGGTTCCTGATATAGCTCCTATTTGGACGTAGCTGTAAAAAATGGCTCCTATAGACCTGTAGGAGAAATTGCGAGATCTGTTGGACAAGGGTTTTATCAGACGATGTGTCTTTCCGTGGGGTGCACTAGTTCTGTTGGTGAAGAAGAAGGACGATACACCCAGACTGTGCATTGATTACATAGAACTGAACGAGTATCCTCTTCCGAGGATAAATAATCTGTCTATTCAACTTCAAGGTGCATAGTTCTTTTCTAAGATTGATTTGAGGTCGAGGCAGTGTTTGAATAGCCTATACCGACTAAGTTACTGAGATTTGTAGTTTTCTGGATTTAGCGGGGTATTATAGGAGATCTGAGCAGAATTTTCTAGAATTGTATGACCTGGCTAACTCAGAAGAATGTGAAGTTATGTGGCCAGATGTTTGTTAGAATAGTTTCTAATTACTGAAGAAGACCATTGATCCAATGGTTGCATGAGCTTTAAAGGATAAGATCTGACATCATTACAGTATTTCATTATATCATCATATCATCTCGTTATAGCATTTCATCACGACATTTCATTCCAGCATTTCATCATAACATTCATAATAGCATGTCATCATAGAATGATCTTCTGGTAAGAGATGCACAAGTTAATTATTTAGGGTTGATGTTGGAAAAATTTAAGAAAAGAGATTCTATATAAGTTGCGGAATGAGCTTACAGTGTACATCCAGATGTTACCAAAATGTACCACAGTATTAAGGATCAGTACTTATGAGATAGATTGAAGAAGAATGTGGCTGATTATATTTCTAAGTGTTTAATTTGCCAATAGGTGAAAATTGAGCATCAGAAGCCTCTTGGGAAGCTTTAATCTCTTCTGGACTTTGAGTGAAAATGAGAGAGAATTGCTATGAATTTTGTGGTTGGTTACCTCGTTCGAAGGATGGTTACGATTCCATATGGGTGACTGTAGACAGATTGATCAAGACAACTAATTTTTGGCCAGTAAAAGCCATTTATTTAGTAGCTAAGTTGGCTAAGTTGTATATGAAGCACGTTGTGTGCCTACATGGAATACTTGTGTCCATTGTCTATGGTAAAGGTATGGTATTTACCTCTCAATTTTGACACAAGTGGCTAGAAGTGATAGGCACTTGGTTGGATTTCAGTACTACTTTTCATCCTCAGATAGATGGTTAGTCTGAGAGAATGATCCAAACACTGGAAGAAATGTTGAAGATGTGTGTTTTGGATCTGGGAGGTAGTTGGGTTAATTATTTGCTACTGGTGGAATTCACTTATAATAACAGCTACCATGGCAGTATTAAAATGACACCATATGAGGCTTGTATGGAAGAAAGTCTTATTTAGACCTGAGATTGTCCAGAATGTAACGGAGAAAGTTATTGTGATCAGAAGAAGATTAGAGCCCACAGTTAGTAGGTAGAAGAGCTATACGGATTTAAGACACAGAGATATGGAGTTTCAGATTGGGGACTGTATTTGCGAAGGTGTCTTCGAGTAATGGTGTGATGAGACTTGGTAAGGTTGTATATTGGTTGGCTTTGCCTCCAAATCTATTTCAAGTGCATCCAGTGTTCCATGTCTCGATGTTGAGAGAGTGAAACTTGAACCTTTTGCATGTGTCGCAACCGAATAATGTAGAAATGAATGAAGGTCTGAAGTTCAAGAAGGAATAAGTTACGATTGTATATTATCAAGTTTGACAGTATGTTTGAAACAATTTCCGATGGACAAGGTGTTGTAGTGAAGCAACAGTGTAGAAGAGCATACCTGGGAGATTGAAGTTGAGATGCGAGCTTCTTACCCGTATCTCCTTTCTCCTTGATTCTTATAATAATTCTTTTCTTGAATTCGAGGACGAATTCTTATAAGGAGGGGAAACTGTAATAACCCTGGTTTTTAAATTATTTTATTAAATAATGAGATATGCATTGTTAATAAAATTTAAAATTTATATTTAATTATTTTACTATTTTGTGATTTATTATCATTATTTTATGTTCAATTGAATTTTCAACATAAATATATTAATTTGGAATTTATTATTTTGGACGTTTAAATTCCATTATGTATATTTAGTATTTTAATAATGTTAATTTAGTGCATGAATATTTTTATATTAATTTTTTTAAGCTATAAGGAGGATGATTCTGAGCTTGGTTTTAGCTCTAACTTGATCTTTGGTGAGTTTTAGTTGATTTTTTGATTTTAGCTTTAATGTTTTTTTTTTTCATTTTTTTTGGTTGATCTTGTGTGATTTGGTTAATCTATCTTAACAAATGTTGTTCCTAGATGATTAATCTATATGAATTTTTTTTTTTTTTTTATTTTTAGAATTGATTTGAAATTTTGTTAATTTTTGATTATTTTATTATTATTTATCTAATTTTCGTAAATTAATTTATTTAATTATAAAATTTGTTGAATTAGTGTTATTATGAGTTAATATTAATTTTAAAGTAAAGAAAATAATTTTTGAGAATATTGTGTAATTTTTAAAAATATTTATAGATTATGTAACGTTTGGATATTGACTTAAATGTGTATTTTTGGTAGAAATTAGAAAGTAATTGTGTGTTTTAGTTGATATTATAATGTTATTTGTTGGTAAAATAATTTTTATGAATTTATATAATTTTTATGGATTTTTATACAATTTATGTGTATTTTGAGTTATTAGGTTAAATATGTAGTTTTGTTGAAATTATTGGTTAAATATGTGTTTTGGTTGATATTGATTAAATAATTTTAATGATTTTTTATAATTTTGAGGAAATTATTTAGTATATTTAAGTATATTGTATATTTGATATTATAGAGGTAAATGTGTAATTTTGTGTTAATTATAGTTAAATATTATATTTTAGTTGATTTTATAATTATTTAAGGTAATAAAATGATTTTTACAAATTAATTATTATTTTTAACTAAGTAATACTATTTTTCAAAAATTGTTTTCAAAAAATATATTATATATATTATTTTGGAAATAAAATGGGTTTTAAACTAATTTTATTATATAATTAAGCTATTTAAGCAATTTAATGTGAATTTTGTTATGTTATGTCGAATAATTGTAAAAGTTGAATTTTTTTATTAATATTATATAATATTTGAGATTTTATTACTTAATTGTGATAATTTTAGAATATTATGTATTTATTATTTTATTTATTATTTTGACGTTAAACATGTATTTTATTATTTTTGCAATATTAAATTGTGATTTTAAATATTATTTACAATTTATGTTAATTTAATTGAAAAATGGGAATTTTATTCCATTTATGAATTTTTATTAGCAAATATTATTTAAATTTAACTATTATATTTTAGTTGGAAAATAAAGGTTTTTGAATATTTTATTTGATTTTTTATGATTTGATTTTTTTTATTGTTTAATATTGTTGGTTTGTGTATTGTGAACCTCAGTTGGGGATTTATGGAGTTTGGAGTCCCAACCCGAGGTATTGAGTATTGGTGATTTTAGAAGTGTGTTTTCTGTGCAGGATCGGCCCTATTTTTGTAGGGAGATGTTCGTTTTACAGAGGAGACTTTGCTGAAATTTAGGTAGATTTCTCCTAAAATGTGACAACCAGTCCGAGTCTAGTTTTGAATTTTTGATTGAATCTGTTTATAGTAATCCTAGAAGCGTAGAGTTAAAAGTTTATTCTGATAATTATTATTATTTTATTTTTTAGTTGCACCGAGACCGAGACTTAACGGGCCAGGCCCACCAAGTTTGTCTCGTGGAGCGCTAATCTGTGAGTTATTATACTGTATATATATACATTGCATATAGGATGCATGACTTAGGATTTTTCATTTTCATTATATGTTTTAAACAGTAATTTAATTTATAATATGATTTGGTATATTTAGAGTTTATTTTTGATATATGTGTGTTAGATATTTAAGTTTATTTTTAGTATATTTTGGATATATGTCAAAATTAAATACATGTTTTAAATGTATATTTATTCATGATTGTTTTATTAAATGATTAGTATACTTTAGGTATATTTTTAGTATATTTTAGGTATATTTCCAAATAAATGCATGTTATATCATCAATTCATACTTAATTGTTTTTAAGTATAACATTGGTTTATTTTTGGTATAATTCATATTTGATTTAACTTTATTTGACATATACATACTCGAAATATACTTAGTTTATTTTAGGTATATTTATAGTATATATATGGTTTATTTTATCACTATGACTATTATTCTGCATTATTTGTTTATCCATATGAATGTTTTATTTTAAATGAAGGATATCAATAGGACGTGCTACCTAGTGGGCAGCACTAGGACCGAGTACGTACCGGTGCGATAGATTTAGGTTTGAGTGAGGAATTAATTGTGGTGATTACAATTTGATTGATTTGATTAAGATGTGATGTGATTGAGAGTGTAATTACGGGAGCTCGGTTGACCAAGTGTCTCGGGGCCAATCACACTGACAGTCAGACTACTGGAGCTCGGTTGACTTAATGTCTCAGGACCAGTCTACTGTCCAAAATGGAATAAGTGATTTACTTGAATTTAAGTGAGCCTGTATGGCTAGAGGGATGATATGGTTGATTGAGGTTGCGATTAATAGGGTTTTATTTGATTCTTTATGTATTAAAATAAATATTTTCTGCAATTATTATATTTATTTAAGCAGAGTTGGCATTCATGTGAAATGCGTCTATATGCATATATATATAAGAATTCTTGACTGGATATGGTTAGACCGCATGTATATGTAGTAAAATAATTCACTCCATGAGGTCTGACCCCTCTCAATTATTTTTTTCAGGAGATCCTATATTGTCAGACCTTAGTAGTAGAGTTTTTCGTCGGTGTTCTTCCGTCCCGGCTATTTTATGTGAATGTATATTTTAAACTCTGATTTATATTCTAAAAACTGCAGTAATAATGTTATTATATCAGCAAAGTATTGTTTTGTCTGATACTCTATACTCTGAGAATTGTATTTGAACACTGTATGAATATATATTTATTTATGAAAAGATATTGAGTATTCATGTTCATATATTGATTCGAAAAATTTTAATTCAGTTGTACTTTTATCTAATTATTGCATGGTTTTATTTTTTTAAGGTTTGCTACGGCTTCCGGATTCTAAACAATTCTCGTTCCCTAGCGCCGGTTATGACTCTTAATTTTGACTCTTGACAAGGTCCCACGTGTCAGAAATATAGACGCCACTAACGGACATGTTAGCTGTCCGTTAAAAAAATTTTAACTAAGGATTAGTTTTGTAAACTTTTGAAACGTTTCGGGTAAAATTGATAATAAAATTAATTTGTAATCTTATTTGTAAGTTGTATAAAAAATTAAGATTTTTTATATTATTATTCGTAGAAAATAATAAAAGTTAAGGAGTGACAAATGTTAATTATTAAAAATTCATAGGTAAACTATGTGTTCAACCCTTCCGCTTTATATATATATATATATATATATATATATATATATATATAATTTTTCACTTACTATGATTCTTGTACCAATATAGAATTTGATGCAATGAATGGAGATTTCGTTTTTCCCTTACAAAAAAAAAAAAAAAAGTAAACGAAGGAATCTCGGATGAGCCATTGTTCACAGTGTTTAAGTAGTCCAACAAATCCAAACCATATCTTGATATTGCATTTTTAATTATGCAATTATTGAAATGTCCAATTACATTAGTTTATCTTTGTTGGACTTGATCTGTAGTTCATTTTTGCCTGTAGCAATTTTTTTTTAACAATTTGTGTTCTAAAACTGTTGGGGTTAATTAGATTTTTTTTATTAGATAATAAATGGGATTTAAAAATATATTAGAGTGGTTAAGTGTGCACAATAATATAAAAACGGTTTAGCCTGTCAACTTAAAATAATAAAAATTAATAAAGCAGTCAAACTAATCAGTGAATAAATAAAATAAGCGGTAAAAAATCTGTGGAATAAATAGAAAAAAATAAATATGACACCAATATTTTTTTTACATGGAAACTTTATAAAAGAAAAAATCACAGGATCTAATTCAGTTAAATCTTCCACTATAAAAATAATGGGATTACAAAAAATTCAAACCTTAATTCATGGTTCACACCCTCACAAATTGGCTTTCAAAATAATATTTATTTTCTCTTCTCTCTTTTATACACAATAGAGAGGCTCCCATAATTTTTGTTCGTCCAAAAATTACTTTCATGCAAAAACACTCACAATTTTCTCTCCCCGAGTAGCACTTGGAGGCTCCAAATTTTTTTGCTCTCACCTATTATTGCACACACTACTCTCACAAAGGCATGCACAATACTCTCAATTTTTGCTCTCACTTCAGACAATTTTCTCTTGCAAATAAATGACTATTTATAGCCATGCAATGTTGGCCAATTTTTCAATCTTTACTGCACCGAATTTGGTACATTAAAGTTTTATTTTTTTTTTTCAAAGTACTACTCCTAACTTCAAAGCTTATGGATCCCCACTTGTAGGCGGAACCCACCTATCAAATCTCCTCTTTAGGCCTCAAGTGGACATAGAAATAAACTTGCTTTTTCTGATCAAAACATTAGTTTTTCTGAAGTTAAGGCTTTAGTCATCATATTTGACCCATTACCATCAATATAGATTTTCTCTAATAAAAATATCTTCATCTCCAATGCAACATGAATCTAGTGGTACCACACGTCAATATGCTTTAACTTCAAGTGGAATGTTGAATTCTTACTGAGATGTATTGCACTTTGACTGTCACAATATATAATGAATTGTTCTTGATTGAGACCCAACTCTTGTAGAAATTTCTTCATCCATAAGAGTTTTTTTGTAGCTTATTTAGCAGCAATGTATTAAGCTTCAATGGAAGATAAAGCAATAGATTTTTGCAATTTTGATCGTCAGGACATTACTCCCCTGCAAATGTCATCATGTACCCAAAAGTTGACTTTCTAGTGTCAACATCATCGGCCATATCTGCATCTGTATATCCACACAATATAGATTTACCATTATTAAAGTGTAAAAAAATTTTAAAGTACCTCTAAGATATCTGAGAATTCATTTGACTACATGTCAATGCTCCTTGCCAGGATTAGAGAGAAATTTACTAACTACTCTAATTGAATGAGCAATATCTGGCCTTATGCATACCATAATGTACATTAAGCTACCAACAACTAATGCATTATAAGGCACTTTCTTCTTTATCTTTCTCACTTGTTGGACATTACTTAGAACTTAACTTGAAATGTTTTGCAGGTGGAGTGCTGATTGGTTTTCAATTGCCCATGTTAAATCTCTTCAACACCTTTTCATTGTACTTTTCTTAAGACAACCACAACTTTTTTTTCTTTCTGTCATGAAGGATTCTCATACCAAGAATTTTTTTAGTTGCTCCCAAATCTTTTATAGCAAAGGTTTTGCTCATCTCCTTTTTGAGATCTTTTATCTTTGTAATGTCTTGACCGATAATCAACATATCATCAACATACAGTAAGAGAATGATAAAATTATCATTTGAGAAATTTTGCACAAAGACATAGTGATCAAAGTTTGTTTTTATATAGCTACGATTCACCATAAATGACTTGAACTTTTTGTACCACTATCTTGAAGCTTGTTTTAATCCATAAAGGCTCTTCTTTAATTTACATACAAGATTCTCCTTACCTTTGACTTTAAATCCCTCTGGTTATTCCACGTAAATTTCCTCCTTCAAATATCCATAAAGGAATGTCGTCTTCATATCAAGTTGTTCAATCTCTAGGTTCATGCTAGCTACTAACTCGAGTGCTACTCTGATTGAAGACATTTTCACAACTAGTGAAAATATTTCTTCAAAATCAATGTCCTTTTTCTATCTAAAGCCTTTCACAACTAGCCTTGCCTTTTACCTTGGCTATGAGTTACTTTTTTCATGCTTTAATTTGAACACTCATTTATTCTTGAGTGTCCTTTTTCCTTTAGGAAGTTGCACTAGTTCAAATGTATTATTGTCTTACAAGGATTTCATTTCCTCTTGCTGTCACGACCCAAAACAGGAGTCATGACCGGCGCTAGGGAACGGGAATTCTTTCGAATCCGGAAGCCGTAGCAAGCCTAAAAATAAAATAAATCATGCAATAACAATAACCATATAATATGCAGCGGAAAATAAAAATCATAATATCATGATAATTACCCATATCAACTGGATTTAAATAAAAATCTCATCTCATCACATATATAAAATCTCTTTAATACAAATCCAGTTTCAATATAATACATCTTCTTTAAAATAAAATACATGAAATTCAATACTTTAATTCACAACTACTGCAGTGTCTAGATAAAATAAATAAGACTCAAGTAGACAATTTACATAAAGAAGCCGGGGCGGAAGAAATCCGACGTATCGACCTGCTACTGAGGTCTGAGGAAGTTGACTCTCCTGAAAAATAGTCAACGGAGGGGAGTCAGACCTCACTGAGTGAATTACTATAATATATATACATACACACTAAATGACAATGCATACAGTCAATAATATATATCTAATATGTATATATACAGGCAAATTCACACAGATGCAGTGAAATCATTTTATATATATTTTATTTGAAAATCATCTTTTATGAAGGATCACATAGAACCCTAGAATATCGCAACCTCAGAAATAATAGTGTTAAACAACACTCTGGCCATACAGGCTCACTGAATCCAAATATATCCACTTAATCCATTTGGACAGTAGACTGGCCCCGAGACACTAAGTCAACCGAGCTCCAGCAGTCTGACTGCCAGTGTGATTGGCCCCGAGACACTTGGTCAACTGAGCTCCAACAATCACACCCCAAACCACATCTCACATATATCAATAATCACATCAAATCAATATCCACAAATAGTTAGTATAATAGCCTAAATACTATAGGCGTACCGGTACGTACTCGGTCCTAGTGCTGCCCACTAGGTAGCACGTTCTATTGATATCCTTCATTAATAAATAATAAAACATTCATCACAAATACATGATGCATGAATTTAAATAAATCAACAATATAAACCATATATATACCGGAAATATACCAAAAGTAAACCAGGTATATTTCGAGTATATATATGTCAAATAAATCCAATCAAATCACAAATTAAATTAAAAATATATTTAAAAACATTTTAAATATATTTTATTAATAAAACCATGTATATAATTTATTATATACCAAAAATAAACTTAAATACAAATCATATTATTTATACATTTTAATCAAATTAAAACATATATTTCTAAATCATGCATCCTAAGCATGTATACATAGTACAGTAACTCACCTAGTGTGCTCCACGAGACAGGTCCGACGGGCCTGGACCACTAGTCCTCGGTCTCGGCGCAACTAAACAAGAAATAATTAATCGACATCAGAATAACCCTAACAGAAATCCTAGAATTCAATCTAGAGTATTAAACACAGAATCGGAATTTAGGGTTCGATTGGATATCACGTTTTACGAGAATTCTACCGAAAATCCGACAGAACCTCCCCTGTAAAACGGACATCTCTCTACTCAAAAGAGTAGAGCCGACCCTGCAAAGAAACACACTTCGAAAATAACAGGCTCAACACAATCAAAATCCCACGGTCGGACTCCAAACTATAGTCTACCGACCGGGGTCCACAAACACAGAATAATTCCAGATATACCAAAAATATCCTTAAATCACAGAAATACATTTCATAGGTAGAAATTACGTAATTAACCTTAAAACATAGTAAAAACCGATAAAAACTCATTTTATTAGTAAAACCGTATATTATATATATAATTGAAAATAATTCACGAAAAATAGTTTTAATTAGTTAAAAATACCAAATAATTTATAGAAATCATTTTTATACCTTAATTAACTATTAAAACCAATTAAATTACATTTTTAGA
The DNA here is from genome assembly GCA_947683625.1 of Mallotus nudiflorus. Classification (NCBI taxonomy): domain Eukaryota; kingdom Viridiplantae; phylum Streptophyta; class Magnoliopsida; order Malpighiales; family Euphorbiaceae; genus Mallotus; species Mallotus nudiflorus. The sequence goes on from CANTUR010000985.1 coordinate 361,970, forward strand.
CAATTTAGGGGTAAAATTACCAAAATACCCCTATATATATAAATATACTTAAATTACTTCAAAAATTCACCAAAAATCATACAATTATCCAAAATTAATTTTCTCAACATATTTATCAATAATATCAATAATTAAACTCAATTATCCAATTAATTTCAAATAAAAACACATTTAACCTAATTTCTCAAAATTACATAAACTTAATTAATTCAAAATAAATACTTAGAAATTCATAAAAATTCCAAATAAATTCCTATAATTCATTTCAACACCCAATTCAACCATAAACTCCAATTTCATAATTTAAATAATTAATTTCCGAAAATTAGAAAATAATATTAAAATATACAAAAATACCCAAAAATCCAAACAATCTCCAAAAATTTTACAAAAATTCATACATGTAGATTAAGCTACTAGGATCAACATTTGTGAAGGGATTTTTCATGAATCAATCAATTCGAAGCTCAAAAAAATCAAAACCCTAATAGGCCGAAATAGAAAAATCAAAACCTAAGCAATTCTAGACCAATTCAACTCAAACCAAAGCTAGAATCACACTCACCGGACCTCAAGGAGAAGAAAGAGACCGGCAGTGTCCGAAAACGGTGGCCGGAATCGGCTGTGATCGACGGTGGATCGGGTTTTTCGGCTTCTCCGGCCAAAATCGATCTCCCGACGTCGGAAACGGCCTCCTCAGGCGGTGAAATTGGTCGGGGAAGACGGTGGCACACCGGACGGCACACCCACGGTGAAGGAACGGCATGGCAGCGACCGGAAACGGAGAAGGGAGAATCGGGAGGAAGAAGAAGAAGTCGGGGGGCAGTTTTGTAATTTTCCAAACTTTTGTAATTTTGACAAATATATGTATATATATATACTTTATACTATATATTAAAATAATATTAAATTACACACATCAAATATACACCACCCACATAAAAAATATTAATATTTTAATAATTTATACTAAATAAAATTAATTAAATAACAATAAAACAATTAAATACCTAATAAAATATTAGGGAAATAATAAACCCTAATTAAATAAATATACACACACCGGCTTTATTTAATAATTTAAAAATATGTATGATTTCATGCAAGTCCGTAAATACATTTAAAATAATTAATAATACATTGTTTACGTGAAATTTCCCCGGAAATGCAAGTCCCGGGAAAATTTTACGTAAAACACTGAAAATAATACACTGTAATTAAAATAGGTCTAAAATACATATTAACTCGTAAAAATATCATATAGAATACAAAAATCATTGACACTGCATATCCCGGTACTGTGTAAAAATATTTTTAAAAAACACGGGATATTACAGTCTCCCCCCCTTACAAGAATTCGTCCCCGAATTCCAGAAAACAAGATCAAGAAGGAAGAGATACGGGTAAGAAGCTCGCATCTCAGCTTCAGTCTCCCACGTATGCTCTTCAACTCTATCGCTGCGCCACAGAACCTTGACCATCGGAATCTGCTTCGATCGCAACTGTCGAACTTGAAAATCAACGATCGCCACAGGTTCTTCTACAAACGTCAAATCTTCACTCACTTCTACACTGTCTGGCTGCAACACGTGTGAAGGGTCTGAGATATACTTCCTCAACATCGAGATATGAAATACTGGATGCACTTGTGACATACTCGGAGGCAAATCCAACTGATATGCAACAGTGCCAATTCTCTCCAGAATCTCAAACGGTCCAATATATCTCGGTGCTAACTTACCCTTCCTACCAAATCTCATTACACCCTTCATCGGAGATACCTTCAGAAAAATAAAATCTCCAATCTGAAACTCCACATCTCTGCGCCTAGGATCCGCATAAACTCTTCTGTCTGCTTACTGCGGTCTCTAATCTCCGCTTAATCACGACAACTTTCTCTGCAGCATCCTGAACCCATCTCAGGTCCAGTCAAAGCTCTCTCACCAATTTCATCCCAACTCAACGGGGATCTACACTTCCTTCCATATAACGCCTCATATGGTGCCATGCCAATACTGCTATGGTAGCTGTTATTATATGCAAATTCAACAAGCGACAAATGATCATCCCAGCTACCTCCCAAATCTAAGACACACATCCTCAACATATCTTCCAGTGTCTAGATCGTCCTCTCAGACTGACCATCTGTCTGAGGATGAAAAGCTAGTACTGAAATCCAACCTAGTGCCCATCGCTTCCTGCAACTTCTGCCAAAAACGAGAAGTAAACACCGAACCTCTATCTGACACAATGGACACAGGTACTCCATGAAGGCACACAATATGCTTCACATACAACTTCGCCAATCTAGCAACTGAATATGTGGCTTTCACAGGCAAGAAATGTGCAGACTTCGTCAACCTGTCTACAATCACCCAGATGGAATCGTATCCATCCTTCGAACGAGGTAAACCAACCACAAAATCCATAGCTATCCTTTCCCACTTCCACTCGGGAATAGGAAGAGGCTGAAGCTTCCCAGAAGGCTTCTGATGTTCAGCTTTCACTTGCTGACACGTCAAGCACTTAGCAATATAATCAGCCACATCCTTCTTTAATCCATCCCACCAGTATAAATCTCTGATACTGTGGTACATCTTAGTAACACCTGGATGAACGCTGTAAGCTATAGAATGTGCTTCCTCTAGGATCTCTTCTCTCAAATCATCCACATCAGGAACACACAATCTACCACTGATCCACAATACACCATCATCATCGAGTGTGAAATCAGTGAACTTCCCTATTCGAACATTCTCTGCAAGCTCTCCCAGAATAGGATCTCGACTCTGAGCTGCTTTAATCCTATCCCTTAGTACAGATCGTACTTTAAACTGAGCTAGCAGTCCACCTGATCTACTGATCTTCATCATTAGACCTTGATCCACCAACAAATGCAACTCTTGGATCAATGGTCTTCTCTCAACACCAATGTGAGCAAGACTACCTGAGGACTTCCTACTCAAGGCATCTGCTACCACATTAGCTTTACCCGGATGGTAAAGAATCTCGCAATCATAATCCTTCAACAATTCCAACCATCTCCTCTGCCTCAAATTCAAATCTCTCTGCTGAAAAATGTACTTAAGGCTCTTGTGATCAGTAAATATCTCACAAGTCACCCCGTACAAATAATGTCTCCAAATCTTCAAAGCAAAGATCACTGCAGCCATCTCCAAGTCATGTGTAGGATAGTTCTGCTCATGCTTCTTCAACTGCCTCGAAGCATAGGCTATCACCCTTCCATTCTGCATCAACACACAAACCAAGACCAATTCTAGAGGCATCACAGTAAACTGTGAACTTATCCACACTATTAGGCAAAGCTAATACTGGCGCTTGTGGTCAACTTCTCCTTCAACAACTGAAAACTATTCTCACAAGCTTCTGACCACTCGAATCTAACATTCTTCTGAGTTAAGCAAGTCATAGGGGCTGCTATCCTGGAAAAATCCTGCACAAACCGCCTATAATACCCGGCTAAACCCAGAAAACTCCGAATCTCTGTAACAGAAGTAGGTCTAGGCCATTCAAACACTGCCTCAACCTTCTGTGGATCAACCTGAATACCTTCTTTAGACACTACGTGTCCAAGAAAAGAAACACTCTCCATCCAGAAATCACACTTCGAGAATTTAGCATAAAGCTGATGATCTCTCAGTGTCTGTAGTACAATCCTCAAATGATATACATGCTCTTCCATACTCCTCGAATATACTAGTATATCATCAATGAAGACTACTACAAACTGATCCACATACGGTCTGAATACCCTATTCATCAGATCCATAAAAGCTGCTGGTGCATTAGTCAAACCAAAAGACATCACCAGAAACTCATAATGGCCATATCTAGTGCGGAACGCTGTCTTAGGAATATCAGCTTCACTAATCCGCAGCTGATGATAACCTGACCTCAAGTCGACCTTAGAAAAGAACTGTGCACCCTGGAGCTGATCAAACAAATCATCTATCCTCGGGAGAGGATACTTATTCTTCACTGTCACCTATTCAGCTCTCTATAGTCAATGCACAGTCTCAGGGTACCATCCTTCTTCTTCACAAACAGGACTGGTGCACCCCAAGGAGAAACACTGGGTCTAATAAAACCTTTATCCAATAACTCTTGCAACTGCTCCTTCAACTCTCTCAACTCTGCAGGAGCCATACGATAGGGTGGCATAGATATAGGAGTAGTACCTGGAACCACATCAATACAGAACTCAATCTCTCTATGAGGTGGTAAACCTGGCAACTCCTCGGGAAAAACATCAGGAAACTCACAAGCAACAGGAACATCTGTGAGTGACAACTTCTCCACTGACGTATCCCTAAACCAATGCCAAAAACCCCTGACAACCTTTCCTCAACAACTTCCTAGCCGTAATAACAGAAATAAGATTCTGAGGTGCTGAACTCCTATCACCAACAAACTTAAAATATTCTTCACCAGGAATTCTAAAAGTCACCTCCTTATTCCTGCAATCTACCACGGCAAAGTGCTGAGACAACCAATCCATTCCCAGAATAACATCAAACTCCATCACATCCAACAAAATCAAATCAGCGGGTAATTCTCTATCTCCCACGAGAACTGGACAACCAGAAAGAACAATATCGGTGTCCAAAGAATCGCTCAGAGGAGTGGCAACAGACAAAGGAAAAGCCATCCTCGAAGCTTGCCAACAAGATTTAGAAGCAAAAAAAGGAGAAACGAATGAATGCGTGGCACCCGGATCAAACAAAACCAATGCATCCAGGTAACAAACAGAAACAATACCTGCCACGACTGCATTAGATGCCTGAGCATCCTGCTGAGTCAGATGGAAGACTCTCGCCTGACCCTCGACCTCCCTGCTGACTGGTAGAAGCTTGGCCAACACCTCTGGCACCTCCTCTAGTACCTCTACCATGACTCTGCTGTGGAACAAACTGAGTAGAACTCTGATGCTGGGCTGGTGGTAACTGAAATGGCATAGGTGCAGCACTAGCAATCGACTGCTGTGGGAATCGCGGAATCTGCTACTGCTGATACCCAGAATAAGGACAAGATCTAGCAAAATGTCCTGTCTGCCCGCATCTGAAGCATGTCAGCGGTGTCAGATAACACGGTCCTTGATGGACTCTACCACAAGTCTGGCAAACACTGGCCGCTGATCCAGAACTACGACCACTGCTGCTGCTCGAAGCACCTGACCCGAATCTAAATGATCTACGCTGACCTCCACGACCATGTCTACTACTCCGATGCACTCGCTGCTTGCTGTCTCTGACTCTGCTAAGTCGAACCTCACTGCTGACTACTCGAACCAACATGAAAACTCAAATATGGAGTAGCCTGGAATCCACTCGACTGAACTCCTAGCTGATAATAATCAGCATCGCTCCCTGCCTAACTAACCTCAGCTCAATCTCCTTAGCTAACTCAATCACAGACTCGAGAGTAAGACCTGCTGTAGGCATACCAGCAAAAGCTGAACCCAAACCAGTAACATACGTAGTGACCGCGAAATACTGATCTCGCATCAGATCCTCAGCATATCTACCCAGACGAAGAAACTCTTGGGTATACTCCTCTACTGATCGATCTCCACGAGAAATACTAGTCAAACGGAGATGATAGCTCAAACGAAGAGGCTCTGGACAAAATCTCCTCATAAACCGCTCTCGAAACTGAGCTCATGTCATCGTCATCATAAAGGGCTGGATCATCTGAATAAACCAATCTAGAGCTGGTCCCTCAACAGACAACTCGACAATCATGATCCGCTGGTACTCGGTATGAGCAGTCCGAGTCCTAGTCTCAATCGCATGCAGAAAATCTAACGGATCGGAAGTACCATCAAAAGCAATCCTGCTAACTCGGGCATAGAACAAAGCTGCCTCAGGGTCAGACATACCCTGCTGATAGGCAGGCTGAACAGGCTGAACAACAGGAGGAACAGGAACATCAAACTCAGGCTCAACAGGCTCCTCGTCCTGTAACTCTCTCTGCCTACGGCGACCTGCCGCTCCTCGAGGTCTACCTCTGCCACGACCTCTACGTCTAACTGGCGGCTCAGGAGGTAAAACCTCATCCTGAAAAGACTCATCATCCTCGGCCTCAACGACCGGTGGAGCGACACGCGCTCGCCTCCTCATACTGAAAAGACAAACGGAAAGATTCAGACAAAACAGACAACGGAGGAATAACGCTGAAAACTACAGCAAGGAATACTTATCAAGACATACTCGAACCTAATACACTGCAGTAGTTCAACAGAAAACACAACTCTGAAAACTAGGGCCACAACTCACATAACTAAGCCCTGACACAGAACTCTGCTCTGATACCAACTTTGTCACGACCCAAAACAGGAGTCATGACCGGCGCTAGGGAACGAGAATTCTTTCGAATCCGGAAGCCGTAGCAAGCCTAAAAATAAAATAAATCATGCAATAACAATAACCATATAATATGCAGCGGAAAATAAAAATCATAATATCATGATATTACCCATATCAACTGGATTTAAATAAAAATCTCATCTCATCACATATATAAAATCTCTTTAATACAAATCCGTTTTCAATATAATACATCTTCTTTAAAATAAAATACATGAAATTCAATACTTTAATTCACAACTACTGCAGTGTCTAGATAAAATAAATAAGACTCAAGTAGACAATTTACATAAAGAAGCCGGGGCGGAAGAAATCCGGCGTATCGACCTGCTACTGAGGTCGAGGAAGTTGACTCTCCTGAAAAATAGTCAACGGAGGGGAGTCAGACCTCACTGAGTGAATTACTATAATATATATACATACACACTAAATGACAATGCATACAGTCAATAATATATATCTAATATGTATATATACAGGCAAATTCACACAGATGCAGTGAAATCATTTTATATATATTTTATTTGAAAATCATCTTTTATGAAGGATCACATAGAACCCTAGAATATCGCAACCTCAGAAATAATAGTGTTAAACAACACTCTGGCCATACAGGCTCACTGAATCCAAATATATCCACTTAATCCATTTGGACAGTAGACATTTTAAATATATTTTATTAATAAAACATGTATATAATTTATTATATACCAAAAATAAACTTAAATACAAATCATATTATTTATACATTTTAATCAAATTAAAACATATATTTCTAAATCATGCATCCTAAGCATGTATACATAGTACAGTAACTCACCTAGTGTGCTCCACGAGACAGGTCCGACGGGCCTGGACCACTAGTCCTCGGTCTCGGCGCAACTAAACAAGAAATAATTAATCGACATCAGAATAACCCTAACAGAAATCCTAGAATTCAATCTAGAGTATTAAACACAGAATCGGAATTTAGGGTTCGATTGGATATCACGTTTTACGAGAATTCTACCGAATATCCGACAGAACCTCCCCTGTAAAACGGACATCTCTCTACTCAAAAGAGTAGAGCCGACCCTACAAAGAAACACACTTCGAAAATAACAGGCTCAACACAATCAAAATCCCACGGTCGGACTCCAAACTACAGTCTACCGACCGGGGTCCACAAACACAGAATAATTCCAGATATACCAAAAATATCCTTAAATCACAGAAATACATTTCATAGGTAGAAATTACGTAATTAACCTTAAAACATAGTAAAAACCGATAAAAACTCATTTTATTAGTAAAACCGTATATTATATATATAATTGAAAATAATTCACGAAAAATAGTTTTAATTAGTTAAAAATACCAAATAATTTATAGAAATCATTTTTATACCTTAATTAACTATTAAAACCAATTAAATTACATTTTTAGACAATTTAGGGTAAAATTACCAAAATACCCCTATATATATAAATATACTTAAATTACTTCAAAAATTCACCAAAAATCATTACAATTATCAAAAATTAATTTTCTCAACATATTTATCAATAATATCAATAATTAAACTCAATTATCCAATTAATTTCAAATAAAAACACATTTAACCTAATTTCTCAAAATTACATAAACTTAATTAATTCAAAATAAATTACTTAGAAATTCATAAAAATTCCAAATAAATTCCTATAATTCATTTCAACACCCAATTCAACCATAAACTCCAATTTCATAATTTAAATAATTAATTTCCGAAAATTAGAAAATAATATTAAAATATACAAAAATACCCAAAAATCCAAAAAATCTCCAAAAATTCTACAAAAATTCATACATGTATATTAAGCTACTAGGATCAACATTTGTGAAGGGATTTTTCATGAATCAATAAATTCAAAGCTCAAAAAAATCAAAAACCCTAATAGGCCGAAATAGAAAAATCAAAACCTAAGCAATTCTAGACCAATTCAACTCAAACCAAAGCTAGAATCACACTCACCGGACCTCAAGGAGAAGAAAGAGACCAGCGGTGTCAAAAACGGTGGTCGGAATCGGCGTGATCGACGGTGGATCGGTTTTTCGGCTTCTCCGGCCAAAATCGATCTCCCGACGCCGGAAACGGCCTCCTCAGGCGGTGAAATTGGTCGGGGAAGACGGGTGGCACACCGGACGGCACACCCACGGTGAAGGAACGGCACGGCAGCGACCGGAAACGGAGAAGGGAGAATCGGGAGGAAGAAGAAGAAGTCGGGGGGCAGTTTTGTAATTTTCCAAACTTTTGTAATTTTGACAAATACATGTATATATATATATACTTTATACTATATATTAAAATAATATTAAATTACACACATCAAATATACACCACCCACATAAAAATATTAATATTTTAATAATTTATACTAAATAAAATTAATTAAATAACAATAAAACAATTAAATACCTAATAAAATATTAGGGAAATAATAAACCCTAATTAAATAAATATACACACACCGGCTTTATTTAATAATTTAAAAATATGTATGAGTTCATGCAAGTCCGTAAATACATTTAAAATAATTAATAATACATTGTTTACGTGAAAATTTCCCCGGAAATGCAAGTCCCGGGAAAAATTTTACGTAAAACACTGAAAATAATACACCGTAATTAAAATAGGTCTAAAATACATATTAACTCGTAAAAATATCATATGGAATACAAAAATCATTGACACTGCATATCCCGGTACTGTGTAAAAATATTTTTAAAAACACGGGATATTACACTTGCATAGCTTCTACCTACTTTTCTCTATGTTCTCCTGAAATGGCTTCTTTATAGCATTTTAGTTCTCCTCCTTCAGTGAATGTCATATATTCATCTGAAGGGTATCTATGGCTTTCAATTCGATCTCTAGTTGATCTTCTCAAATTAAGCTATACAATGGGTCCCCCTTTATTTCCTTTTAGTAAGGGTCCTCCTTCATTTTGACTAGTTGGTAAAGGAACCAACTCTAGATTTACTGGATATTCTTCTGGTTGCTTGGTCTCTATTTTTTCTTAATATCTTCAATGGTTTGATCTTCAAAAAAAGATAACATCTCTGCTTCTAATAATTTTCTTATCAATAGGATCCCAAAGTCTATAGCCAAATTCTTCATGAGCATAACATAAGAATATACATTCCTTAGATTTTCCATCAATCTTGGTTCTTTCATCTCATGGAATGTGAATAAAGGCTCTACAACCGAACACTTTCAAATGCTTATAAGAAATATCCTTTCCAGTCCATACTCTTTGTGGTATATTGCCATTGAGTGGAACTGAAGGTGGCAGGTTAGTTAGATCAATTGCAGTTCTCATTGCCTCCCCCCAAAAGGAGTTTGGCAATTTTGCATTTGAAAGCATACATCTGATTCTTTCATAAATTATTATGTTTATCCTTTTCAAAACACTATTATGTTGAGTTATTTTTGGTACTGACTTCTGAAGCTTGATGTCGAATTTTCTACAGTATTCTTCAAATGGACCTCTATATTCACCACCCATTGTCTACATAAACACACTTTAGTTGTCTTCCAGTTTCTCTTTCCACCTTTGTGTGCAGTTCCTTGAAAACTTCTGGCACTTGATCTTTTGATTTTAGGGCCAAATGCCGACAATTTTCTGGAGCACTCATCAATGAAGGTTACAAAGTACAGGCATTGCCAAGACTTCTAGTTTGGAATTTGCATACATCAGTATATACCAAATCAAGAATATTTGGTTTTCTTAATGAACTGCAACTTTGTATTATCTTCCATGAATACAATCAATACAGTTCTACAGATGTACATGTTTAATACTAGGTAAGAAATCTTTATTTGCTAGCCTCTAGAGTCCTTTCTCACTTATATGATCGAGTTATTTATGCTATAACTCGATTGGAACTTCTTCTCTATTATATTTGTCCAACTTTTCTATAGTTTTGCTTCTATTGTGTAGAGGGAGTTAATTTTCTTCCCTCTAACCATCACTAGAGAGCCTTTAGTAAGCTTCCACTTATGTCTGCCAAAGTAGCTTTTGTAGCCTTCATCATTAAGCCTTCTGATGGAGATTAAATTTAGCTTGATGTCTGAAACATGCTGTACTCTTTCAGGAGCAATTTACATCCAATATTGGTTTTTAAATAAACATCTCCCATGCTGATAATTTTGGATGCTCCATCATTTCCCATCCGTAACACCCCAAAGTCTGCAATAATATATGATGAGAAGATATCCTTCCTTAAAGTGACATGCAAGGAGGCACTTGAGTCATCCACCTAGGTTTGATTTTAATATATGAGATTGATGATTTTATCATCTAGGACAACTTCAACTTCATCTCCGCTATTGCAATATTTATTTGTGGAGCTTCTGCTAATTGATTCCTTGATTGCGTAGCTTTCCATATTCTACACTCCCTTTTAAAATGTCCAAGCTTGCCACACTAATGGCAAGTGACGTCTTTCTTTGATCGAGATTTTGATCGGCCCTTTTATTATTTCTAATGAAATATGCTCTTGCTTCTTCCATGCCATTCTTGTTTTTTTGACATAAGATCTTCAAACTTTTTCACCATCTTCCTTTCGCCTAAGTTCTTTATTGAACAATTTGTGCTTCACTATCTCCAAAGTCACCTTTCCATGAGGAGCTGAATTTATGATGGATACAAAAAATGTATCCCAAATTTTTGGCAACGAGATCAGTGAAAATGTTGCTAATTTATTGTCATCAAATTTACAGTTTCATTATTGAGAGCTAATATGCAACATCTTCAAATTCATTGATGTGTTCTGATGTGCTGCTGCCATCTTTGTATTTCAAGGTAATGAGGCGACGTATCAAATTGGCTACATTTTATGCACTTGGTTGCGTGTACGTCTTCTCTAATTTTCCCCACAGCTTATGGCATCAGTTTCTTTATTAACGCTCCTATCAATCTACTGTCTGATTTGAGCTGCACACTGTCTATTGAGCACTTCCCAATCTACATCTTTTATTTCTACTGGCTACCAACAGCTACGCCATTGACAGTTTAATAGGCTACCACAGATCTTTCATGTATGAAAGATCCTCCATCATTGACTTCCAAACTGAGTAATTTGTTCGATTCAGTTTATACATGCTGTCTGTGTACTCTATTTTTATCTAGATAGAAAAAAAAATTTAAACCAAAGAAGCTCTGCTACCACTTTGTTGGAGTTAATTAGATTTTTCTATTAAATAATAAATGGGATTTAAAAATAAATAAGAGTGGTCAAGTGTGCATAATAATATAAAGGTGGCTTAGCTTGCCAAATTAAAATAATAAAAATTGATAAGCGGTCAAACCAGCCAATGGTGTGAATAAAATTAGTAGTAAAAACCTGCCGAATAAATAGAGAAAAATAAATATGATACAAATAATTTTTTACGCGGAAACCTTATAAAGTCGAGTTAAATCTTCCACTATAAAAATAATGGGATTACAAAAAAATTGAAACCTCAATTTGTGGTTCACACCCTCACAAATTGGCTCTCAAAATAATATTTATTTTTCTTTTCTCTCTTTTACACACAATAGATAGGCTCACATAATTTTTGTTCATCCAAAAATTACTTTCAGGCAATAACACTCACAATTTTTTTCTCCCGGACAGCATTAAGAGGCTCCAAATTTTTTCGCTCTTATCCACTCTTGCACACACTACTCTCATAAAGGCATGCACAACACTCTCAATTTTGCTCTCACTTCAGACAATTTTTTCTTGCAAATAAATGGCTATTTGTAGCCATGTAATGTTGGCCAATTTTTCAATCTTTACTACAAAGTTTTACTTTTTTTTTTTTCAAACTACTACTCCTAACTTCAAATTTTGTGATTCTCTACTTATAGGTGAGACCCACCTATCAAAAACATATATACTAATTAAGCCTCATCAGTTCAGTTTTCCAATTTAAATTGCTTTGACACTATAAAGACCAACTAGTTCAGTTTTCAAAATTTAGTTTATTCGTTTCGGTAAATTTGACTTTCTAAAAAAATTTGATTTCATCCAATTTTTGTATTTAAGATTTTGAATAAGAGGAAATATCATTTCATAGTCTAGTCAACGCCACTTATATCATTGGTGGTTGGGTATATTTTTTTTTTTCCAATTTTAACTTTTTCCTTTTCATTTTTGTCTTTGATCTGGTCTATTTTTGAAAGTTTAGTTCCAACATCGGCGATTTCCATGTTTTTTCTGTTTTCATCTTTTTTTTTCATTTTTTCTATATTTTTTCTATTTATTATTTTTGAAGACATATTTAATTTATGTTGATTGTATGTATTTATTGGATTTGTATATTTTAAATAATTTAATTTGATATTCTAAATAACAATTTTTTTTATTTTGAAACTTACTATTATTTAGAATATAAAAATTAAGCCAATTAAACAAAAAATTACCCATAGTTTTAAATAATTATTTTTTCATAATTATTAAGAATTTAGAAATTAAACTAATTAAAGTAAAAATTACACATAATATTCAATAATTATTTTTTCAATAAAAATAACAAAAAAATTATAAAATATTAAATAAATTATTATTTTATTATTTATACTAATAAAAGTAAAAATTATATATATGGTCTTAATTTTATTATTAATGATGAAAAAAATTGAAAAAAGAACAAAAATCAACAACAATCAACAATTGTAAAATTTTATTGCTTTTGTTGCTTTTAGTTGATTTTTGTTGTTTCAGTTGTAGGTTTCAATTGTTTTTTTTTTTTGTTTCTCTTTATTTATATTTCTTGATTTTTGTTAAAAATAAAAAAATAACAATAAAAATTATGAGATATATAAAAAAATTTATTATTTTTATCATTAATACTAATAAAAGTAAAAATTTTATTTATGACTTTAATTTTGTCATTAGTATTGAAAAAATAATTTAAAAATAGTAAATAAATAAAAAAATCAAAAAAATAAACCACAATCAATAACATAAATTTTTATTGATTCTTGTTGTTGTGTTGTTTCAGTTGTTTTTAGTTTTTTTTTTTGTTTCTGTTTGTTGATTTTTTTATTTTTTTGGATTTTTTTGTTGATGTTATAAATACATCATAAAGATTGTAAACTTACTAGATATTGATGATCAATAAGTATTAAATAATTTTTTTTTTAAAAAAAAGTTATTAGACATTTTAATAAATAAGCTAAAGTAAAAAAAAATAAACTCCTTATTCTTTAGAAATATAAAAGTAGAAAATTTTATTTATTTATTGTTGTTATAATAGTTGAAGATATTTATTACTTGGTTTAACAACAATCAAAGATATTTAGTTCATAATTATTCATTTGAAAAAAAAAAGTCTCAAAAGAAAAAAAATATATAGAAAAAAAAAATTGAGAATAAAATAAAGATAATATCTTAAAAATAAAAAAAATGCTGAGAAAAAGATAAAGACATTAAAAAATATTGAGAAAAAAAGATAAATATAATAGTATAAAAATAGAAAAAAAAATGTTAGAAAAAAATATTGAGCAAAAAATACTGAAAGAAAATAGATGATGATAGTAAAAAAATATTAAAAAAAATAAAAATAATATAAAGTAAAAACAATTGTTGAAAAAAATAAAATATTAAAAAAAAGATATAAAGTAAAAAAAAAAAAAGAGTTGAAAGAAAAAAAAATAACTCTAAAAATAAAAATAGCAAGAAAATGAGATATATTTAAAAATATTTTTAAAAGTTTTTAAGTTCAATAATTTTTACTAAAGTTTTTTTTATTTTTGGTACATTTATGTAGAAAGCCCTTTGAATAATTCAGTTTTACGGAATACCCACTCGGAGTCCATTATGCATATCACTGCACCACTATAGAATTGATGCAATGAATGAAAATTTCATTTGTGTTTTTTTAAAAAAAAAGTCAACAAAGGAATCTTGGACGAGTCATTGAGATCACACTCTTAAAATAATCAAAATAATCTAATTGCTATTACATTTCTCTAATTTTTAATTACGCAATTATTGAAGCCATCCATTGGTTTATCTTTATACTGAATTTCTCTGCGTTTTTTTTTTTCGAGAAAAAAAGGATTATTTGAAAGGGTCCAATCATACACCAGCTGTCTTCTCAATTTAATAACTAGCTGCTGACTTACTCAATTAATAATGAATACATATATATTTTTTATCCTATCAGCAAGTTGGCCTTGATCTGTAGGTTTTTTTCCCCTGTAGCAATTTCTGTTCTACAACCTATAACTTTTGAATCATTGCTGACAGCAAAACCATATTCTTCCTTTCAAATTTTGCTTAATTCATATACATCTTCCATCTTTGAAAGAAATTAAGAGATCATATCTCATGGCTGACTTGGTGGTTAGCTTCGTGCTGAAGCAAACTCTTTCCAGGATATGTACTCTTGTCCAATGAGGAATTCAAACTTACAAGGGGTCTTGATCATGATATAGAACGTCTTCAGCAGTCAATTGAGACGGTATATGACATGTTACAAGAAGCAGAAAAGAAGCAAGTGGAGCTAAAGAGTGTAAGGCGTTGGCTGAAGCAACTCAAAGATGCTGCTTATGACGCTGAAGATGTTCTCGAAGAGTTAGCCAGTAAGAATCTACGCCAGATAGTGGAGAAGCAAAACCAGCAGGAAATGGAAGTACACAAGGTACGCAAATATTTCTAATTCTCCATGGAAGTCGTTATGTTAAAAAAGCTATATTACACAGAAATATTGTGCATAAAGTCAGGGAAGTAAATGATTTGTTGGACAAAATCAAGTATGACACTGGTTTTCAAGCTAGAAGTACAACAGTCCCACAGATCAGCAACTTGATCAACAGAGTCACAGTCTCGGTTCCTGAAAATCCTATTAAGGGGAGGAAGACTGATGTCCTCTGAAATTTTGAAGTCCTTCACTGAGTCTTGCGATCAGCTTCTTACCATTGTCCCCATTGTGGGCATGGGTCCGAGACCGCCTTAGCTCAAATGGTTTATGAACAGCTTACGGGATTTGATGGAAAAATCTGGGTGTGTGTTTCAGAAAACTGTAACGAAGAAAAAAATTCTGGGAGAAATGTTGCGAATTCTAAATGGAAGTTATTTAACCAGCAAAGAAGAAATTTTTCAACGACTACACGAAGATTTAGGGAGGAAAAAATTTCTTCTTGTTCTTGATGATGTGTGGGAGGATGTATCTAATGGTGGGATGGTTTAAAGAGCCGTCTGGTAAACATGAGTAGCCACACTGGAAATGCCATTATTGTCACAACTCGGAGTGAGGAGGCGGCATCTATAGTGGAGTCTTCTCAAGAGCATAGGCATAATTTGAAAATTTTGTCTGACGATGAATGTTGGTCCATTATCGAGGAAAGAGTGCAGGCAAATAATAGAGGAACATCAATCTCTTTAGACATCGTGCCCTATTGGAAAGGAGATTGCCACAAAATGCAGAGGGGTGCCACTAGCTGCAAAAGTTTTAGGTGGGATGATGGGCTTGAAAATGGTAAAGCAAGCATGGTTATCAATTAAAGAATATAGCATTTAGATGCAGCACATTGTGGGAGGCTATTCTTAAAATTAAGTTTTGATCACTTGCCTTCATATTTAAAACCATGTTTTGCTTATTGTTCAATTTTTCCTAAAGATTTTTCAATTGAAAAAGAAGCACTCATTCAACTTTGGATGGCTGAAGGTTTTCTTGAGCCATCCAATGTGGATGTGGGCAACATGTATTTTAATGCCTTACTTTGTAATTCTTTTTTTCAAGATGTAGAAATGGAATAGGTTAGGTAATATTGTAAAATGCTAGATGCACGATCTTGTGCATGATCTTGCAATGCCTCTTTCCAAGTCTGAAATGTTGACTTCAGAAAGCTATTCAAAATGTTCAGGAAGTGATTCACAATGCATTTGTCGTGTTACTATAGATAGTGAAGATGTAAAAAATATAGTGGCAGCTCCAAATGATGGTGGTAGGAAGTTGCATACTTTATTCTTACTAATGAAGGATGTTGTGTTTGACAAATCATGGAAATTGAAATACTTGCGGAGTGTAAAGTTGAAAGGTTATGCAATTGAAGAGTTGCCATCTTCGATTGGTGAGTGGAAACACTTGAGATATCTTGATGTGTCAGACACTGGACTCAAAGCTTTGCCTAATTCCATCACCAAGTTTTACAGTCTACAAACATTGAGATTCCTCCACTGCAGGTCACTTAAAGAGCTTCCTAGAGAGAAAATAAAGAATCTGGTGAGCTTGAAGCATATTGAATTTTCTTACGAGAAGCAGATGCCGAGTGGGTTGGGGAACTTAACCAGTCTTGCAAGATTGCCAATGTTCATTGTGGGTCATGATACGGTAGTTAGCATTGAGGAATTAGAGTGCTTGAATAAGCTAAGAGGAGAGCCGAGGATACGACAGCTTGAGAATGTTAGAGGTAAGGAAGAGGCAGAGAAAGCAAAACTGCATGAGAAACAGAGCATAACAGCCCTGGAATTTGTTTGGAGTAACCGAAGAGAAGAAAGTCAGAGCAGCAGCAGCAATTACAATGATGAAGAAGTGTTGGGAGGGCTCCAGCCTCACCAAAACATTGAGATCATAAAGATTGAGCGTTATAAGGGTAAAGACTTTCCAGAATGGGTAAGACTACTTAACAATCTGGTGGAGCTGGAACTGAAGAGCTGCAATTTCTGTGAAAAAATTCCAAGCCTAGGAATTCTTCCGAATCTTAGATATTTTGGAATAGATGAGATGGAAAAATTGAAATGTATAGACAATGAGTTTTATGGGATCGATGGCAGTGGTGGTGGTAGTAGCAGTGAATGGGAACTGTTTCCTAAATTAAAAATACTCATTTTACAAAACATGAAGAATCTAACTGAATGGAAGGCAGCAGCAGTAGGTGAGGGTGAGAGAGTTGAAAATTTTCCTTGCCTCGAAGAGGTGACATTGTATGATTGTTCTGCTTTAACCAACTTCGGAATTACCAATTTTCCATCACTTGTCAGCCTTAAAATTTATTATTGTGGTAAATTGGGTAATTTATTTGATGAAGTGGACTCCATCTTCCCTTCTCTTAAGAGTTCGGAGATAATTACATGTGGCGGTTTAAAAAGTATTTCTACACTGCAGTCATTCACTTCTTTAGCGAAGTTGGAGATATTTAGATGTGACAGTCTGGCATCTATTCCGCAAGAGATACGGGAATTGACTTGTTTTACTCATTTGACCATATCGCATTGTAGGAGTGCGAGGATTTTTCCAGAGGAGATTTTAGGCAGGTTCACCCGATTGGAGTCATTAATGGTTGGTTGCTTCACAAAGGCGTTGGATGATTTTTCTTATCTGAATTCAATCCATAACCTCAGTAATTCTCTTCAAAAATTAAGGATATATGGGGGTGATTATAATAATTCTCTTCTCCCAGATCAACTTCAACACCTCACTTCCCTCAAGTCATTGCAGCTTTTTAGTTTCTATGGAATTAGGCCTCTGCTTGAGTGGTTGGGCAACCTTTCTTCTCTTCAATCCCTTACTCTTTGGTCCTGTAATAATCTGAAGAATCTACCAACATCAATGAAACGCCTCACCAAATTAACATCTCTAAAGGTTTGTGATTGTTCTCATGATCTTATGGGAAGTTTGAGGTGGCGGAGTGGCACTGAATGGGACAAGGTTTCCCAATATCTTAGGAAGGTAAAAATCCTCATATTCCCAATATCAAATTCTATGTATTGAATTCATTGTTTTGATTTGTTTCTTGTTATTAACATATCTGCTTGTTTGTTTGTTTGTTTGGCCACAGATCAATTTTGAATAAATGTTTTTCTATCAATCTCAACCCTCCTTCAACACATCATGTCAGGTAACTTTGTATATATTTTATATATATTTCACTTCCACCATTTGTCAAGTTGGGAAAAAAAAAAGTCGTATTTGTACATCGGGGATTAAAAACAAAGAAATCCCTGTAAAATTTCTTAATCCATGTTATACTATACATTCTGATGCTGAACTGCTTCATTATACGTATTGTTAATCCAGGAATATTGGTTTCTCTGGCTCAATCAAGCTGTTACATGGTAAATTAAGCTGCCCACAAAGTGCTTCATTATATGCAAGCTGTTGTGTTCAATGGAAACATTAGATGCTGGAAGACAACTTAACCCTGAAGAGGATTGATCACGTTCCTGATCATTCATTTGCTTTCAATTATTATCTTGCTCCTTTTACTTCTTTGTTAGGTTCCTTTCGGCTAGAGGTTTGTTTTCTTTTTCTATCATGAGGATGGTTAGGATTATTTAGTATAGGTTGGGTGTATGGGGGATCAGCCTATTGGCTGAGGGTAGTACCATCCTCATGATTTTATTTGTTCTTAATATTAATAACAGTAATAATAAATCTTTTCTGCTTATTGAAAAAATTGACGTTAAGTTGACGAAGATGATTATGTATCACTGATTTGTGCAGAGCATTTGCAACGTATTATCTCATAAACGTTGATTTAGAGATGAATGTATAATGGTGGTTTAACCATTAATTTCTTTACACACCTAACCAGAGTTAATAGCCTTGCTAGGATTATGGTATCAGCAATATCGTGAAGGATTTTCCATTGTATTGATGTTCTTGTTATAAAGTTAATGCACAGATATGTTTTGAGACAGATTCTTCAATAGAAATTGAGACTGCAGTGTGGCAAATACATGAAGACATCTGTACAGTGAATTTTAGAGTGCAGCTTCATGCCTAAACTGCGCCTTGGCAATTACTTAGAACGCAGCCTAAGCATAAATGACCCAGTTTAGACCCAAGGAACAAAAGAAAACCATCTAAATCAAGCTCACTGCCACTGCTACTGCCTGTCTCATCTCCATTGTGAGCACTGAGCAGAAACAAACACCCATACAGATTTAAGAAACCAGCTGTACAAGGATAAACCATTGCAGAAAATGCCATGCACTGAAAGAAAACCCAGCATTGAGGACCAATAATCCCTTGCTTGTGACGCATTGCTACTGACAACTAGAGAACAAACATATGTGGCACCATTAACTGTCATGCAACTACTTCAGATTCTGAAACTATGCCAACTCCTGCAAAAATCAGCCTTCAAATTTGACATTCCTAGGCTCAAGTCCCACAGGAAGGCCCATGGCTGGATAAGGCAATGGCTGACGAGTTATAGGTTCATCAGGTATCATTTCTGTCCACTTATATTTTGTGATCAAATGGTGGATTACCAACAGTGATTCAATCCTTGCAAATTCTGCTCCAGGACAAATCCTTGGCCCTGCTCCAAAAGGTACATATGTGAATCGAGGGAAAGTTTTCGATGAAGCATCAAATCTTGATGGATCAAACTTGTATGGATCTTCAAAAATGTTGTTGTCCATATGTGTACCGGAAGCCACCCACAGCAGCTGTGTTTCAAAGAATTAAGATTCAACTACTGACATATTGATTGCTTATGAATTTTTATGCACTTGAATTAAATAATAATAATGGTTAATTGATTAATTTATACCTGCCATCCTTTAGGAATATGAAATCCATCAAAGCTAATGTCTCTTTTTGCAAGTCGAAAGTTGCCAAAAATTGGAGGATAAATTCTCATCACCTCCTGAGCTACCCTCCATGTGTACTTCATCATTTGCATTTCACTCCAAGTGAGTTCTCCAAATTTATTGTTACCTCTTTTGGCTCTGGCAACTTCCATTTGCTCTATCATATAAACACCAAAGCAGATGTTTAAGAATCATATAGAAAGCTGAATGAAAATTTCTACATTGTTTTAGATTTTAATTACCTTCAAGAACCTTGTTAGAGACCTCAGCATCTCTGGAAAGGTACCTCACCAAGAGGGTCATAAGAATTGATGTAGTATCGTGACTAGCCACAATCAGAGATAGGAAAATATCAAGAATCACCTCTTCTTGCAAAGGTTCATCGTTCTCATCTCTCAGATTTAGAAGGCTTGAGATCAAGTTTTCATCAGAATAAACTGTGCCCTCTTTCAATTGTATTCTCTTGACATCTATAAGTTCTGAGAGCCTTTTACAAAGCCTGGCTTTAGCTTTCAACGATCTATGATATACGGTTCCTGGAAAATTCAATGGAAGTGCCCAAGATCCCTTAACTGTGAGTGAAAAATCCTCCAAGAGTGCATCTTTTTCTTCGCCATCAGGCAATCCAAAAAATACACTACTTGTGACATTAAATGCAATCTTCTTCATCAGTTTCACAATATGTACAGAGTCTTTGCCATGAAGTTCCTGTAATAATCAATCCCTTCAACTCCTGTAATATCAAGCACAAGAAAAATAAAGAAGTACTAGTTATGAAGGTTTGATCAATATTTAGTACCTTCCTGAGTTGATCCTGAACCAGTGAATCCATTACACCCACAAACTTCTGGATGCTGTCAGGCTTTAAAAATCCAACAATTGCACCCCTGATAAGCTTATGCCGAGATCCTGAAATTTCGAAGAGGTTGTTCTCTCCAAGTACTCTGGAAACAGGCTTGGGTTGCTGGAAAGAGATTCCATTATCACTCCCACTGAAAGCAAGGCGATTTCCTGCCTGATTGGTCAAGACCACCACTTTAGAACCGAAGAGGGAGGTCCTGAACACGGGTCCGAACTTGTCGACACGTTCCTGGATCCACTCTTCAGTCTTGTCCTGTGTCCTAGCTCTCACAAAACTAATGGATTCACCCACAAGTGGAAATCCAAATAAACCTGGGGGAAGTTTCTTGCCTCCAAGTGGAAAAGCTACAAGTTTAAATAAGTAGCAGCATGCAGGAATCAGGGCTAATAGTAGTGTTATCAGAATTATGATTAATGCTGCCATTTTTGGATTGAAAGAAAGGCTCTTCACTTCAGCAGCTAGTTTGGAATCAAAACCTTGGTATATGGTAGATAAATACTCTTCAAAGAACTGCAAGAAAATTTGTCCCCATCAACAATTTTCAGATTAATTATTTAAGCCTACTTGAACAAGATATATTTAACTATAATTACATTACTCTGATTTTTAATGAAATTCTAGGTGTCACTTTACCTAATTGTAGTCTTACCCAGATTAGTTTGTTTTCTGATGTAGACTTTTTAGCTAAAGTTTTCTTTAATCGTTTAAACAACATCACAATTCTTAAAATTTTCTACTCAATTTTATCAAGTGGATCCCTTCTAGTGGAGCCACATTTGAAAAAAAGTTAAAATTGTTGAAAATTTTGGTTGAAAATTTGCCAAATTACATGGCTGTATAAAGCCATCCGGATGGCCATTTGTAGATGGAGTGAAGGAAGCGACAAGCAAAAAAAAAAATAATTTAGTGTATGTGTTTATGAGGTGAGAGTCAAAGTAATTTTGTTGTAATAAGTGTGAGAGAGTTTTAAAGGTTTGAGAAATTTTTTCTTAAAGAGTGAGTGACAAAATAGTGAGGTAATTATTTTTAGGTGTTTGGAAAAGACTTTGAGTGTCACTATTTTGATAAGAACTCTTTTATTGTTTACCTCTAGTGTTGATTTAAAAAAGACTATCTCTTATACCTACTATTTTTATAGTGGAAGAAAATTTCAAATTTTATCCCATGGACATAGCGCAAGAATTAAGGGTGAACCATGTTAAAATATTTGTGTCATTTTTATTATTTATACTGCAGGTTTTACTGCCTACTTTATTCACTCATTGGTCGGTTTAACCGTCTCCATTTATTTATTTGCTTTATTATTTCTACAGTAATTTTTATTTTATCTCTATGAACATTATTCTGTTGCGCCAACTCTATTAATTTTTCCAACAAGTGGTATCAAAGCTATTGGTTCTTGTTCTGGAGGCATTATTAAATACTACAATGATGGAAACTAAGACTAGCAAGATGGTCAGCTTAAATGGCACGAATTACCACATATGGAGAAACATGGCGAAAGATCTCCTATTTTGTGATGAAGATGCATCCATTGATTTTTGCTACAACAAAACCCGAAGGCAAGACAGATAAGGAATAGACATTTGAGCATGAATAATTGTATGGCTACATCTAACAGTTCATTGAAGATAATGTGTATAACCACATTTGCAATGAAACTCATGCATAGACGTTGTGAAACAAGCTTAAAGAGCTGTACGCTTTAAAGACCAACATAACAAAATATTTTATCTGATAAAATTAATGCAGATAAAATATCAAAAAGGCTCTTTTGTCACTGATCACTTGAATGAAATGCAAGGTATCATGGATCAGTTGTCGGGCATGGGCATAAATTTTGACAATGAAATTCTTACTCTTGTGGTGCTGGCTTCTCTACTAGAGTCATGGGAGACTTTAAAGATTTCACTTACAAACTTTGCACCAAACGGTGTAGTGAATATAGAATTTGTCAAAAGCGGTATTTTGAATAAAAAGATTAGACTCCAGTCAAAGGGTGCCTCTTTAACACAGTCAGATATCATTGTTGTAAATTCCAAGGGGAGAAGTGAGACTCGAAGCTCAAAGTAAAGAGATAAGAGTAGAGGAAAGTCAAACAAGTATGTAAATATTGAATGCCATTACTACAAAAGAAAGGTCACATCAAGAAGTTCGATCGAAAGTTCAGAGACAAAAACAAAGGCAAAGATATGAGAAAAGATGACAACAGTGATGATGATGAAGCAAATCTTCTCAGAGAATTCAATATCCCTTTTTATGATGATACTATTAATTTTACTACCCATGAGACCAACCGGGTAATTGACAGTGGTGCTTCCATTCACGCTACATCTCGAAGAGAATTCTTCTCATCCTACACTCTAAAAGATTCTAGATTTGTGAACATGGAAAATGACAATTGAACAAGAGTTGCTGGTGAAAGAGATGTGTGTTTGGAAATGGCGAATGACACGAGACTAATCTCCAAGAATGTCAAGCATGTTCTAGATATTTGCCTGAATTTGATCTCAATAGGCAAGCTTGATGATGAAGGTTTCTACAACACCTTCCATAATAGCCAATGGAAACTCACTAAAGGTTCCCTAATGGTGGCTAGAGGCAAAAAGGACTCAATGTTGTACTTTATGCATGCAAATCTCTCCAAAGACATAATGAATTGTAATATCCCGTGTTTTTTTTAAATATTTTTACACTGTACCGGGATATGCAGTGTTAATAATTTCTATATATTAAATGATATTTTTACGAGTTGATGTGTATTTAAAACCCATTTTAAATACTGTGTTTTATTTACAGTGTTTTACGTAAAATTTTCCCGGGACTTGCATTTTCGGAGAAATTTTCACGTAAACAATGTATTATTAATTATTTTAAATGTATTTTCGGACTTGCATGAACTCATACGTATTTTTAAATTACTAAATAAAGACTATGTGTGTGAATATTTATTTAATTAGGGTTTAATATATATTACCCTAATATTTTATTATTTATTTATTTATTTATTGTTATTTAATTATTTTATTTATTATTAAATTATTAAAAATTTTTTATTATTATTATTTTATTATTATTTAATTATTTTATTTTATTTTTATTTTTATTTTTATTTTTTTTCTTTTTCTTTTCTTTCTTTCTTTTTCTTTTTTCTTCTTCTTCTTCTTCTTTTCTTTCCCTCCCGTGCGCCCGACGACCACCACCCATCCCTCACCGTCTGCAACTTCGATCACCTACCGTCGGTGTGCCTCCCAGCTTGCCACCGCCGTTCCCAGCTGTCCTCCGCCGCTTCCAGCTCCCTTCCCCGGCGCCGACAGCTCCATTTTCCATTTTTGGCCGAAGCTTGTCCCTTCGCCGTTTCTCCCTCCTCCGGCCACCGTTTTCGACACCGCCGGTCTTCATCGACTCCTTGAGGTCCGGTGAGTGTGATTCTAGCTTTGGTTTGAGCTAAAATGGTTTAGATTTGCTTAGGTTTCGAATTTTCAATTTCTATCACATTAGGGTTTTTGATTTTTTTGAGCTTCGAATTGATTGATTCATGAAAAATCCCTTCACAAATGTTGATCCTAATAGCTTAATCTATATTTATGAATTTTTGTAGAATTTTTGGAGATTGTTTGGATTTTTGAATATTTTAATATTATTTTCTAATTTTTGGAAATTAATTATTTAAATTATGAAATTGGAGTTTATGGTTAAATTAAGTGTTGAAATGAATTATAGGAATTTATTTGGAATTTTTATGAATTTCTAAGTATTTATTTTGAATTATTAAAGTTTATGTGAATTTGGGAAATTAGGTTAAATGTGTTTTTATTTGAAATTAATTGGATAATTGGGTTTAATTATTGATATTATTGATAAATATGTTGAGAAAATTAATTTTTGATAATTGTATAATTTTTGGTGAATTTTTGAAGTAATTTAAGTATATTTATATATATAGGGGTATTTTGGTAATTTTATCCTAAATTGGCTAAAAATGTAATTTAATTGGTTTTAATAGTTATTTAAGGTATAAAAATGATTTCTACAAATTATTTGGTATTTTTAACTAATTAAAACTATTTTTCGTAAATTATTTTCAATTATATATATAATATACGGTTTTTCTAATAAAATGAGTTTTTATCGGTTTTTATAGTGTTTCAAGGTCAATTATGTAATTTCTACCTATAAAATGTATTTCTGTGATTTAAGGATATTTTTGGTATTTTTGGAATTGTTCTGTGTTTGTGGACCCTGGTCGGTGGACTGTAGTTTGGAGTCCGACCGTGGGATTGTGATTGTGCCTTGTGTAGTATTTCAAAGTGTATTTCTTTGTAGGGTCGGCTCTACTCTTTTGAGTAGAGAGATGTCCGTTTTACAGGGGAGGTTCTGCTGAATTTTCGATAGAATTCTTGTAAAACGTGATGTCCAGTCGAACCCTAATTCTGTTTCCGTATTTAAATACTCTAGATCGAATTCTAGGATTTCTGTTAGAGTTATTCTGATGTCAGTTATTTATTGCTTGTTTAGTTGCGCCGAGACCGAGGGCTAGTGGACCAGGCCCGTCGGACCCATCTCGTGGAGCGCACTAGGTGAGTTACTATACTATATATATATGCTTAGGGTGCATGATTTAGAAATATATATTTTATTTTGATTAAAATGCATAAATAATATGATTTGTATTTAAGTATATTTTTGGTTTATTTTTGGTATTTATTAAATTATATACATGTTTTATAAATAAAATATATTTAAAATGTTTTTAAATATATTTCCAACTTAATTTATAATTTGATTGAATTCGTTTGACATATATATACTCGAAATATACCTGGTTTACTTTTGGTATATTTCCAGTATATATATGGTTTATATTGTTGTTTTATTTAAATTCATACATCATGTATTTGTGAATGAATGATTTATATTATTAATGAAGGATATCAATAGAACGTGCTACCTAGTAGGCAGCACTAGGACCGAGTACATACCGGTATGCCTATAGTATTTAGGCTATAATACTAACTTATTTGTGGATATTGATTTGATGTGATTATTGATATGTGTGAGATATGGTTTGGGGTGTGATTGCTGGAGCTCGGTTGACCAAGTGTCTCGGGGCCAATCACACTGGCAGTCAGACTGCTGGAGCTCGGTTGACTTAGTGTCTCGGGGCCAGTCTACTGTCCAAATGGATTAAGTGGATATATTTGGAATAAGTGAGCCTGTATGGCTAGAGTGTTGTCTAACACTGTTTTCGAGGTTGCGATATCATAGGGTTCTATATGATCCTTCATAAAAGATGATTTTCAGATAAAATATATAAAAAATGATTTTATTGCATCTGTGTGTATTTGCCTATATATATACATAGTAGATATATACTGTTGACTGTATGCATTATCATTAGTGTGTATGTATATATTATAGTAATTCACTCAGTGAGGTCTGACTCCCCTTCGTTGACTATTTTTCAGGAGAGTCAACTTCTTCAGACCTCAGTAGCAGGTCGATACGCCGGATTTCTTCCGCCCCGGCTTCTTTATGTAAATTATCTACTTGAGTCTTATTTATTTTATCTAGACACTGCAATAGTTGTGAATTAAAGTGTGGTATTTCATGTATTTTATTTTAAAAAGATGTATTATATTGAAACTGGATTTGTATTAAAAGATTATATATCTATGAGATGAGATTTGATTTAAATCCAGTTGATGTGAATAATATTATGTTATTATGATTTTTATTTCCGCTGCATATTATATGATTATTGTTGTTATTGCATGATTTATTTTATTTTTAGGCTTGCTACGGGTTCCGGATTCGAAAAAATTCCCGTTCCCTAGCGCCGGTCATGGCCCCTGTTTTAGGTCGTGACATGAATACTGTGGAGAAAGATAGTACAGTTGAGTTATGGCATAGAAGACTTGGCCACATCAGTGAGAAAGGGAAGTGCTAGCCAAGAAAAATGTGTTATTTGGAGTAGATCTTGCGCATTTGGAGAAATGTGTCGATTGTCTTGTAGGAAAGCAAAATAGGGTTGCTTTCAAGAGTACTCCTCCTTCTAGAATGAAGAATGTGTTGGATTTAATTCATTTAAACTTGTGTGGGCCAATGCCAAAGTCACTTAGTGGTTGTCAGTACTTTATGACTTTCATTGATGATCATTCTCGGAAGACATAGGCATACACCTTGAAGTCAAAAAAATCATGTGCTAAATGTCTTCAAGGAATTTCATACTCTGGTGGAGAGACAAACTGGTAAGAAGCTAAAGTGCATCCGAACAAAGAACGGTAGAGAATATTTTGGACCATTTAATGCTTATTGTAAAGAGCATGGTATACAACATCAAACGATAACTCTCAAGACGCCGCAGTTGAATGGTTTAACTGAGAGGATGAACAGGATTTTGATGTAGAGAGTCAGACCTTTGCTCTCACATTTAAAGTTGCCTAAGACATTTTAGGGCGAAGCTCTACTTATAGCAGTGCATAGGTTGATCCTTTCACCATGTGTTCCTTTACAATCTGACACTCCAGAGAGGGTATGGTTAGGAAAAGATGTTTCCTATGGTCATTTAGGGGTTTTTTGGTGCAAAGCCGTTATGCATATTCCTAAGGATGAAGGGTCCAAGCTTGATGTCAAAACATGACAGTGTGTGTTCATTGGCTATAGTAAAAATCAACTTGGCTATAGATTTTATGATCTAGTCTAGAAGAAACTTGTTAGAAGTTGTGATGCTATGTTTATTGAAGATAAGACAATCAAAGATATTGCTAGAGTTGAGAAGAACATCCCCAACTCTAAAGATGATTCAAATTTGAAGTTAGTTCCTCTAATAATGGTGCCAAGGGAAGTTGGAGTTGAAAATGAAGTTATTCCGCCAAATGTAAGTGATAAAGATGCTCCCATTGAGATTTCATTTGAAAATAATGATGATAGTGTTCATGATCAACCACCGGCAGGTGAGGCTTTTCCAGTGCCATTGAGGAGATCTGATAGAAATAGACAACCTTCTACTAGATAGCCTAGAAACCAATTTGTGTTACTAATTGATAGGGGAGAGCCAGAAAGCTTTGAAGAAGCTATGAATGATGAACACAAGCAGAAATGGTTTAAAGCCATGCAGGATGAGATTAAGTCTCTACATGAGAACAAGACATTTGAGCTGGTGAAGTTGCCTGAAGGCAAGAGAGCTTTGAAGAATAAGTGAGTGTTCAAGATCAAGCACGAAGAACATAGTCTCCAGCCATGATTCAATGCTAGACTGGTTGTAAAAGGATTCAACCAAAGAAAGGGTATCGACTTGAATGAGATTTTTTCTCCAGTTGTGAAGATGACATCCATCCGTACTATGTTGGGTTTAGTAATAAGTTTTAATTTGTAGATTGAGCAAATAGATGTTAAAACTATCTTCCTTTATAGTGATTTGGAAGAAGAAATATTTATGGAGCAGCCAAAGGGTTTCAAATAAAAGGGAAAAGAGGACTATGTTGGCCATATGCATATACAAGTTGGTTATGCAAAAAAACTTTGCCATAATAATAATAATAATAATCATAATAGTGTTAAAATTAAAAAAAAAAAACAAATCATAATATTATTATAATTATGATATTATTTTTAATATTATTATAATTCATTAATTATAATTATTATATTATTAAAATAAAAACCAAACAAATCAAAAATTAAAAATAGTTGGCCATATACAAGTTGGTCGTGCAAATTTTTTTTTTGGCCATTTAGTGCTGTAGCGCTATAGCACAATGCACAAAGAAATTCTTTGGTGAACCCAATTCACCATGTAGAATTATGAACTATCCACTATGAACTGGACATGTAACACAATTAGATATCATTTATTGTACTTTTTAGCTTCAAAAGATAAACATCTAATCATAATTATTTTTATCATATTTACAAACTTTTTTTTTTTGAATTATAATTTTTTTTAAAAATTAATGAATTTTTTATATAAAATTATGGGTTATTTTCTAAAATAATAAGTAAAAGTCACTTGGTCATACCCATTGCTATATATATATATATATATATATATATATTGCTATGCTACCTCAATAATAACGTTATTTTTTTTCTCATGGCTAAGTGTTGATGGCTTCCTTTTTTTTAGTTGTATTTGCAACTTAATATCTTGTTATTATATATTTTATAATATTAATATTTAACTTTGTTTTTCTTGTAATTCTAAAATGTGTCCTACATTTTGGAGAAATTCAGCCATTTTGTTTTTTTATGTAAAATTTATTTATAAAAAATAAATAATCATAACCACACTTATGTTTTGTATTAAAAAAAATTATTTTTTTAAATAAAAAGTCCAATAAAATTAGTGCAGATATATAATGCCTCTTTATTTCATTAGTGCATATATATAGAGACCTTATTTTAGAAAATAATCCATAATTTTATATAAAAATTTATAACATATGAGATTTTAAAAAAATTATAATTCAAAAGAAAAGTTTATAAATATGTTAAGGTAATCATGATTAGATGTTTAACTTATGAAGTTAAAAAGTACAATAAATGATACATAATTATATTATATATCAAATTCATGGTAAAAAGTTCATAATTTTACGTGACGAACTGAGTTCACTCAAAAATTTCTCTAATGCTAGTGTACAGCGCTATAGCACAGTGTACAACGTTGTTGCTCTGTAATACTGTGCAGTATGTTGTAGCACTATATATATATATATATATATATATATGTGGTAAATGTTTAGGTAGTTAGTTAAAAAATAATTATGTAATTAGTTAGGGAAAAAAATTATTTATTTAGTTATAGAATTTTTATTTTATTTAACCTATATTATATAAAAATATTTATGGAAATTAGTAAAAAATTATGTATTTAGGTAGTTACTAAAAATATGTAATTTCTATATATAATTTGATAATAATAAAAATTTATATAATCTCTTAATTACATAAGTTTTTTTATGTAGTTAATCAAATTTATATTTTAAAAAAATTTCATTTTTTAAAAAATTAATTAAAATGATATAATTTAACAATTATGATTGTTATTTTTTAATGATATGATTTAAAATTATTTTATAAATACGACTTAATAGGAGAATAATAAATATCATATAGATATACATAATATTTCCTATTAAAAGTACCATATGCTGAGAAATTTTTTTCTTTTTTACCATAATTTGGGAAATAACCTAGGCACCATACTTACTGTTAGGTTTTTATTATTATTACTGTTGTAATCATAATAATAATAATTATTATTAAATATCATCTTCATTAATTATAATTTTATTAACTTATATAATTATTAAATTTATTAATTAAATTCATCATTTTATTATTCCATTATTATATATTGTTTATGAATATACATAATATCTTGTTTATTAATATTATAGGATATATATTTTTTAACTAATAGATATTATAATTGCCAACACATTTAATTACTCCCTCTATTCCATTCCAATTCTCTTTAAGAAAATTAAATTTGTTCCATTTCAATTAACGTTTTTAAATTACCAATAAAAAATAAATTTTTCTTTTCAATTTTACCCATATCTTGATTTTAGAGTAAGTATTATATTGGAGTAATTGTAATTCGCATTAATTTTTAATCTTTCTAAAAGAGGATTATATAGTTATTTGCATATATAATTACGTATATTAAATATGATTCTTAATTTTTGTGATACTATCTTAAACTACAATTAGAATTGAACGGAAAGAGTATTTCAATATATAAAAATATATATTGGATTAACTATATTTAGTCCAATTATTAGCATAAAAAAGTTAGTTATTAGCTTATCACTTACTTAATACAATTGACCAATTATTAACTAATAATTAACCAATCATATGCATGAAATTAATGCTTGCATGAATTTTATTGCATTTCAATTGCCCATAAACATTGTTCATGCATTAACTTCCCTCCAAAATAGAAACTGATAATAAGAAAAATAGCCAAGAAAAAAAAATTTATTTTTTTAATCAAACTGACAGACTTGCTGAAATTCTGCACATTTTTTATATTTCCACCAACTAGGTTGGTGAATTTGTTATTTTTATTTTTTTAAATAGTACCGTCAATTAGGATGACAGTACTTAGTTATCTTGTAGTATTTCCGTCACACAAAATGACAGAATAAATATTGACCTTTTTTTTAAATTATTTTTTTTTACTATAAAGTGGAAAATATTTTAAAAACTACCATAGAATTGCAACTAAATTTTTTTTAACCTTAAAAGTTTAAAAAGTCCAAAAATATTATACAACTGATTCACTATCACAAATGTCAGAAAAGAGTTTGAAGGTGCAAGCAATCAGTCTTCTGTCTTCACTTCATTCATTTTAGTTGTGTTTATGATTTATGGGGTTTGTTTCTTTTGTTTTTAATTAGTTAAGGCATCCGAAGAAGAACATGCTTAATTTGCCATTAGCTGCATGGTCAATTCTAAAGTTGACAACTTTTTCACTTTCACCCACTCTTCACTGTGTTGTTGAATCAAATGATGAGGTGACTACCAACTTGCTAATTAAGCTTCAGGTACCTTTGTTAATCTTTCTTCTTTTTAAAAAAAAAAAAAATTAATTAATTAATTAATTATTTTAGTATCCCACCACCATCACAATTTGTCTGCCATGATTTCTTGCTTAATTGCCTTTCATTGCTATGTTCTTTCTCATTGCCAAAGCTTTCACATTTCTTTTCCACCTGTGTAGCATCACCTACCCACATAATTAAAATAAAATTATCAAAGAGACGCACACACGGCACTCGATCACGGAAGCCAACCAGAGACGAAACGAAGACGATGATGAAATTAGTTATGCAGTTAAAAAATTGTGCTTCCTTTTATTCTTAGCCGTCGGCACAAAATGTACCAAAAATAATTTGAACAAATTAATTAATGCAATAAAAAAATTACTTATATATTAACAGTAAAAAATTACTAATAAATAGATTACTTATATAGTTATTTATATATTTTTAATATACTAAATAAAAAATTTTAATAATTAGAATTTCAGTAACATATTTTTATTTTCTAAATTTTATCTACAATTTTATCAAATTTTTTTAACATATATTACCATAAATAAAATATAAACAATAGAAAACTATTAAGTGAAATTGATGATTTTACCATAAATTAATTTTTTGGAATAATATTAACAAAAAAATATCATAAATATTTCATCATTATTGAAAAATATTCTTTTTTTTGAAAGACATTATTGAAAAATAATTCAAACATTAAAAAATTAATCAATCATATAAAAAAATAAAAATTTGTGAAAATAAACCAAAAAATAATAAAATACTATCTTATACAAAATTATATTTTAATTAAAAAATAAACATGACCTACCTAAGTTATTATTTTAATTAATACCCTTTGTAATGACCCTAAATTTTAAATTATTTTATTTTATAGTAAGATATGCAGTGTTAATAAATTTTAAAATAATGTTTAATTATATTTATTATTTTATGAATAATAATTATTATTTTTACGTTTAATTATAATTTTCTACGTAATGTGTATATATTAAAGTTTATTATTTCAGACAATATTATTTTAATAATTTGGTACATTAATATTTTAATATTATCATTTTAATAAATTACATTATTTAATTGTATTTTATAAGTTTATATATATATATATATATATATATATATATATATATATATATATATATATATATATATATATATATATATATATATATATATATATATATATATATATATATATATATATATATATATGCACATATATAATTAGGGTTTAATGTTAATATTATATGTGTATATTATTAAATTATGATGTGTAATATGTATATATGTGTGTATATGTATATATATATGTAAATATTTAAGTGTGTGAATTTTGTAAAATATAATAATATATATTATAATATATAGTTTATTTACATTATATTATATAGTTTTATGAATAATATACACAAAAATTACAAAGCCTATCCTATTTTCTTCTTCTTCCTCCCGATTCTCCTCACCATCACCGTCTGCCATCCCGTTCGCCGGCCGTCAGAGTGCCTCCCCCTTCAACCCTCATCGCCGTCGTCTTCTTCTCCCTTCCCCGGTGCCAGCAGCGACAGCAAGCTCCGTTTTGACTGAAAGTCGATCTTCTCGCCGTTCTCCTTCGTCCGGCCACTAAATCGGACATTTTCGGTGCCGTTGGACTCCTAGAACTTCGAGGAGGAGAAATCCAAGCTCCTTTCAGCCTGAAAATGCATTTTGGTGAGGTTTTTAGCTTGTTTTTAATTTCAGCCATTTTAGGGTTTTTGATTTTTTTCAGGAATTCTTGTTTGATTCATGAAAAATCCCTTTACAAAAGTTGTTCCCCCTAGCTCAATCTACATCTCTGAATTTTTTTTAATTTTTGGAAATTATTTTGATTTTTGTGAATTTTTGAATATTTTATTATTATTTTATTATTTTCGTTAATTAATTATATAAATTATGAAATTATGATTTTTGGTGCTATTGGTGGTTAATATTAATTTTAGAATTTAGTTTATAATTTTTGTGAATTTTATGTAATTTTTATAATTATTTTTATTTTATATCAATTTTGAAAATATAGGTTAAATATATATTTTGTTAGAAATAATTGGTTAATTATATGTATTTGTTGATATTATTGAGTAATATGTTGAGAAAATAATTTTTTTATATTTATATAATTTTTATTGAATTTTTGAGTATTATTAGTATATTATGTGTATTTTTAAATATTAGGGGTAATTTGGTGGTAATTTTAGTTAAATATTAAGTTTAATTGGTTTTAATATTATTTGAGGTATAAAAATGATTTTTATAAATAATTTACTAATTTTAACTAATTAATACTAATTTTCAAAAATTATTTTCAAATAATATATAATATACTATTTTTGAAAATAAATGAATTTTTAGTAAATTTTAATATGTGTTTGGACTAATTAAGTAATTTGGATTTATAAAATGAGTTTTTATTAATATTTGTGGAATTATCGAGAAAACAGATTTTTAATAATATTATATTATTAAATTAGGATTTTTAAGTAATTATTAGGAAAATACTTATTTATGGTGTTTTAATGTAAAATATGTTATATTTTGATATTTGAAGGGTATTTACAATATTTATTAAGTTTTAATATATTTTATTATAGGATTTGAATTTTGTTGATTGTGCACCTCGGTTGGAGAATTTTAGTAGTTCGGGATCACAACCAAGGGTTCTGAGAATTTTTGTACTTGAAATGTATTTTTCTTGCAGGACCGGTTCTACTTTTTAAGTAGAGAGATGTCTGTTTTATAGAGGAGGTTCTGCTAAATTTTTGATAGAATTCTCGTAAAATGTGACATCAGGTCTAATTCATATTCTGTGTTTATTTGTGTTT
Organism: Mallotus nudiflorus; assembly: GCA_947683625.1. Classification (NCBI taxonomy): domain Eukaryota; kingdom Viridiplantae; phylum Streptophyta; class Magnoliopsida; order Malpighiales; family Euphorbiaceae; genus Mallotus; species Mallotus nudiflorus. The sequence continues at coordinate 396,207 of CANTUR010000985.1, forward strand.
AGAATTCTAGATTGAGTCTGTAGAAGTTTAAGTTAGATTTATTCTAATGTCGTGATTGTTTTATTGTTCAGTTATGCCGAGACCGAGGCCTAGTGGACTAGGTCCGTCAGATCAGTCTTGAGGAGCGCATCCCTGTGAGTTGTTATGATATATATACATTGTTTTAGGTTGCATATTTTAGAATTATATGTTTTAAATGTAAAGTTTTGCATAATTACTTTATTAAATGCTTAAGTATATTTTAGGTATATTTTTAATATATTTTTGGTATATTTTAAAATAAATGCATGTTTTCTTTATGATTTATATTCAAATAAGTATATTATTAGTTGATTTTGAGTATATTTCATGATTTAATTGAATTTATTTTACGTATATATACCTGAAATATACATAGTTTATTTTAGGTATATATATGATTTACTTGATTATTTTGAATGCCATTGTATGTATTATTCATTTTTGAATGTATGTTTTATTTTTAAATGAAGGATATCGATAGAACGTGCTTCCTAGTGGGCAGCACTAGAACCGCGTACGTACTGGTGCGATAGATTGTAGGTTGAACTACTAACTTAATTGTGGAAATTTTGACTTGATTGATTTGATTGAGATGTGATGTGATTGATGGAGCTCGGTTGATCAAGTGTCTCGGGGCCAATCGCACTAACAGTCCGACTGCTGGAGCTCAGTCGACTTAGTGTCTCGGGGCCAGTCTACTGTTCAGTTGGATTAAGTGAATCTACTTGGAACCAAGTAAGCCAGTATGGCTAGAGTGCTTTTTATTGATATTTGAGGTTGTGATAACTTAGGGTTTTATTTGATCCTTCATAAACCGATGTTTTTCAGTATTAAGTATAAAGTGATTTTTAGCATTTGTGTGTATCTGCCTGTATATATATTTATTAAATACTTATGAGTGTTTGCATTTGTCATTTAGTAATGCGTATATATATATTATAATAATTCACTCAATGAGGTCTGACTCCTCTCAGTTGATGTTTTTACAGGAGAGTCATCTTCTTCAGACCTTAGCAGTAGACCTATCCGCCGGATTTTTTCCGCCCTGACTTTATTATGTAAATTACTTATTTAAGTATTTATTATTATACTCTAGAAAACTACAGTAATTATATTATCTATCAGTAGTGAGTTTTATTTATTTTGATGTATGAGATTTTAATTCAAATGTTTAATCTGAATATTGTATTAAATTATTTCATGAAATGAAAGAGATTATTTTATTATGTTAAATTGAAATTTTTAACGGTATATTTATTTTATTTATTATATATTTTTATTTTTAAGGCTTGTTACGGATTTCGGATTCGAAAGAATTTCTGTTTTCTAGTGCCGATCATGACCCTGGTTTGTGTTGTGACATAATTCCAAGATCATGTCCCTTTTTTCATAAAAGGTAAAAAAAATAATAATAAAGAGAGAGAAAATCCAATTCCTTTACAGAAATAATGAAAAAATCTCATACATGATTTGATACTGAGCTACTAAAAAAATGAACACTAAATAAAGTATATGAAAATTAGAACAGCATTTTTGAAATAATGAAAAGCCTCAAAAATAATAAAATGAAGAGATACATGTATCAATAGATTTCTTGAGTTTTGTTGATAGATTATATAAATTTGTATTGCCTTCGTACTTAAATATGAAATAAAGTGAAGAGGAAAAGTTTAACCAAGGAAAGTGGCTCTCAGCAGTATAATTTGTTGGACTAGAAAATCCTTTCTTTGTATTTTTTTTTTCTTCTGAAAAAGCTTTATGAGCTTTCAGGTTTCAAGAATCCCCTCATATCAAATAAAATATTTTTCATCATTTTCATAATTTTTGCAGGGTCCTTGCCGTCTAAGGCCTGTAGTAACTTGTGAGGGTGATACAAGTATTAATTGCAGGACTAAATAATTTACTTTGTTCTCACGTTCAAAAAAAAAAAAAAAATTTACTTGTTCCTAACATTTATTTAACTCAAACGTTTTTTTATTATCTCAAATGGCTAAGGTGAGTCACAATGATTAAAGTGTCATAGTTCAAACCCTAGTGAGGCATAATAATAGATCGTGTGTGTCCATCCCCATTCCCTCACTACAGAATATATATATATATATATATATATATATATATATATATATATATATATATTGATGGATATAATATAAAGATTGTAATATCGCGTTGTAATACTCCTTTGGTAAAAAAAAGCTTTCCGATGATGATGTTGAATAAATCACATAAAAAGTTTCAATCTGTCAGTGATTGTTGTACACTTGTACTGCAGGAACAGGACATTCAAATTGAATAAAACACATACATAAAAAGAAAAAAGGTTCCAAACTTCCAGTCACATAAATTGATTTTTCACTTCTGCCATCCCTTTCTTTTTATTTAGTATATGCTACTGACTGACCGGTCCAAAAATCTTAAAAAATAATTGAGAGGAATAAAATTTTATTAAATAAATTAATAAAAAAAATAAATATAGTATACAAATTTTCTTTAAAAATATGTTTATAAAAATCTAAAATTTATAATTTATAATTTAAACCATTTAATTTTATTGAAATCTTTTTTTTTACCGAAATAAGGTATTTAAAACTTATTAAATATTATATAAAATATAATGAGCTTCCTTAAATCATTTTTTTTTTAAAATAGGTAAAACTCTAATTCACAATTTTAATAGCCTTTCAATTCTATTATAATCTAAAGACTGCCAGTTCCCAAGAATAAATTATCATCGAACTACCAGGTATAATCAATTCACTTAAACCGATATTTGTTGACAGTTCTCAAGAGTAAAGTATCACTAAGCTATCGGCCTCAGTAATATATAAATCATGCCCGAGAGCAAAGAATCATCGAGCCACGTAACTTTCAACACTCACTCTCAATCCTACTAGTGCGTAAACGATCCTAATAAAACCCATCAGGTAGCTCGTTTTACCATAGTTTATTTTAAAATAAATAAAATAAGGAATATTACAATAAAATAAAATAAAATTTACTTATCATGTGAAAATTTAACATAAATATGCTAATATAACCATAGCAATAATAGAAGAATTTAATTTAAATAGATATTCTTATAATAATATAATTTTTTAATAAATTCTCCTATTTATCAAAATCAATATATATATATATATATATATATATATATATATATATATATATATTTCCTATACACAGTTTAATTATTAACTTACAGGTTAAATGCGCTCCTCTACGCAGTCGTGTTTGACCCTGACCTGTAGACTCGACTGGAGGCGCGGCTAAAGAAAAGAAATTTGAAAAAAGGAAACTAAAAACAGAATTTCTACAAATTCTAGATTTATAAGAAAAAACTCGATTAAAATACAACTCTACTAAAATCGACTGGATGTCACGTTTTACGAGAAATCTATCAAAAATTTGACAGATTTTCATCTGTAAAATGGACATCTCTCTACAAAAGTAGAGCCAACCCTACACAAAAAAACACTTCAAATACCAACAACAACTCCAAATCTCAGGTTGTGCCCTGAACTACACTTTTTGCCCAACTGAGAATCAGTTTAACAAATCATAATATATCTCAATAAAATTCCATTTAAATACCAAAATTTATTTATTTATATAATCAAAGCATAAAAGACATTTATTTACAAAATAATTAATAATATCCACATTTAAAATCCAATTATGTTATAAAGGCCCTTATTCTAAATGAGAAAGATGCTGCTCATTGGCCTTGGACTTAACGATCACATCATTTATATAGACTTCCATGAAGTCCCCAATTAATGAATTAAAAATCTCATGTATGGCCGTTGATAAGTTAACCCCGTATTTTTAAGGTCGAAAGACATGACCACCCACTCATAACTCCCGAGTGCACTAGGACATCTGAAAGTTATTTTACTCACATTGGTCTCTTTAATTTTTATCTAATTATAGCCCAATTTTTCGTCCATAAGACTGAGTATATAATGGCCTGATGTAGCATCAATCAGCATGTCGGCCATAGGCATAGGGTATTCGTCCTTTAGGGTTGTAAGATTTAGATTCTTAAAATCAATACACACCCTGATCTTGCCATTCTTCTTCACTACATGCACTATGTTGGATAACCATTGAGTGCATTGTGCTTTTCGGATGAACCTTGCCTCCGTGAGCCCCTTTATTTCATCAGCCACAAGTTTTTTCACATCTCTAGACATTCGCTTAGGAGGCTAAATGTAAGGCCTTAGTTTGATAGGCAACTCATACTCCACCAGCCATGAGTCTAGACTAGGCATCTCTTTATACGTCCTGGCAAAATAGTCCTTATACTTGGTCAATAGTTGTACTAGTCTTTCTTTAAATTCCAGACTGAGCTTGGAACTAATGTAGATTGGCTGTTTATCAGCCTCGATCCCTAGGTTGATCTCCTTCAATATATTTGGGGTTTGAATAGGATCATTCTTTAACTTGTTGCCAGGGATGTGCATATCACTGACTTTTAATGGGCCTGTTAGATCCTGCTCTTCTTCTTCAAAGATGCACTCGGCCGATTGGACTCGCCTATTGTCTGAAGAGGTTTGCAACATCATCATCATCATCATTGGTTATGATTGATCAGCCTACTTCCCCTACCACAACCACTACAGGCTTATCCAGTGAAATATTTAGTTTGAAAACTTTAAAACTAGTGAAGTGAGACAAGTACATCATGGCCTCTATATGAAAGGCCTTATCTCCAAAGGGATTGGGATCCCCATAAATGACTTCTACATCCCCTTTTGGCCTCCATATGATAACATCTGATGTAAAAAAAAAAAGGACATAAGCATTTGAGTGAATCTAATCCCTGCCAAGGAAGACATTATAATTGGTCTTGACATCCATGACGAAGAAACCCCTTTGAGTTTCATGTTTGCCTACTTTAACATTCAAAAAAATGAAACCTTTAGGAGCTCGATCATGTCCTACAAAATTGGTCATAATAACATTTATTTTCTTAAGGTCCTTGACTTCTAGATGGATTTTCTTCAATATTTACAATGGCAGAATGTTGAATCTAACACCATTGTCAACTTGAACTTTTTTCATATCCACCCCATGAAATTGGCCTTGATATATAATAGTTGAATATCTTTGGTCATGAGAGAATCAGGTTGTGGGATAGTTAAGGATGCCCCATGTCTGTTGTCCAGCTCATAATCATCTAGAGTGATAATGTCCCCTCTAATATAGACTTTTGTTCAGGCTTGGCTTCAAATTATTTGGCAGGGTAACCACATTGATAGTGAAGCTTGAGATTTCTCCTTTTGGCGATGGCGGGGGCAGTGGTCCATTTTTTTATCTTCCCTTATTTTGTTGACTAATACCATTGCTCCTTCCCTTTTCCCTTATCTTCTTTGTGAATGTTGAAGTTAGAATAGGGTTTCTTATACATCTTCTTCACAACCCGATCCCTATCATCAATCACTCTTTTCTCATGTTCCCTTTCTCTGGGAGTTCTCTCTCTTTCAAACTTCAAAGGCTGACTTGTATTTATGTTTTTGTCTTCTTAAGGCCTCTCTTTTGAACCCCTAGATGTCGATGGTTCATAAGGCTATCGGGCTAACTGGTGGAGTCTCTGCATCCTCCTTTTTTGAGTTTTAGTCATGTTAATCCTTCTATCCTTATTGGGATACCAAACCCTTTTGAAGACATCCGCCTTGGGCTTATACCTTTGCCATTCATTTATTGCTTTTAGCTTGAAAGTCCTGGCATTTGGCTGATTAGGTGAATGACCTTGACCCCTTAGGGGAGTCTTGCCTTAGTCATTTCTTAGCCTTGGCCTTTTTAGTAAGTGGGATAAACTTTTACTAATAGTTGAGGATGTCACCTTAGATTTTTCTTTTGATTAATTAGGAGAATTATGTCGATCCCATTTCACATGCGTTGGAGAACTACTGTGCTTCTTAAAAGTGTACTTGAAGGAATATTGGCACATTGGGCATGTAACTTGTTCTTTATGAGTGAGTGTGACTCTCCTGTTCAACTTAGAGCTTTCTCCCCCTTCATCTTCTAGGAGTTTCAGCTTCACTCTAACTCTTAATTGATCTGGAGTCCATGGTTCACCCTTTCCCGCACTAAGGACCTTGACATCTTTAAGGAAGATCATGTTGCAAGGTATTTTGGTGAATATTATGCTAACAGTCTGAGCTTTACCTTTCCCTGGGAATAAAAGTTTGCAATAATCAATGGCCTTCTGAATCACATTCTTAAAAATAACATAATTGTTAGTTGTATACCTCTATGAGTTATACCATTTATAATACTCTTTACCAACCGATCCTCTAGAGGAGAGATAATATGGCTATTAGAAAGTTTAATCTAGCCATCACTGATTAGGGCATCAAAGATCTCATCGGCCTTTGTAAGGTCAAAAGAATACTCCTTAGCTATTTGATTTACCTTAGGATTTTTCTTTTTTGCCTTTATAACTGTCAGCCTTTTCAGAGCTTGACATTCATTGGGTTTGGTCCTAATGTTTTTGACCACATTTATGGCCTCATCTTCAGAATCGGTCTCATAATCATCATTAATGGCCAACACTTTAAAGGGGTCCTGATAATAGGTTCCCTTTGAGGAAGACCTTCTTTGGTCTTTTTTTATGAGTAACCTTTTATAGCTGGCAGCTCGAGTGGTCACTTAAAGAGGTTCCTAAAGTGGTGAACCTCAAAGTGCTCCCTTATAGAGTAGTTGAGTCCTTTGACAACCATAGGGATGCATTCGGCCTCACTAATGATCGAATGACACTTAGTCCTTAACTTATAAAACCTTATTGCGTATTATTCTGCACTCTCTCTTGGTAACTAAGAGATACTGGCTAAATCGGCCAGTGAGATATCAGGTCTAGCCTTATAAAATTCCACATGGAACTTCTCTTCTAAATCCTTCTAAGTAGTAATGGAGTTGGAAGGCAGATGAGTATACCAAATAAAGGCTAATTTAATTTAAGAATTGCCAAAGAGTCTCAGCCTCCAAAAGTCATTAGTCGATGCCTCTCCACATTGTTTTGTGAATCGGGCTACATGTTTGATTGAAGATTGATGTTTTTCTTTGCTCGAAAATAGTAAAAACTCAAGCACCTTGTATCCTTTAGGAAAGGGATGCAATTTATCTATCTAATCAAGATAGGGTTTATTGTACATCGGCCTAGAAATGAGTTTAAAATTTATTCCCATTTTCTCTAAAGTATCCCTCAGGAGACTTTGATCTATCATTGGTGGCCGATACTCATATTTATAATCATTAGTGTTGTAATGTACATTATTACTAAATGAGTATGTGTTTTGGCCTAAGGTTAATTCTACAACTTGCCCTTACTCATTATATATAAATATAGTGCCAGCCCGATTGGGATTATGTCACATTGCCCGACCTTAATAACTATTATTATTATAGTTAGAAGATCAGGCTTGGTAATTTCATTTATTATCATTGGGTCTTCTCATTAGCCACATATTATCATATTACAAATCACTACCACTAGGTTTATTAGTGTTTGAGGAATACCTGGGGAGTTCCATGTTTTATTTACCCTCGAGAATGGATGCCATATGGTGCATGTTGACATTTATCTCCTTCAATTGCTTCTAGGATTGTATCTGGAGCGATTCATTCCTCTTGAGAATCGGCCTCAAGACCGTTGACATCTGTGCGATAAGATTATTAAAGAGTGTATGGTTCTCCCTTGACACCTCATCTCTGAGAAAATCAGCATCCTCTCTACCAAGGATGGGTTGTCTCATAAGTGGCAGAGCATGATTGTACTCCTCTTTGGTGTCCATAGGTTCATTTCGGCCATGCTCTTGAAGGTGACCGCTTGATGCATCAGTCTTGTTGTTAGAGGCTATCCTTTCACTGGATTTTCTCATGGTATTAGCATTTTGTGATCTCATCTACATAGGCATACAAAGGTCCCACTAGGCATGCTAAAAAGATGTTCAGCCTCAAAAATAATGAGAAGCGGCCCAAACACCTTTTGAATGTTTAAAATGAGTTTGTGTGAGCCTTGCACAATATCACAGAAGTGGGTAGCAAGTAATAGACTTGATTACTAGCTTAGGGTGGAAACAAGGACAAGAAACAGGTTCAAGACTCTTTTAACCTATCTGAAATGAATCAAATAGGAACTTTGCTTCACCAGGAAGCTTTGATCACCGGGATTAGGAGATAAATTAGACATTAGGTCTGAAGAGAATTAAAATTGAATAATATATTATGTTTTTGTCAAAATGTGTAGAGAGCCCTTACAATACAGGGACCTTGACTTTTATAAGCTCTATTGCCTGAACTAAGAAGGAAACAAATGTAAAAAGAGACCTACCTAATTTATCTTTAGAAAATAATTGAAATAATAAACTTACCTAATCTAAAACAAGGAAATGAATTAGAATAAAAACCTTCCTAATCTAGCTATAAGGAAATAAAAAATATAATTGAATATTTTCTAATTCCCTACAAGGCAACCCTTAATTAGGGAAATGGGCAGACTTACCAAATGAACAACTTCACAGCTACAAGTTATCCTTTAAATATTGGACAAGCCTTAACAAATGGATTAAACTCGTCCCAATCTTCTAGATATGTACCTTGGGCTATTTTGGGCCAATATATATATATATATATATATATATAGTTTAAACCATTATACCAAATGTCTTATGTCATTTCACCACCAGGTGCTTGCAGTAGATACTTACTCATTAAGCTCAGTAATTGGTCGAAAACCATATTCGTATGAACTTAGCTTTATAATATGTATTAACAATAGCAGCTATTAGTGATTTTTTTAAAAAAAAAAAAATAGCAGCGATTAGAAAATAAACAAAATGAGACGATGTGTATGAGATCATTAATTTTGATGTGGGTGGCAAAGCTTCCAATATTACTTTTTTGCAAGTAATATTGCAATCAAGCTAAACAAAAGTGCTTCTTTTGGAAAGTAGGAGTTGGACCCCTCTCATATATGTATGTTTTTTTTATTTTTTTTAAAGAAAAACACAAGGAAATTATGAATTATTTATTAATAAATTATTTATTTATATTTTAATATATTTTATTAGTAAAAAATTTAAATTATAAAATATATATAAATAATAAAATTTACAGAGCGTGCTTATATAGATTAAAAAATAGTATAATAAGATTTTTTAGTATAAATAAATAATATAATAAATTTCTATTAATAATATAATAAATAGTATAAAGGTTTAATAATGTTACATACAAAGTTTTAGGAGTTAATACTGATCAGCATGTGTGGAATCCACCTTAAGCTATATAGCTTGTCACATCAACACACCCTCATAAATTATCATATTAAATGACTAAAATGCCCTCAGCTTTAATTGATTTGTTTTTAAGAAAAAACAATTTCAGGGAAGAAGAACAATAACATTTCAATCAAACATGTTGTACCCAAACACCTCTTTGTTTTTTCCTCATTCTCTTTTTTTTTTTCTCATCTGCCCATATAGAAAAAGAGGGTAGGAAAAAAAAAACCAAAAGATTGAGTTAGAGTGCAAGGCCGAGTTGAAGGAAAAGTCATTAATTCATGACCTAGTTAAAGCTCTATTAATTCATGCAAATAAAAGCAAAAGATTGAGTTCTCAAATTCTCAATAATAAAAGGGAACCTAAATAAGAAGGAAAAGTCAAGAAGAAGAAAAGTGTATTATTGTTTGAGATTTTTTTCTTTAATTTGTGTGTTATGGTATCTGTGGGTGTGTTGATACGAGGGCAGTGTTGTGATGCCAATGGTGGATTCTATGCTTCTGCCTCTGGCTTTTTGTCTTTCTCTTAATGCTACAACAGTGGATTTGGCTTATAGTGCACAATCTCAGTGGTGTAGATTATAGTTGAGTAGCAGCAAGCAGAAATGGAAATTGAATTAAAAGAGCTGCTCAACGATCTCCAATCTCTCAAAATTTTGCACTGCCTAATGCTTCTCTTCAGCCATCAATCTTATGCTTCTCTTCAGCCATCAATCCTAAAGGTATTTGCCTGCACGAAGTTTACTACATTGCATTTATGCTTTATTTCGATCTGGTGTATTGGTGAATTCATGTAGTCCATTGTTGCCATCTAGTCCGACTCATCATTTAGCTAATTATACTACACTAAAAATGCAGTAAGGATCCAAATCAGTTTACTGATCACACATTTGCAGCTCATGAATAAGAGTACATTACAAGTGCACAAGATGACTTTAAATAAGTGCCAACGACATTGTTGGCTCCCCCTATGATGATTGTACAGATAAAACTAATGTGCAAGACCAACATTATCTGAAGGAACCTTCAAAATTAGTGCTTGTGAATACATTTACTTCAGGCATTGACACTGCACATTCTTGTACTGGGGATGAAATGGCAAATGTGAAAACAAAATAGCAGGATGTAGGAGCTCTATGTTATGAACCTCCTCATTTCCCAAGCTTGGATATTCCTTTTCTAAGCCGTGAACTTGTCTAATCTGGTAGTGATATGGAGCAAGAATATAGTCCTATTGGCATCCGCCAACTGATGATGTCTTCTATGAACTGCATCACTCCATTTAAATTATAGGGACTTGGGTTACAGACTCTAGTCATATGAGCCTAGTAATCTCTCTTAAACCGAGTTAAGGCTAAGAGTGATGGTTAGTCAATTTATAATCCCATGAAGCTAGTGGAATCATAGAACCATAAACCAACACCACTTATTAATAGGGACATGCAGAATAAATGTAAGAATAAAATAAAAATTCATAAAATAATTCTAAAGAACATAAGTAGAATCAGTATCTCTTATCCTGAGTGAAGTTACCACTGTAGATGGTGAGGTTTAGTGCACGCCCAAGATTTTAGCAACTGCGAAACTGTTTGAGCTTAGGGCTTTAGAGAACACACTAACCACTGTCATAAAGACATGGCATGGAGATGAGGAGTCGCCACCCAGGATAATAAGTGGACAAATAAAAAAATGGCGGTACTCAATTCCCTAAAAGAAAGCCAGCATCACAACCAGGAGATTCTGGGTATGGAATACTAACTTCTTTCAGTATTGTGTTCATTTAGAATTACTTTGTACATTACTATTTTATCCTCTATTTACATGCAGTTTCATATAAACCCTTAAAAATAATCAACTCCAGGCAAACTAGTCATGAAATATACAAGTAAACAATGCATTCATCACAATCCCTAGGTTAGTCTAATCTATATTGATTTTAATTAAATGGGCTAAATTTACATGTTTTAATTTACAGGTGAGTCTAAAGACTAATGGGCCTAATTCCTATTTAATTTTAATTAAGTGAACCTAAGTCTATTTATTTTAATTCTAAAATGGGCCTAAATCTACAAATTATGAAGTATTTAAATTAGTGGGCCTAATTCTACATTTTTTAATTCTAAAGTGATCTTAAATTTACAAATTATGAAAAGGATTAAATTAAATAGGCTAAGTTTAAAATAATTAAATTAAATTAGGTGGGTTTATGTCTAATTAACAAAATGGGTCTAAGTTATCTCTAACCTAAATCTAGTTAATTATGGACCTAATATGCATTTTTAATTAAACCTAAACCTAAATTTATTTAAATGGGTTAAAACCTAATGTGGGCTTAAGGTGCAAAACACATAAATATGATCAAACAAGCTCAAAAAAAATAAAAACAACAAAAACAATCAAATAAAAGATCAAACCATTAATTTAACTTATTCCTTCTAAAAACCTTAATTTAATTAAAGTAACCATAAACAAATAAAACAAAACAATTAATAGGCAACCCCTAATTCTATATACTTAAATCTAATTCAATTTTAATTAAACAATCTAATGATTTCTATAGCCATTAATTTTAATTAATTATCAAATGAAAACCCTAATTTTACCAACCAATTAAAACAAAACACATAAGCACACACACCAAATTTCATTATTCCCACTATTGGGGCTATTAAAATGAACTATTGAGAATAATAAAAAAAGAAGAAGAATTAATACAATCCCAATGAACAAAAATAATAAACAATTAAATAAAAAAATCTAGAAATTATGTTTAGCTACAATGTTCCATCCATGGCATTCCATGGACCTTCATGTGCTTTATTCTTTAAGAAAGATCATCAAGTGATCTCCTCCATGACCTCCCACACAAAAATAAACAATGGTTAGTGAATAAAAAAATAACGATAAAAATAAGTAAAATTAAAATTCAATAGGAACAAAATAACAAAAATAAAAAAATAATAAAAATAGAGAAGGAGAAGATGATTATGGATGCACTGTGGTTGGCTCTTCAGACTAAGATCAATCACCGTTGTTTTTTAGTATGCCTTCAAGAAACTTATTATTCTATTCTCTAAAAATCTATTGCTCCTTGCTTACCAAATGAATAATATATTGTTGTAAGTGCAGGAAGAAAAGAGAGAGTTAAAAATCCAAAAAGAGGCCAGGTCTAGGTAAAAAGAGAGGTCCCCCTTCTAGGAGCTTAAGCTCTCCTTTTATAGGAAAAACCAGTAAAACCCTAGCTTCTATACGTATAAAGAGTTCTAATTTTAAAAAGACTTTATTTCCTAAAAAATTAGATAAATCCCAAAAATAAATTTTAGAAAATTTTTAGCCAATCAAAACTCAGGAAATATATTTTTTATTTTCTGTAAAAATACACAAACAGACAGAAAACACATAATTCCGATCAGAATTGCATAATTTCGATCGGAATTACAAAATTCCAACAGGAATTCTATAATTTCGATCAGAATTATAAAATTTTGATCGGAATTATGTAATTTCGATCGGTAATTCTAATTTTTTACAAAGAGGCCCCTGTAAGAATTTAAAATTTTCAACTAGTTCCTAAAAAATATTACAATTAAGTCCTTAAAAAACCAATTAAACTCTTTTCAAAAATGCATTCAGACTTTTGATGTTTCTAACTTCAAGTATTGAAGACCTATTTATACCATTTTCATTATTAGAGTCCTCTGTCGCATCCATACTTCATTATCCCAAAATTGGGTGTTTACAGTTGGTCCCATTTATCACTGTTTGCTTGAAAAATTACGACAAAGCAAATAAACACATAATTTCTTAATAACAAAAGTTTGGGTACTTACTTGTGCTCCTTGAGGCTTTTGCTGGTAAGAGATCATCGGTTCATGATAAATGCTTATGTTGCCGTACAACACTAGGTGTAATCCTAAAACATATGAGGAAACACTATACTCAGACGTATAGCATTGATTTGGAAGGATACATCACACTCGGTCAAATGATATTGACTATACTCGATCATATAGTATAGATTAGAAGAATACATTGTACTTAGTTGTACAATATTGATTATACTCAGTCGTAAAGTCAGATTGGAAGGATACATCATACTCGATCGTATAATGTTGACTATACTTGGACGTATAGTCTGGATTGAAAAGGGTACATCACACTCAGTCATATGATGTTGGCTATACTCGGTCGTATAATGTGGATTGAAAGGATACATTGTACTTAGTTATACAATGTTGACTATTCTTAGTCGTATTGTCGGGATAGAAAGGGATACATCATACTCAGTCATATAATATTGACTATAATCAATCATATAGTCTGAATTGAAATGACACATTGTATTAGGTCGTACAATTTCTACTATACTCGGTCGTATAGTCTGAATTAAAATGACACATTGCACTCGATTATATAATGTCGATTATACTCGGTCGTATAGTCTGAATTGAAATGACACATTGCACTTGGTCATAAAATGTTGACTATACTTGGTCGTATAGTTTGAATTAAAATGATATATTGTACTTGGTCGTATAATGTCGACTATAGTCAGTCGTATAGTCTGGGTAGGAATACACTACACTCAGTCATGTAGCATTGATCTCTTTTATCCTTTGCTTTTTCCAATTCATTCTTCATTTCCCCTATCCCTTTTATTGCTTATCGATTATTCTGCAATCCATAATTGCTTGCCATTAGCTTCAACCCTTTCATTGCTCACTTATGATGTTGCAATCCATAATTGCTCGCGATTAGCTGTAACCCATTTGATGGTCACCGATGATGCTGTAATCCATAATTGCTCACGATTAGCTGCAACCCTTTCATTGCTCACTGATAATGTTGTAATCCATAATTACTTACGATTACTTGTAACCCTTCCATTGCTCACAGGTGATACTGCCACAGTCCATAACTACTCATAACTAGCTACAATCCTTTCATTGCTCGCCTTTGATGCTACAGTCTATAACTGATCACAATTTTTATCTTTAGTTGTTTGAGTTAAATGCTTTGAATTCTTTACGCTGATTGATTAGCATTTTTGCTAATTGACTTTGAATTTTGATGTGTTAACTGATTAGAATTTCTTGCTGACTAGTTTTAATTTTGCTGCGTTAACCATCTCCATAAGTTGGGTTCACTTCCTTCTAGATTTACAATTCCTACAAACTTATTAATATTAGTTTCAATCATGATGAATGCATAAAAGTACATTATAATATTGAAAATTATGAGAAAATTCATTACTTTTTCACGAGATAGCGTGCACTTAACGAATCTTACTATTTTTTATTTTCATAACTATCATTTATTTGCCATTTGCAAAGGTCAGAGGCATCATTAACCATCTTATGCTGAGAGTATATCTTTTACCAAGTGAAGAGCTTACTTCCGTACCTAATTTTAGAGAGAATTTGCTAAAAAAAAACTCATGGAATTTTGAGTATAAACAGATTTAATTTTGAGTATCAAAATAGCCTTTAAATTATTTTTGTGTTTTTCTTCCTTATCCGAGTATTCCCCTGCCTTTTTGATATTACTCAGTGTGGATACCATTAGAAAGGTCCTTTGGATACTTATACTCTTACAAAGCATTAGAGTAAATAGAGCAATTTTTGGCATAGTCCTCTTTTAGTTTTCCCTCGCCTTTCCTTTATTACTCAGTATGGATACTGTCAAAGGTTTCATGTTGATACTCTTACTCATTTTTGAGCATTGGAGTAAATTATGTTTGCTCTTATTTTGATTCTCCTCTTAGTGTTCCCCCACCTTTCTCGTATTACTCAATGTGGATACCGTCAAGGGATTTTATACTCATACTCATTTTTGAGCATTGGAGTAGATTATATGCACATTTATCATTCAAAAGACTAAAATGATACTTTGAAATTCTAGCAATTTATGCTTCATGTCCACAGATTTTGTTTTTGAATTTTCTTCCCCTTGTTTGGGTGCAAAGAAAGCATTAGATTGATTAGAGTTTACAAACTCTCAACACAAAGTTGTTAACTAATCATCTGAATTCTGCAAGACTAATAAAAAAGAGCCATTATGATCAAAGGTCATGAGATAGGCTTTTCATACACCGTCTCGTGAAGTGGGTGAATTTACTTTCAATTTATGGATTTTATTATTAAAATGGTACTTTATTATAGAATCTAAGGAAATAGAGTTCTGTTACTTCCCTTGATTATTTTAGTGAGGGTTTAGCATTTGCTATCTTGCCCATTCTTATTGATATATCGATTCCTTTCCTCTTCTTCATTCTCTTTTATTTTTCCCTATAGAAAATGCCATAAGTTAGTATGGTTTATTTATAAGTGAATAAATTTTTTCAAAATGCAGTATTATTCTTTTTCATTCTTCCCTTTTAATTGTAGTGATGATGTCTCTAACCATAAAAGTCATGATACTCCACCATTGAAGTTGTGGCTTTGGGCTGTGTTTACATGTCCGCCATTTCTCATCGATGGTATAGTAGAGGGATCCATTCCCATTCTTGATATCTCCTGTAAAAAAGGTTCATGAGTTAGAGATTTTATTTTATAATCAAATAATTTTATAGAGTGCATTCATGCATTCTTCCTATTTATAAGGCCAACAAATGTATTACTGACACGTTGGACCTTCTCATCACCATATTCTATACCCTACACTGGTCTAACAATTATGAAGAGATATTCCAAATGATTCTCCAGATGAGACTATGGAGATGGATGTTGAATTTAAGGAGCTTGAATGTCCAACCTTGCCCCTTAAGGTCGTCAGGATGATGCTTTTACAAGTATCACTGTCGATGATATTCCCTTACTGGATGGGCCTATGATTTATTAGTCTCTTAAGGTTTAAAGTCCCATTGAGCATCGGGTTCCTTAATAGTGCTACTCTTTCTTTTTTACTTCTTCAGATGCTTCATATGTGAATACTTTGACTACTTTCCTGTACTTTTACAATACTAATTTTGAATGTTAGTAGCAGAGTATTTGTACAATCTTGTCTAGGCTTAAGGAATTTATTATGCAAAGCAAGTATTTCACAATAAATGTATATAAGTGTATGCATGTTATGTATGACATGCATGATCCTAACAGGTCTCTTATTTGGAATAGAGCCATGTTCACAGCTTGGAGTATAAGAATAAGGTGTCTCATTAATAACCTGTAGGTTTGAGCATTGAATGCTTCGCTGTTGGTACTTCTGATGTCAGAGCTTCTGATACAGTTCATCGAACTAATGACCAGGCTAGCAAATGGGGTCCATGGCTTTACACTAGAGCTTGTGATTAACTGACACACTACTGAAATTTTCTGTTTGTTACTGCTTTTGCTATATGATAATTGATGTATTGGCTCTTATACTTGTTTTTGCCCCGAGATCTCTTATACTAGCTCTTATGTTTCAGCATCCATCTTCGCTCTTTGAATGCAGACTTATTATTCTACAATTTTCCCCCAGAGCTACATTTTGTCCCCAGTTTCCTTCTAAATTCATTTATGCTATTCTAGCAGTCTTTTCCTTTATGTGTGCAAGAGACTTAATTCATTCACTGTTGTTGTTGATCTTTTGACTTACTAACCCTATTAGTTGCAATCTCATGCATTGAAGGTGCAGAGGAGTGGGTGAACTGATTGAAGCGAGTTCTTGATGATGAAATAAACTAGACTTGCACTTTGAAGGACTCTTGAGTAGAATATGAGGCTTGATGCTAATGTAATGATTGATGATAGTTATAAGGTATGGGTCGCAACACAAGTTATTGAGCCACTTAAATTCCCTGTATACAAAGGAACAGTAGACTTACAAGCAAAATCATAAAGGGGTGGCAAAAAAAGAAAACATAACTAAAATAGTGATCTCATAGCTCTGATTTAGCTTTTATTATATATTGTCTTTCCATTCAAATACTTACATAGTATGATAAAGATGAATATGCGATGTTTGAACAAAAATTTCAAATTCAATTTTACTCATTCATTAGGGCAAAAATGAGAACATTCATTATGTCACATGATACAACTCCTGTTACTAATTAGTCCTTTTAGATTTCCTAACATAATATTTTTCTCTCAATTCTACTGGATTGTCCTTTTTTCTTTTTTTCTATTTTTTTCACTTTTCCTTTCTCTCAAATGTCCTATCCTCAGAAGTTACATGATGTGATATATGAATGTTCTTTGAATTTGCATTTGTGCCCATGCTGAATGAATCTAATTGAATTTAATTTATGTTAAACATGTAGATACTATTAATATCACAATGCACAGTACCATTAGGATGACAATACATAAGTAAGCATGATCATAATTCACATCATCGATCACTAAAACAAAACAAGTTCTAAAGAAACTAAAATTTTATTCAAAGAAGACAATAAGAAAATTTATTTCCTATTCTAGACGCTAGGGATGCTGAGTCTTATAATGGTTATCCTTCAGGCGACTGACATAATAATTATTCTTGCATCTTCTTGCCGACTTTCTCCATAAATTCATCTTTCTGTACCTGAAATGTGCATTTTTCTTTATTTTCTAGTAGCTTCTCATCATCGAGCTCATCATCCCATCCTATAGGCACAATCAACTCAAAGGGTATGTCAAAAGAAGGTGGTTTAATGTAAAACACCTTATAGTCGAACTTGCCTGAAGGTTGACCCAATAAGTCTTCTGCTCTTTTCACATCTTTGGCGGCATTAAGAGATTTCTTATTAGTTTTAAGGTCTAGGTCCTCAAAGGATCTTAGCACTTCTTCCTTATTAACTCTTGAGTTAATCGTCATGGTAGCTGGTGGTAGTATATTTAGGTAGTTTAGGAAAGGATTATTTCCAGTGCTTGGGTTTTTAGGGTATGTGACCTTTCTGGAGTCTATAAGGTTTGGGATTTCATGTTTAAGGCATATGCAGTTATCTATGGAGTGTTGGAGGTTTTTATGGAATTTGAAGTGCTTGTTTGGGTTATAGCCTGGGGTGTTTGGGTTTGGAGGGTTTGGATAAGGTAAAGTTTAAAGTAAGCCCTTTTGCATTAGGAGCTCTAGGACTTTTGACAAAGGTTAGTTAAAATTGGAGAATCACCTTAGTTGTTGAACAGTATGCACTTCCATAATCCGGCTAGTGCTTCCTTACTGTATGCCCCCAGTTGGGTAGTTTCTTGCTCCGGTGCTTTTAACAATCCTCTTTTTCTCACTTTCAATCTCCTCAGCATGCAAACCATCATCATAAAGGTCTATAAATGTCTTAGGGTTCATCATTTACAACCTCTCAACTAGATTGGGCAACACATTTCTGACTATCATTCTAACCCGATCCTTCTTAGCCAGTTTGTTCTTTATTAATCCTGCCTTATTCATGAATCTAGTCAAAAAATCCAAAAATGATTCATTAGGACTCTACATGGTCAATTCTAAATCCATGATGGTGTCACGACCCAAACCGGGGGCCATGACTAGCGCTAGGGAATGGGAATTCTTTCGAATCCGGAACCCATCACAAGCCTTAAAAGAAAAGCATACAATAAAATAAAATAAATAAAATATTTCTTCAGCGAAAATTAAATCTCAAATAATAAAATAAATTCCTCAACTTCCCTTAATAAAATAATATCTCATCTCATATCATAAATAAAATTTCTTAATACAAATCTTCAGAGAAACACTCTGAATTAAAATCTCATACATACATAAAATCAGATACAACTCTCGAAAGAATCAAATACAATAACTACTGCAGCGTCTAGAGTACAAAATAAAACTCAAATAAGTGATTTACATAATAGGGCCGGAGCAGAAGAAGTTCGGTGGATAGGTCTACTACTGAGGTCGGAAGAATAAGACTCTCCTGTAAAAACATCAACTGAGGGGAGTCAAACCTCACTCTGTGAATTATTATAATATATATATACGCATAGCTAAATGTCAAATGCAGACAAACAATAGTATATATAATAAGTATATATACAGGCAAGTACACACAGATGCAAAGAAAATCATTTTTATATTTAATACTGAAAATCATCAGTTTATGAAGGATCAAATAGAACCCTATGTTTTTGCAACCTCAAATATCAATAGAACTCGCTCTAACTATACAGGTCCACTTAGTTCCAAATAATTCACTTAGTCCAACTGGACAGTAGACTGGCCCCGAGACACTAAGTCAACCGAGCTCCAACAGTCTGACTATCAGTGTGATTGGCCCCGAGACATTTGGTCAACCAAGCACCAGCAATCACACCATCAATCACATCAATCTCAATCAAATCAATCTTAATCCAATCATAATTTTCCACAATAAATTAATAATTCAACCTATCATCTATCGCACCGGTACGTACACAGTCCTAGTGCTGCCCACTAGGAAGCACGTTCTATCATTATCCTTCATTAAAAATAAAACATACATACAGAAAAATAAATAATGCATAATGACATTTAAAATAAACAAATAAACTATATATATATATATATATATATATATATATATATATATATATATATCAGAAATATACCTAAAATAAACTAAGTATATTTCAGGTATATATACATAAAATCAACTCAAACAATTCATAAAATATACTCAAAATCAATCAATAATATACTTAACATAATTTGAATATAAATAAAAAAGAAATCATGCATTTAATTTAAAATATACCAATAATATATTAAAAATATACCTAAAATATACTTAAACATTCAAATAAGCAATTATGCAAACTCTTACATTTAAAACATATAATTCTAAAACATCCATCCTAAAGCAATGTATATATATCATAATAACTCAAAGGTGTGCGTTCCTTGAGACGGGTCCAACGGGCCTGGTCCACTAGGCCTCGGTCTCGACGCAACTAACAATAAAATAATAACACGAAATCAGAATAAATACAACTTAACTTCTAGAGACTTGATCTAGGATTATCAACACAGACAGAGAATAGGAATTAGACCCGATGTCACATTTTACGAGAATTTTACCGAAAATTTAGCAGAACCTCCTATGTAAAATGGACATCTCTCTACTTAAAAAGTAGAGCTAGTCCTGCAAGAAAAGTACACTTCAAACTAGAATTCTCACAACTCCTCGGTCGAGATCCCAAACTATAATTTTCCTCGATCGAGGTCCACAATTCACAATAAAATACAATAAAATATATTAAAATTCAATAAATACCAAAAATACCCTTTAAGTACCAAAACATAGCAATTTAAGTATTAAAACACCAAAAGTAATTATTTTACCAATAATTACTTAAAAACCCTAATTAATAATATAATATTATTAAAAATCAATATTTCTCGATAATTCCACAAATATTAATAAAAATTCATTTTATAAATCCAAATTACTTAAATAGACTAAAAATATATTAAAAATTACTAAAAATCCATTTATTTACAAAAGTAGTATATTATATATAATTTGAAAATAATTTTTGAAAAATAGTATTAATTAGTTAAAATTAGTAAATAATTTGTAAAAAATCATTTTTATACCTCAAATAATATTAAAACCAATTAAATTTAATATTTAACTAAAATTACAACCAAATTACCCCTATTATATAAAAATACACATAAAATACTAAAAACATTCAAAATTTCAATAAAAATTATATAAATACTCAAAAATTATTTTCTCAACATATTATTCATTAAAATCAACAAATAAATTTAATTAACCAATTATTTCTAATTAAACATATATTTAACCTATTTTTCAAAACTAACGTAAACTAAAAATAATTATAAAAATTAAACAAAATACACAAAAATTATAAAGTAAATTCTAAAATTACCAATAACCATCAATAACACAAAAAATCACAATTTCATCATTTATTTAATTAATTTACAAAAATAATCAAATAATCAAAAATTCCCAAAAATCAAAGTAATTCCCAAAAATTACACAAAAATTTTGGGATGAAGATTAAGCTAATGGGAACAATATTTGTGAAAGAATTTCTTATGAATCAAGTAAAATTATCAAAAAAATTGAAAAACCAAAAATAGCCGAAAATAAAATCAAGCTAGAAACCCTACCAAATCACGTTTTCAAGCTAAAAGAACCTTGGAATCCTCCTCCTCGAAGTACTAGGAGTCCAACGGCACCAGAATCATCCAATTTGGTGGCCGGAATCGTCTAGAACCGACGAGGAGAAGAATTTCGGGTTTCTGGCTTCTAAAAGCTCCAAACGACGCCGAAAATGGAAGCTGATGGCAGCAGAGCTGGCTGACAGATAGCTGAAGGCAAGGAGGCACTCTGAACAGAGAAGAAAAGGACGGTGAGGGTGAGGGAGGGTGTGATCGGGGAAGATGAGTGAGGGATATATATATATATATATAACTTTATAATAAAAACTAATAAACTATATATTGTATTATACATTATTTTATTCAACAAAATTCACACACCACACATTAAAATACACACACATACATTAATATATTACACACTAATATTAACAATATACACATTTAAATAAATATTAAACCCTAATTAATAATATATGTACATATATATATATATATTAACTCATGAAATAATAATGTATAAAATAATGTGATTTAATAAAATAAAATGACATTAAAATAAAATATACTAAGTTAAATATTATTCAAAATAAGAAACATGTATATTACACAAATTAATTATCCAAATACTAGTCTTAAAATAAACATTTATATCAAAACCCTAATTAACATAAAATAATGATAATAAAACTCATCAATCGATAAATAATCAAATTTATGTTTAAAATTTATTAACATTGCATATCCTATTTTAAAATAAAATAATTTAAAACTCGGGTTATTACAGATGGACACTTCAAGCCTGGTATTATAGTCATATTACTTCAGAAAAGCAATACACAATTCTCTCCAGTCTGCTCGGATAGACTTCTCTAACCCATGATACTAATTAATAGCCATACCCACTAAGGATAGTACAAATAACTTGGTAGCTAAAGATAAAGGAGCCTTAATGGTGCTCATTGTAGTTGTATATTGACTAAGCTAGATCCTTGGGTCTCCAACACCAATAAACTTCTGCAGCTATGGCATACTGAACTTATTAAGCAGCTTATCTTCCTCAAATTGCATCACATCATCAAAGTCAAATGAATATCCAATGCCCTGTCCTCTCATCAATTCTTCCATCTTTGACATTTTAGAGTCAGTGCTTTCATCTGCTTGGATTCTAGCTCTTGAACTTGCTCAAGTGATTCCTTTTTTACTTTTTCAACCATATAGTTCTCAATATCCTCCAGTTTCATTCCCACAACAGGTACATCCTTAGTAACATTTAAAGGTTGCCCCTCATCATTATCATTGTTAAGAGGTGGTGCACCCACAATAGGTGGATTAGCTACAATGGGAGGTGCAGCAGTAACAGGCAATGGCATTAATCCAGCCAGAGCTTATCTTAGTTCATCTTGCATTATTGCTCTCATGTCATCTATCAAAGCTCCCTTAATGTCTTCTAAGGTCTAGTTTCCTCCTTGTTGTTGTTCCATCTCTTCCGTTTGAGTGGTTGTAGCTTCTAGGTAAAGCTGGTTGATAGGGCTCTTTTCCAAACTATAAAAGATCTCTTTGGCTGTTGATTTTAGACTTAAATCAGTTCTCACTAATTTGCCACTACTCCATTTCCAAACATAAGAAGACTCGAATGAATCTATGATGGATGAAAGATAAATTATTAGTATGATGCATGTAATGCATGATGCACGTGCCATGCAACAAGTAGTAAGTCAAGTAACAAATCAAGGGTATATACATCCTTCCAACCTTATTACTCCCACACATGTATTCAATGGCTAGTCTCTTTTCCTAAGATTTTTAGTCTTGGCCTTAATATCAACTGGGGATATCAATAACCAACACGCATGCTAAATCTCTTAAAGTAATGTAGCATAAAAATAATATTTCTAGGTATAAAAGCATAGCCCAATCTTTATTAGTCCTGATAGGCTTCTAAAGTATGGGCTTAGGCCTTTATAGATTGAAATACCTCATGGAAACATTCACAAGCAATTTGGGTAATCCTAAATGAAATAACTATGCCATTATATATGGTTATAATGGCTAAGTCCAGTGGAAAAGTTAAGGTTCCTTTAGCGAGATGCCCTCCTTCAAGACTTGAGTTACAGGCTAAAGTTAGAGGGGCCCGACATCCTTTGCAAACTCGAGAGAAGACTACCCCCCTTTAGGACTTGGGTTACAAACTCTGGTCAGATGAGCCAAGTAATCTCTCTTGAATCGAGTTAAGGCTAAGAGTGATGGTTAACAAATTTACAATCTCATAAAGCTAGTGGAATCACGAAACCATAAACCAACGTTATCAATTAATAAGGACATGCAGAATGAATGTAAGAATAAAATAATAATTAATAAAATAATTATAAAGAACACAAGTAGAATCAGTATCTCTTATCCCGAATAGAGTCACTATTGTAGACGACGGGGTTTAGCGCGCGTCCAAAATCTTAGCAACCACGATACTATTTGACCTCAGGGCTTTAAAGAACACACTAACCACTGTCATAAAGACATGGTGTGGAGATGAGGAGTCGCCACCCAGGGTAATAATTGGGAAAAATCAAAAAATGGTGGTACTCAGTTCCCTAAAAGAAAGCTAGCACCACAACCAGGAGATTCTAGATACGGAATACTAATCTAGATACAGAATACTAACTTCTTTCAGTCTTGTGTTCATTTAGAATTACTTTATACATTACTATTTTATCCTCTATTTATATGAAATTTCATATAAACCCTTAAAAACAATTAACTCCAGGCAAACTAGTCATGAAATATACAAGTAAACAATGCATTCATCACAATCCCTAGGTTAGCCTAATCTGCATTGATTTTAATTAAATGGGCTAAATTTACATGTTTTAATTTAGAAGTGAGTCTAAAGCCTAATGGGCCTAATTCCTATTTAATTTTAATTAAGTGAACCTTAGTCTATTTATTTTAATTATAAAATGGGCCTAAAAACACAATATATGAAGTATTTAAATTAGTGGGCCTAATTCTACATTTTTTAATTCTAAAGTGATCTTAAATCTACAAATTATGAAAAGGCTTAAATTAAATGGGCTAAGTCTAAATTAATTAAATTAAATTAGGTGGGTCTATATTTAATTAACTAAATGGGCCTAAGTTATCTCTAACTTAAATCTAGTTAATTATGGGCCCAATATGCATTTTTAATTAAACCTAAACCTAAATTTATTTAAATGGGTTAAAGTCTAAGTGGACTTAAGGCCCAAAACACATAAATATAATCAAATAATCCCAAAAACAATAAAAACAACAAAAACAATCAAATAAAATATCAAACCATTAATTTAATTTATTCCTTTTAAAAACCCTAATTTAATTAAAGTAACCATAAACAAATAAAACAAAACAATTAATAAGCAACCCTAATTCTATCCACTTAAATATAATTCAATTTTAATTAAATAACCTAATGATTTCTATAGTCATTAATTTTAATTAATTACTGAATGAAAATCTTAATTTTACTAACCAATTAAAACAAAACACACAAGCACACGCACCAAATTTCATTATTCCCACTATTGGGGCTATTACAATGAACTATTAAGAATAATAAAAAAAAGAGAAGAATTAATACAATCCCAATGAAAAAAATAATAAACAATTAAATAAAAAAAAACCTAGAAGTTATGTTTAGCTATAATGTTTCATCCATGGCATTCCATGGACCTTCATATGCTTTATTCTCTAAGTAAGATCATCAAGTGATCTCCTTCATAATCTCCCACATAAAAATAAACAATGGTAGTGAATAAAAAATAACAATAAAAATAAGTAAAACTAAAATTCAATAGGAACAAAATAATAAAAATAGAGAAGGAGTAGATGATTATGGATGCACTGTGATTGGCTCCTCAGACTAAGATCAATCACCGTTGTTTTTTAGTAGGCCTTCAAGAAACTTGTTATTCTATTCTCCAAAAATCTACTGCTTCTTGCTTACCAAATGAATAATATATATTTGTAAGTTCAGGAAGAAAAGAGAGAGTTAAAAATTCAAAAAGAGGTTAGGTCTAGGTAAAAAGAAAGGTCCCCTTTAAAGAAGCTTAAGCTCTCCTTTTATATGAAAAACCAGTAAAACCCTAGCTCCTATACGTATGAAGAGTTCTAATTTTAAAAGGACTTTATTTCCTGAAAAATTAGATAAATCCTAAAAATAAATTTAAGAAAATTTTTAGCCAACAAAAACTCAGGAAAAATATTTTTTTATTTTCTATAAAAATACAAAAACAGACGAAAAACACATAATTCTGATCGGAATTGCATAATTCTAATTGGAATTACAGAATTTCGATAAAAATTCTATAATTTCGATCAAAATTATAAAATTCTGATTAAAATTCTATAATTCCAATTGGAATTATGTAATTTTAATTTTTTTTTTACAAAAAGACCCCTGTAAGAATTTAAAATTTTCAATTAGGTCCTTAAAAATATTACAATTAAGTCCTTAAAAAAACTAATTAAACTCTTTTTGAAAATGCATTCAAACTTTTGAGGTTTCAAACTTCAAGTATTGAAGACCTGTTTATACAATTTTCATTATTAGAGTCCTTTGTTGCATCCATACTTCATTATCCTAAAATTAGGTGTTTATAGTTGCCCTCCTTTATCGCTGTTTGCTTGACAAATTGTGGCAAAACAAATAAACCCACAATTTCTTAAGAATAAAAGTTTAGGTACTTACCTGTGCTCCTTGAGGCTTTTTCTTACAAGTGATCGTTGGTTCACAATAAATGTTTGTGTTGCCATACAACATTAGGCATAATCCTAAAACATTTGAGGAAACACTATACTCGGATGTATAGCATTGATTTGGAAGGATACATCACACTCGGTCATATGATGTTGACTATACTCGGTCGTATAGTACAGATTCGAAGAATAAATTGTACTCGATCGTACAATGTCGACTATTCTCGGTCATAAAGTCAGATTGGAAGGATAAATCATACTCGATCGTATGATGTTGACTATACTCAATTGTATAGTTTGGATTGAAAAGGGTACATTATACTCGGCCGTATGATGTTGACTATACTCGGTCATATAGTTTGGATTGAAAGGATACATTGTACTCGATCGTACAATATTGACTATTCTCGATCGTATAGTTTGAATTAAAAGGGATACATCATACTCAGTCTTATGATGTCGACTATACTCGGTCGTAGAGTATGGATTGGAAGGGAAACATCACACTCAGTCGTATGATATTAACTATACTCGGTTGTATAGTCTGAATTAAAATGACACATTGTACTCAGTCATACAATGTCGACTATACTCAATCATTTAGTCTGAATTAAAATGACACATTGCACTTAGTCGTATAATGTCAACTATTTTCGATCGTATAGTCTGAATTAAAATGACACATTGCACTCGGTCATACAATATTGACTATACTTGGTCGTATAGTCTGAATTGAAATGATACATTATACTCGGTTGTATAATATTGACTATACTTGGTCGTATAATCTGAGTGGGAATACACTACACTCGGTTGTATAGCGTTGATCTCTTTTATGCTTTGCCTTTTACCAATTCATTCTTCTTTTCCAATCAAAATTTTTAGCCAATCAAAACTCAAGAAAAATATTTTTTTATTTTCTATAAAAATACTAAAATAGATGAAAAACACATAATTCCGATCGAAATTATGTAATTTCGATCAAAATTATAGAATTTCGATCAGAATTCTATAATTTCGATCGAAATTATGTAATTCTGATCGGTATTTCCTTTTTTTAATTAAAAAAGGCCCCTGAAAGAATTTAAAATTTTCAATTAAGTCCTAAAAAAAATATTATAATTAAGTCCTTAAAAAAACCAATTAAACTTTTTTCGAAAATGCATTCAGACTTTTAAAGGTTTTAAACTTTAAGTATTGAAGACCTATTTATATGATTTTCATCATTGGAATCCTCTGTCGCCTCTATACTTCACTATCCTAAAATTGGGTGTTTATAGCTGTCTACATCATAATCATGTAAACGGGCCTCAATCTCATTAAAAATAGTGAATAGTGAGCCATGTGTACACAAATAATTAGAACAATATTAACATGAAGAATGTTAATGATCATAAAGGATGGGGTGATACTTGTTCGATTGATGGAGGCACTATTAGAGCAAGGGGTGGTGAGGCTGATCTCATCAGACTAATGGTAGAAGAGTCCTCAAATAAGAGCTTTTGAAGTTCCCGCCTTGGTGGGAGTAACTGTGGGGGTGGATTGGTCAGCCTTCCTAGAAGACTCAATTTGGATCAGACATTTACCTAGAGAAAAGGTAAGATCTTGGACTTCCGGAGTTTTTGCGACTTTAGAGGCTGATCTAGAAGCACTCTTCTTGGATGATTTCTGTTGAGTCTTGGCTTTCTTTTTTGGACGTTCCTCAAGCACAACAATTGGCTTTTCTTTAACATCTGAAAAGAAGGCAGTAGAAAAGAATTCATAAGAATAAGTCATGTTACAAGCAATAACCATGACCTGACCATTTGATGAAGGGATGCACAAAGGAGGAGGATGGTCATATAGTCTAGAGGATTGTTATGGGATCACCCATAAAGATACCAATGAAGCTTACTTTGCTTCGTGGCCTGAGCTTAGAGACTGCAAGGCCAACTATGCTAAAAGGAGTCGATGGAACCTCTAGAGACCGATCCACATAAGAATATGAGCATACGTTTAGATTGGTCACCTCAGGGTAGTCGATACATGTTTATAAATATGAAGCATAACTGCCGAGTTTATACTCCTATAATAGTTCAGCTTTAACCTCTGCCATCCTCCTCTGCATTTCATCTTGGTCTCGATAGTTGTACTTGTAGTGATAGAAGCTTTTAAATTTACTTATCTCACTAATAAACTCACCGCACATCTTTGTTTGACCCTGCAAAAAAGAAAAAGCTCGATCATCGGTTAGTTCCCAATTACTGCATATTTATTACCTTAGCAGAAGATGCATGAAATTGCTTATTACAGAAGAAATGATGGTGTTTTCGTAAATATACAAAATCTTATAAGTAGTAATTAAATATTGATCCCACAGAAATTGCAGACTGACTACTGTAATACTAATTATGTAGGTTTGTTTAAACAACAAAAAAGGGTATTTTGAATTAAACTAAATTAAAATTAAATAAAACATAAGAATTTGAATGAAATAATAATCAATTTAAAGTGCAAGGGTTATTATTACCAATTCAACCATTACTAAGGATCAATTAACTCCTAAGCCATACCTAACCTTAATCCAATTTGAGTGTATCTAAAGAATCATAGACATTCCTCCTACACAACTTTTATAGTTAACGAAGTAATTTGACATCATTAGATTTATAGCTCTCCCATACTAAGTTTTCGATTAACCCAATTTAAGCCCCAACCCCTAATCAATATTAGACACTTAAATGTTTCTCAACTAAGAAAGCACCTAATAGGTTATTGCCATAATCCAATTCAACCTATCTCTTGAATCAGTTTTATTATGTGAATTCAATCAAAGGGTAATCAATCCTGTGAAGACATTAAGTTCAATAATAACCAAAGGATTTAGATTAATGGCTTAGGTTTAATTATAATATTCACATGGTTGAACTATAATAAGAAACCTAACAAAGAATTTAGCTACTCATGTTAATCATAAAAGAAAGAGATGAAGAAATTAAAAAAATAGACATCATTATTAATCCAAATATGAATGAACAATATCCAAAATCACAAGAGAAACCCCTTGGAATAGTAGCCTATTAATCTTCAATTCTCTTGCTCAATCTTTAAAATAATCATGAACAAGCCAAACATACTTGTTCTCTAAATTTGATAAAGGAGAATGTAATATGAAAAATAGAAAAATGACCTAATCTCCTCCTTCCTTTTTTTTCTGGATGCTACGCATATATATATATATATATATATATATATATATATATATATATTTATTTATTTATTTATTTATAAGACCCTACCCTCCAGCCCTAGGTTTATTATCTTATGAAATTCCCTTCATGTTCCTTATACTTCAGTAATTAAATTGAAGTTCATATTTGTCATCAGCAGGTCGTGTGGCTGTGCACATTTTCTACGCAGTCATGTATAACCTTTTTCTTCTAAAATATCCTTGCTCAGCTTTAATTGCTCCTTTGACTCTTCTAGTATGTCCATGACTCCCATAAAACTTTTCTCCACTATTCTTTGACTTCCTACATGCACAAAATTAACTAAAAATAAACCAAATAATACTAAAAATAAATAAACACATAAATCATGCAATAAGTGCTTAACTAAGTAAAAACTGAACATAAAGCACATAAATGCCATTAAAAAGACATTTAATCCTAACACATTGAGTGTTTAAAATAATGCAATTCTTGCACTCATCAAGAAACTCCAAAATGTATCGAAGAAGGGAGTCTTATTGGAATTGATGGGAAGAGGGCATAATTGCAACTGAGAAGCCAATAAGGCACGGGCTTGAGCAAGTTTGTCATAAACGCCCATAGAGTCAAACATAGGCCAATTATAAAAAAGGTTGTTGCATGTTTGGAGAAGTGGGAAAGGCAAAGATTAATAAAGGCCGAGTTGCCTCGACATAACGTAGGGACAATATACCTCAACACCACATTTATTGTTCCTAGGATCTATATCTAATCTAAAAGGAAGGTCTCTACCTTCTAATATACTTTGCCAGGCTGATAACCAATCATGAGAGGGGTTGTGTTCATTAAAATCATCGAACACCCAATATGGGCCAAAACTGGCAAAAAGAAAGGGACACAGGTGTACTTCTGATCGGGTTTTGGTGTTGTAGAAAGAATGAAATAATTTGCTAAAGGTCAAATACTTGCATTCAAATTAGGATAACCATACAGTATAACACCCTAAAGATTTAAAGGCAGGTTTTAGTGGACAATCCACTAAGTCAAGAAAGTAGGCATTAAACCAAAGTTAAGCAATCCACAAAGGGCCAAATCCCAATTTGAAATCATCCCTGTCTTTTGAAGGTATCAGCTAATGCATACCCTTGTAGAATTGGCTCAATACAAAAGGGTCTAATGCTAACATACGACCATCAGCCAATGCTACAGCTACTGGAAGAAAATCTTTTGTGATTTTAATAGAACTGGGGCATCCCACAAAACAACATAGTCAGTAAAGCAAGAAAGAGATGTGCTCGGCCTTATAGATTTTTACTTTAGAAATATTAGCCTTAAGCCAAGGACTAACCTCTTCTCCAAATGGTTGGAGGCCAAACATAACGGCTAAATCATACAAAGTTATGGTCATCATGCCTTCCCTAAACATAAAGACATTATATGAACGGACCAAAACAGTGACATGGCCGAGAATAAGGGTTTATTAATAGGAATATTAGTCTTGGAGAAATTAATCATGTCATAAATACCAATCTCTTTCCATTAGTCAGAGAAGGTAGCCTCCAAATAGGCTAACCAAATAAGATAGTCTTTTATTAGGCTTGGCCAAGATTGAATTGGAATGTTTTTGTTCCATAAGGTCATATCATTAGGCCGATTAAACCTAGGAGGATCTTCTGTACATGTAAGGATAAAATTTATAACCCACTTATCATACTCAACAAGCATGGGTCATAAAATCAAACTACTAGGATGATTGGAAAATCTAAGGAGTACCTCAAGAGTAGCAGTAGAAGCCTAGATGATATTATTGGCTCTCCCCAATCGATTCAAGGGATCAATTTCTTGCTCAGTCTAGGAAGAAGATGGTTACTTTGATTTCCCCATAATAAATCTCGGTCTGAAGCCACAATAAGGGATAGTCGGTCAAGGGACCCGAGTGTCAAAGTAAACATAGCAAAAAGGAAGATGGCAAAGAATATACCTGGGTGAGAAACTTTAAAGCTAAAGACTCAGTTACTAAAAAATAAAGAGAAAAAGAGAGAGAGAGAGTTTGTAAATAGCAAGTGGGTCAAATGATTAGGACCCCTTCCTTTTATAAGTGTAATTTTCTAAAAGGTGAAAAGATGCAATGGATGGCAATAATACCCCTATGCGAGCAGTAAAAATGAAACTGCAGAAGTTAAAAGGAAGGCCAGGGATAGGCAAGAGGGCCAAGGATAGGCAAGAGGGCCATATGGGCCTTATGGACAGCAAAATCAAGACATCAGCCAGGGCCTCAAACATTGATCCTGGGGGGCATTATTTGTACCGGCCTAAAATGGCCCAAGGTACATGTCTAGAAGGTTGGGCCAGGTTTAACCCACACGTTAAAGCTCGTCCAATATTTGAAGGATAACTTATAACTATAAAGCTGTTCATTTGGCAAGTCTGACCATTTTCCTAATTAAGGGTTACCTTGTGGGGAATTAGGAAATATTCAATTATTTTTTTGTTTCCTTTTATCTATATTAGAAAGGTTTTTATTCTGATTCATTTCCTTGTTTTACATTAGGTAATTTTATTATTTCAATTATTTCCTAAAGATAAATTAGGTAGGTCTCCTTTTACATTTGTTTCCTTTTTAGTTCGGGCAACAAAGCTTATAAAAGCCAAGGTCCTTGCAATTGTAAGGGCTCTCTACACATTTTGACAAAAACACAATATATTATTTAATTTCAATTCTCTTCATACCCAATGTCTATTTTATCTCCTCATCCCAGTGATCAAAACTTCTCGGTGAAGCAAAGCTCCTATTTGATTCATTTCAGATAAGTTAAAAGGGTTTTGAACCTATTTCTTGTCCCTGTTGCTACCCTGAGTTGGTAACCAAGTCTATATTACTTTCTATCCACTTTTGTGATATTGTGAAAAGCTCACACGGACCCATTTTAAATATTCAAAAAGTGTTTAGACCGATTCTTATTATTTTTGAGGTCCAACATATATATATATATACAAATTTTCACTTACTGTAATTTTTTTTTGAATGATTAATTCATTTAACAGAAGCAAATAGGTGAAAAGCCAAACAGGAATCAACACCCTTACAATAACCATCATCCATAATAGATAGTCAAAATTTATATTTCTACTTAAAGTAGATATTAATGTAGAAGTATGTAGAATTTTCACTTAAAGTAGATATTTCTACTTAAAGTACTTAAATCAACATTTTTACTTATTGTAATTGTTGTACTAATATAAAATTGATTCAATGAATGGGAATTTCATTTTTTTAAGGGTCAACAAAGGAATCACTCTTAAATAATCAAACAAATCCAAATCATATTTAATTAATAATTTTAGTGTCCCACCGCCATCACAATTTGTCTGCCATAATTTCCCGCTTAATTGTTTTTGTTTGGCAAAATCCCTCTTACTCTAAAGTTTCATTTTGTATATTGAAACTCTCAAATTTTGCAGATTTAAAGTTTTAAACTCTTAGATCAATTTCTTAATAAAAATTATTTTCTTTTAGTTCTTAAAGTTTTATATTTCTAACATTTATACCATTTTTTACCTTTTAAAACATATATCACTTTTAAAATTTTTTCACCGGTAAAAAATAAATTTACTTATTTTAATTTCTAATATTTTAGATTAGAAGCATGAATGTATATACATTTTTAAATAATTTAAAATTTTAAAAATAAATAAACAAGTTAATGTTAAGATTAAAAAAAATTATAATAAAACTACTGTTTTTCAAAATAAAATATTATGATGAAAAAGCACACCATAATTAAAAGAGATTATGATAAAAAACATTTTATAATTCTTCAAAATTTAAATTTTATATTTTCAATACATTTTTTAGTTTTTTGTACAAAATTTTAATTAAATTATTGTGAATAATTTTTTATAATATAACTTTTATAAATAGTGGATACCAATGCATGTATATGCATCACCAAAAAATAGTGATAGATTTTTCTACCAACTCAGACTTTTAACTGTTATCTTAACTTTCATTTTTTATTAGGCTTTTTGGGTATATAAAAAAAGTTTATATTATAAAAATTTATTCACAATAATTTGAAATATTGTTAAAAACATTAGTATTATATAATTTTTTAAAAAAATTTAGCATAATAGCATTAACTTGTTTGTTTATTTTTAAAATTAAAAATTATTTAAATATGTATATAATAATTTAAAATATTAGAAGTTAAAATAAGTAAATTTATTCTTTATCAGTGAAAAATTTTTAAAATTGATATGAGTGTTAAAAAGTAAAAAAATGGTATGAATATTAGAAATATAAAATTTTAGAGACCAAAAGGAAATAGTTTGTGTTAAAAAATTGGCATTAGGGTTTAATATTTTAAATTCGTAAAGTTTAAGGGATTAAATATATAAAATAAAACTTTAAGTGTCTAAAGTTAAAAATCTGATAAATTTAAGGGCCTCAATGGAAATTTTGCCATTTCGTTTCTTCGTTCTTTCTCATTGCCAAAGCTAATGCCTCTTTTAAAGCTTTCCACATCTCTTTTGAAGCTTTCACATCTCTTTTCCACCGACCCTCGTAATTCCAAGATCATGTCCTTTTTTCATTTAAAAAAAGAGAGAGAGAGAATCTAATTCCTTTATAAAAATCCTGCATTGATCAGTTCGTATTTCAGCTTTTACCCCCTAATTGTCTACTGCTTGGCTTTCTTGTCATTCTATTCGTCCTATTGAATATATATGGCAGTGGCTGATGTACCTGTCAAAGTTAAAGTCTGTTTTTGTTAGTCGAAAGTTGCCAAAACTTGGTGGATGAATTCTCATAGTCATACATGATCTGATCCTGAGCTACTTTCCTCCATGTGTACTTCATCATTTTATTTTTCAAAAAAAATTAAATTTAATATTTCTACAATTTTATTTTTATTTTAAATTTTTAAAAATAAATGATTTAAGTTTAAAATTTTAATTATTTAATAATTTTTTTATTTCAATACATATAAATTAAGACATAATTTAAACTTATTATTATGTTTAGTTTTTTTCATATATCCCATCATTTTCTTAAAAAAGATTAATTATTTCAATATTATTATTGATTTTAGTTGCCAATATTTTATATTTTCCTACTATTCTAGTAGTAGAAATATTAACTACATATTAATATAAAATTATATAGTATAAATAACATAAATATTTATTTATTTATACTTAAAGTAATATATATATATATATATATATATATATATATATAAACTATTTAACCATTTAGCATTAGAAAATAATTTATGCATTTATAATTCATATTTTAACACATATAAACTAAGATATAATTTAAATTATTTATTTCAATACATAGAAATTAAGATATAATTTAAAATAATTATTATATTTTAGTTTTTTTCATATATCCCATCATTTTCTTTAAAAAATTAATTATTTCAATATTTATTATTGATTTTAGTTGCCAATTTTTATATTTGCCTATTATTCTAGTAGAACAAAAACTAACTACATATTAAAATAAAATCAAATAGCATAAATAACATAAATATTAATTAGTTAATTTATAATTAAAGTTATATATATATATATAATACCACGTAAAAAATTATAATAATATAAAAACTATTTAACCATTTAGCATTAGAAAATAATTTATGCATTTATAATTCATATTTTAATTAAGAATTTTAATTCAATTTTAAAAAATAATTAAAAATTGAAGCTCAAATAATTTATTCTTGAAATTTAAAAATAAAAATAAATTATTAAACTATTAAATATAATTTTTCTTCAATTAAAAATATAAACTGCCAAAATGAGAATTGGGGTAAAATATAATTGAAACATACTTTCAATTGTATTAAAAATATATTTTAATTAATTTAATTTGTACTAGAGACAAGTGAAGGCGGCGGGGTTTAGTGCACGTCCAAGTGTTTGGCGATCACGGCACCATGTGAGCTCGATGCCCACTAGAAAATACAAGATAGGTTTGGAGCCCAAATCGGAGAAATAGTCACCACTCGGAAGAGAGCCTTGGCACACTGTTCGACAACTAGATTCCATAAAAGTTCCCAGAAGCCGTCATTAGAGAACAGGTTCGAAAACTGGGTATGAGCTTTTGGAATACCCACCCAACCTTACGATTGGCTTCCGTTTGTATTTTCTATTTTATTACCTTTAATTATTCAATTATTTCCTTATTAACATGCAAGTTGCAATTGTTTCCAATCAACTTTCAATTTTATACTTAAGTTCAAGTTTGCAAATTTATCCAAATTCATACATTTTGAAAGTGATTCACTATAAGCAATACAAAATATTCATAAAATAAGAATAAATAAATAAGTAACTTGCAAAGAAATGGGGGAGGAGAATAGATTACAACCCTTTTTACATGCAAAATCGAGTAAAATAGATAGAAAATAAATCAAAAGTAAACTAAAGGGAAGATACTAAATAAGAAATAAATTGAAAATAAACTAAAATTAAACCAACTGAAAGGGAAACAAAATTTATAAATCTTCAGGGAAGAGTAATTAATTGGTAACCGTGAGTCATCTAGTCACTTTCTTGCAGGTAATCCAAAACATTAATTTCCCATAATAACAAGAATTCTTGCACATAAAACTACAAACTAATTTGTGGATCAAATCAATATAAATAGGCATGATAAATACTTAGATATTAATTATACAAGATGGTGAAATGATCAGGTAAAGAAGACTAGGATATGAAAATATAAAGTTACAAGGAAATGTGAATTATACAAAACATATGAAGAGTATCAAAATAGAATTGTACATAGCATTGTTAATGTGGCAATCGCCTCATCAATGAGGCGTCACCTCTAGTCATATAGGCGATTTCATTTCGCCTCAAGACCAAGGGGTGGCACCTCTTTAAAGAGAAAGAGGCGTTGCCTGACTATAAGTCAAAGTAACGAGTTTTAGACCTTTTAACCCTCATGCAAAATAACTTCTCATGCAAATATCTAACTACTAGTGACTATATTCAGTAATTTAAATGATCACGCCATGAATATAACAAGAAGCAAGTAGTAAATTGTCACAACCCAAATTCGAGAGTAATGATCAGCACTAGGGGACGGGAATTCACACGAATCTGGAACCCGTAGCAAGCCTAAACTGCAACTTCACACCAAAAATCAACACAAATTTACCTCAGAATTAAAATTTTTCATGATATAAAGAATTCGATAAATAATATCTCAATAAAATATTTTTACAATAGACAGGTACACAACTACTATCAACATCATCAACAGAAACTACAACAAATACATACTACTACAAGTACAAACTACTACTGCAGTGTCTAATAAAATATAAGGAAAAGGTAGTTAAAAATTTACATAAATCAACCGGAGAATAAAGAGTCAAGCGTAGAGAACTATTATGAGAGGTCTGACGAGATAAGTCCTGAAAAAATAATTGAGGGGGTCAGACTGCACTAAATGAATTGTTATTATATATATACATGCAACCTATGCATACAAGCATT
Organism: Mallotus nudiflorus; assembly: GCA_947683625.1. Taxonomy (NCBI): domain Eukaryota; kingdom Viridiplantae; phylum Streptophyta; class Magnoliopsida; order Malpighiales; family Euphorbiaceae; genus Mallotus; species Mallotus nudiflorus. The sequence continues at coordinate 432,981 of CANTUR010000985.1, forward strand.
CAAGCATCAATATGGTAGTTATATATTTATATTTATATTTATGTAATTTATACACGCATTTCAAATATATGATTAAAAATAATTTTCATATCAGCACACCAATGGAAATTAAGTGGAGGATCGAAGTAAAACCCTAAAATTTCCATAACCTCAATCATTGAACCTCATTAGCCAACAAACTCACTTAAATCCAAGAATATTCCTCTTTTCCAATTTGACAGTGGACTGGCTCCAAGATACTAAATCAACCAAGTTTCCGCATTCACACTATTGGTATGACTAGCCCCGAGACACTAGGTTAATTGAGCTTCCGCAGTCACACTACTCTCTAACCACAAATCTCAATAATCAATTTTTCCATATCTCAAATCATATAATCTCATATCAATAAAAATTTTATAACCTAGCATTTAGCGTAATGTTGCCCAACAATTCTAGTGTAGCCCACTAGATAGCATGTTCTACTACTATCCTCCAAAAAATAACACATCACAATAATACAAATCAATATCAATAACAAACAATATCCAATAATCACAATTAATATTCACACACACACGCACACACACATATATATATGAAAACATATATATAATAGCACTAGTAATTAACATTTAATGCAATAACATATTAAATTCATATTTATCGAAATATGGATGCCAATAAATATTTCTACATGCAATGGATATATATAATAATAACTCACAGGTGGAGTGCGCTCCTTTGTACTGACTCAAATGTCCCTGTCCTGTAGGCCTCGGTCTTGGCACAGTTGTAAGAAAAATAATAATAAAAGAATAATTAGGATTAAAATTCTAACTTTAAACAATTCTAGATTTCTAAGGAAAAACTCGATCCAAGACACGATTTAACAAAACTCCAAACTTAACAAAGACCTGATTTCATATTTTATAAAAAATCTATCGAAAATTCGGCAAAGTCTCCTTTGAAAAACGAACATCTCTCTACTAAAAATAGAGCCAAAACTGCACCAAAACACACTTCAAAATATTTCAAAGCTCAACATCTCGGGTTGGACCCCTGAACTACAATTCACACCCAACCGAGAACCAACACAACAACAAATATAAAATAATATAATTTTTCTCAAATCTTCAATATATCATAAAATTCAATTTACTAACACAATTTAATTTATTTATATAATAAAAATATAAAGGTAATTCATTTTCCAAATAAATAATAAAATTCTTGTTATAAATAATATTTTGCTAATAAAATCCATTAATGGAAAAAAATTTCCATTTTACAATTAAATTAACGTAAATTGTAAATAATTATTAATATCACTTATTAATATCACAAAAATAATAAAAGACTCATTTAGGTTGAAAAATAATAATAAAATTATTATTCCTTTAATTTCCCAAAATTACTACTAATTAACTAATAATTGAAAAATAATTATAAAAATTATTTTTATTCTTTTATTATTTAAAAACAAACTAAAACAACATAATTAACAATAATTTAATTAAAATCAAATAATTTAACCAATTTCTACTAATTTCTCAAAAATACACTTTTAAACATAATATTTAAAAATTCATATCTCAACTTCTATACATAATTTCACAAAACTTTCTTCATAAAGTTTAATATACATAATATATAGAATTTATTAAAAATATAAAAAATTTTCTGACCAAGACTGTCCAGAACAGTTATGTGAACAGTACCTGACGCCCAAAAAATTCAAAAAATTATGCAAAATATATCAAAAGAAAGATCTCAACCTTAATATCAATAATATACTAACCATTAAACCTAATAAAATTGAATTAAATCTCAATTTAATAAAATAACCTAAAATCAATTACTCAAAATCAAAGTTGTTACCGACTCGGATCAACAAAATTGATTGAGGGGAAACAATGCCTAGGAGAAGAAGGTTCTTTTGAGAATGACGGCAGCACTTGGGGTGGCCAGAATCGTTGTCGGTAAGCCCTTTTGCAATTCGGCAACTAACCAAAAATCGAGAGACAGAGAGAGAAGGAAGGAGGGGCTGTCGGAGGTGTTAGTGTACTGGTGGCGACATGGGCTATCCAGTATGGTGAGGAAGTGGTGATGGCAGGTAGGTAGTGGTGGCTCTGTCAGTGGAGGGGAAGAAGAAATAAGAAAGGAAAAGAAAAGAAAGTAAAGTGAAGTGAAGAAGAAGAAGAATAAGAAGTGGTAGTAGCCACATTTTACTATTTTATTTAACTTTTACTTTTGTTATATATATATATATATATATATATATATATATATATATATATAAACATATACACTTAAATAAATTCATATATACAATATACACTAATTTAATAATTTTACTAAAATACTCTTAATAATAAATTTTATTAAAAATACTCATTTAACACTAATTGAATAAAATAATATTTAAAACTCAATAATTTCCCTTTTAATTTAATAAATAAATATACGGGTCATAATAATCCTCCCCCTTACAAAAATTCATCCTTGAATTTTAATAACTGAAAAAGAAATACAGGGTTTCACTGGTAAAAAGGATAGGGATATGCCACTCGCATCTCTGTCTCAGTCTCCCATGTATGCTCTTCCATATTATTGCTCCTTCACAAAACTTTAACCATTAGAGTCTGCTTAGAATGCAACTATCGAACTTGATAGTCAATAATGGCCATTGGTTCTTCCTCGTACATTAAAGTTTCATTTACTTCCACACTCTCGGGTTGCAAACGTGCGAAGGATCCAAAATATACTTCCTAATCATTGAAACATGAAATACTGGATGCACCTAAAATAAATTTGGAGGCAAAGCTAACTGATATGCAACCAACTCTCTCCAAAATCTCAAAAGGTCCTATGTATCTTGATGCCAACTTTCCCTTCTTACCAAATGTCATAACACCCTTCATTGGTGATACCTTCAAGAATACATAATCCCCAACTTGAAATTCCACATCCTTGCGCTTTGGGTCTGCATAACTCTTCTGCCTACTAGCTGCTATTTCCAATCTCTTTCTGATCAATGCAACATTCTTATATGCATTCTGGATAATTTCTAGTCTAGTTAGCTTTCTTTCTCCAACTTCATTCCAAAATAAAGGAGATCTACACTTCCTTCCATATAAAGCTTCATATGGTGCCATCTCAATATTGCTATAGTAGCTGTTATTATAAACAAACTCTACAAATGGCAGATGATAATCTCAACTGCCTCCAAGATCCATTACACACATCTTCAACATATCTTTAAGTGTTTGGATCATTCTTTTAGACTGACCATCCATCTGAGGATGAAAATTAGTACTGAAATCAAGCCTAGTACCCATCACTTCTTGTAACTTCTGCTAAAATTGAGAGGTAAACAATAAACCTCTAAATAATGGAAACAGGCACCCTATGAAAAGACACAGTATTTTTAATGTACAACCTAGCCAACTTGGCCACTGAACAAGTAGCTTTAACTGGCAAAAAGTGAGTTGGCTTGGTTAACCTATCCATTATCACCCAGATGGAATTGTATCCATCCTTTGAATGAGTTAACCTTGTTATAAAATCCATGGTGACTCTCTCCCCTTTCCATTAAAGGATCGAAAGAGATTGAAGCTTCTTAGAAGACTTCTGATGCTCTGCTTTCACTTACTGACAAGTTAAACACTCAGAGACAAATTCAACTACCTCTTTCTTCATACCATCCTACCAGTAAAGATCCTTAATGTTATGGTACATCTTAGTGGAACCAGGATGTATATTGTAGGCTGTATAATGAGATTCTTCTAATATCTCTTATCTCAAGTTATCCACATAAAAAACACACAATCTCCCACTGATCCCTAGAACACTTTCATCATTGAGATTAAAATCAGTGAACTTCCCTTTGTGAACTTTCTCCATAAGCTCTACCAAATCAGGATCTCGGCTCTGAGCTACTCTGATCTTATCTCTCAATACTGATCTAACTTTAAACTGAGCTAACAATCCTCCTAACCTAATTATCTTTATCATCAACTCTTAGTCTACTAATTTGTGCATCTCTTGGATTAACGGTCTCCTTTCCACACTAATGTGAGCAAGACTACCCGAGGACTTTCTACTTAAGGCATCTGCTACCACATTAGCCTTGCCTGAGTGATATAAGATATCACAATCATAATCCTTTAGAAGCTCTAGCCATCTTCTTTGTCTGAGATTCAAATCTCTCTACTGAAAGATATACTTCAGACTCTTATGGTTAGTGTAGATTTCACATGTCACTCCGTACAAATAATGCCTCCAAATCTTAAGAGCAAAGATAACAGCAGCCATTTCTAGGTCATGAGTAGGATAGTTTTATTCATACTTCTTCAATTTTCTGGAACCATATGCTACTACCCTACCATTCTACATCAATACACAACCTAGGCTAACTCTGGAAGCATTACAATACACAGTGAACTTGTCTACTCCATTAGGCAAAGTCAATATTGAAGCTGTAGTTAACTTCTCCTTCAATAGTTAGAAACTATTCTCACATGCATCTGAGATATAAACTTCACATTCTTCTAAGTCAGGTGGGTTATAGGTGTTGAAATCCTTGAAAAATCTTGGATAAACCTCCTATAATACCCTACTAAACCCAAGAAACTCTAAATCTCAATGACTGTTGTCAGTCTAGGCCACTCATACACTACTTCAATCTTCTGTGGAACAACCTAAATGTCATCCTTAAACACTACATGCCCAAAGAATGCTACACTTTCTAGCCAAAAATCACACTTTAAGAACTTAGCATAAAGTTGTTATTCTCTTAATGTTTGCATCACTGTTCTCAAGTGATATACATGCTCTTCCGTACTTTTCAAATACACCAGTATATCATCAATGAAAACAATCACGAGCTAATCCAAGAATGGTCTAAACACCCTATTCATTAGATCCATAAAGGCTGTTGGTGCATTGGTTAATCCGAAGGACATCACCATAAGCTCATAGTGGCCATATCTAGTGCAGAATATCATTTTAGGAACATCGGTGTAGATGGTGGGGTTTAGCGTACGTCCAAGATTTTAGCAACCAGGACACTGTTTGAGCTCAGGGCTCTAGAAAATACACTACTAGATCACAAAGACATAGCATGGAGTTGATGGAGTCGCCACCCAAGGTAATAACTAGGATATTTTAAAGGTGGCAGTAACTCGATTCTTTAAAAGAGAGTTAGCACCACAACCAGGAGATTCTGGATACGGAATACTAACTTTTTTTACTCTTATGTTCATTTAGAATTACCTTATTAATTACTAAATTACTCCCTATTTACATGCAATTTCATTTAAACCCTAATTTAGCATACATCTAACTCCAAAGGCAACTAGTCATGAAAAAGCATACAAATAATGCATTCATAAATCACAACGCCCCTAAATTAATCTAGTCTAAATTGATTTTAATTGAATGGGCTAAATTTACATGTTTTATTTACAAGTGAAATGGAAAGCTAATGGTGGGCCTACATTTTAAATTAATTAATGAGCCTAAGTTTACTTATTTTAATTCTAAAAAGTGGACCTAAGTCTATTAATTTTATGGATAATGAATTGGGTTGGATTAATGGGCCTAGTTCTAATTAATTTTAATTTAAATGAAGTGATTCTAAATCTATTTATTTTAAAGAAAATGCTTTAATGGGTTGAACTAAGTCTAAGTTAATTTTAATTAAACTAAAGTGGGCCTAAGTCCATTAACCTAAAATAGGGCTATATTGATTTTAAAGTTAATTAAAACCTAAAATCCAATTAAAATCCTATTTTAAATGGGTTAATCTTAAATATGGGCTTGGAGCCCAAAATGAATAAAAACATACAAACAAGCCCAAACAACAAATTAAAACAAATAATGAATAAAAAACATACATACTGTGATTTCCAATCCAAATTCAATTTGCATGCAACCCTAATTAACTAAAGCCAACATTGATTTTATTAGGATTTTACCAAATGAACCTAATTTACTAATTAATTTTAATAGTGCAAAAAAATTAAATATGTCACTATTTCCCACTATTGGGGCTATTACAATGATCTATCGAAAAATTATAATAAAATTATACATACCCCCAAAAAATAAATAAATAACAAACACAGAAATAAAAATTAACAAAATAATAAAACCCTAATAATCTACGTAAAATTAGAATAGGATATTAATCCATGGCATTCCATGGACCTTCATGGGTTTTGGTCTTCATAGTGAATTCATGTCATCCCGTCCATAATCATAAAACACAAAAAAAAAATAAAGTAATAAAGATTAGTAGATAAAATTAAAATTAAATCAAGATCAAATAAAACAAAATATGTAGAAAAGAATAAAAAATAAAAATGAAAGATAAAAAAAATGGCAAAGAACAAATACGAATATCTATAGAATAAATCAATGAAAAAAACTAAACTAAAAAGATAAAATAAAAAAAGAATAAATAAAAAAGAGTAAAAGGAATGAACAATTGAAAATAATAGTTGTACCAAAAGAAGAGTAAAAAACAAATCGGAATAAAAAATGAATGAATCAGTAAATCAATTGATAGTTAATGATGATTGAAAAATTATAAACCAAGAAAGCTAAACAAAAAAATAAACACAATTAAAATCAAAATAAAAGAAAGGAGATGAAGAAGAGAATGGAATGCAGTATTGATTCCCCTCAGAAGGTGATCACCATTGATGGAAACCTGTGGCTCTTTGTGCTATTTGTGAGTTTTAGTTTTTATTTTAATATGATTTATGGCAAAGAACTAAAGAAAAATCTGTAAATAATCAGGAAAAGTAGGTATCCTTTGGCTTATGGCTAAAAATTAAAAAAGTAGAGGAAAAAGAATAAAAGCTAGTCATGTAACCCTACGTTACGTTCAAGATAAAAATAAAATAAAATAATTTTTTTATTATTTATCTAATAAAAAATAAATTTATCAATATATTTATCTAATAAAATAAAAATAACAACCAATCAAAAATAAGTATAAAAGTAACATAAAATAAAATAAAAAAATAAATAAAATAGATAATAAAAAAAATTTGCGGAGTACCATTTCCCAATCAGAAGTGTGGATTTCAACCGGAAATCTACATTTCCGATGGCAACCCTAGTAACCTCCTATGTGAAAAGAGAAAATGACAAATATATATAACCCTAGTCATATAACCCTACGTTAGGTTCAAGATAAAAATAAAATAAAACAATTTTTTTATTATTTATCTAATAAAAAACAAATTTATCAATATATTTATCTAATAAAATAAAAATAATAGCCAATCAAAAATAAGTATAAAAGTAAAATAAAATAAAATAATAAAAAATAGATAATAAAAAAATTGCGGAGTGCCATTTCCCAGTCAGAAGTGTGGATTTCCAACCGAAAATCTACATTTCCAATGGCAACCTTTTTTTTTTGAATTTTCTCTTTTTTTAAATTTTTGAAAAGAAATAATTAAAAATGAAATTTAAAGGTAAGACCTAAAAAATAAAATAAACTAAAAATAATTTTTAATTTATTTCAAAACCAATAAATCAGATCCAATAAATATAATTTCACAGTCAATTTTCATCATCGGGTCTTCTGTTGCATCTAAACTTAAATCATCTACAAATTGGGTGCTTACAGTTGCCCCCTTTTGTCGTTGTTTGTTTGACAAATTATGGCAAAGAGAATAAGCACATAATTTCAAAGCAAAGAGTTAAGACACTTACCTATGTGTCATGACTATGCATAACACTATACAGTGTTGAATGTGATTTAAGGAACACTAGAAATCTTGTAGAATTTCTAGTTGTGATGCTATCACTGTGTTCAATGAATAGCAATTGACACTGCATTTAGTGTATTTTGAAAATAGGCTATAGTTCCGATGAAACATATAGCGGTGTTATTATCACTATATTTAGTGAATAACGGTTGACATTGCGTTTAGTGTATTTTGAAAACATATTATAGTTTCGGTGGAACATATAGCGATGACACTATCACTGTGTTCAATGAATAGTGGTTGACACTGTGTTCAGTGTATTTTGCTATATTCCCTATGGGACGTTTAGCAAGTGACATTATATTCCTTGTGGGATGTCTAGTGATTATGATTTTCACTATATTCCATGTGGGATGTTTAGTGATTGTGATTTTCACTATATTCCCTGTGGGACTTTTAGTGACATGATTGTGAATTTTTCCATATTCTCTATGAGATGTTTGGCAATTGTATGCTATAACTACTATGTAGTGTCTACCTAATTATACTATATTTCCTATGGAACGCTAGTAGCTATGACTAAAAGTTTCACTATATTTCTTGTGGAACGTTTAACAAAAATATGCTATAACTACTGTGTAGTGTTTAGCTAAAGTGATTGAAGAAAATTACTATAACTACTATGTAGTGTCTAACGAATTATGTTTTAAAAGTGATCAGCTGCAATCCACCTATTACTTGCTAGCTTTTAGTCAACTACAGCCCTTATATTGCCCACCTTTGATATTATAGCCCATAACTGCTCATAATTAGCTACAACCCTTTCATTACTCACCGATGATGTTGTGATGCTATAGTCTATAACTACTCGTGATTAGTTGCAACCCTTTCATTACTCACCGATGATGTTGCGATGCTACAGTCTATAACTGCTCGCGATTTAGCTGTAACCCTTTCATTGCTCAGTGATTCATTCTAATCAAACTACAACCCTTTCATTGCTCACCCTTGCTTGTGATTTTTATCTTTGGCTGTTTAATTCGAACGCTTGAATTTTTTGTGCTAACTGATTGGAATTTGTGCTTGTTTTTTTGAATTTCTACTGATTGCTTTGATCAATTGCCTTTATTGCAGCTAATTTTGATTGACTTGATAGCACTAGTATTGATTGCACATATTGGGTTTATCTTCTTCTAGACATGCTATTCCTAAAGACTTGTTAAAGTTAGTTTTAACATGATGGATGTATAATAAAGTACATTATATTTTAAAAATTTATAAGAAAATTCATCACTTTATCATAAGATAACGTGCACTCAATGAATCTCACTAATTTTGATTTTCATGACTATCATTTATTTGCCATTCATAAAGGTCAAAGGTATCATTAACCATCTTACGTTAAGAGCATATTTTTTACCAAGTGAAGAGTTGACTTCCACACCTAAATTCAGAGAGAATTTACTAAACAAAACTCATGAAAATATAGTATAAAAAGATTGAATTCTGAGTATTGAAATAGTCTTTGAGTTATTAATGTGCTTTTCTTCCTTATTTGAGTTTTCCCCCACCTTTCTCATATTACTCAGTGTGGATACCATTGGAAAGGTTCTTTGGATACTCATACTCTTATAGAGCATTTTAGTGAATAGAGCAATTTTTGGCATGGTCCTCTTTTAGTATTCCCCTACCTTTCTTGTATTACTCAACGAGGATATTACCAGAGGTTTCATGTTGATACTCTTACTCATTTTTTAGCATTGGAGTAGATTATGCTTGCTCTAATTTTAATTCTCCTCTTAGTATTCCCCCACTTTTCTTATATTACTCAGCATGGATACCGTCAAGGAATTTTTTACTCATGTTCAATTCTGAGCATTGGAGTAGAATTTATGCACATTTATCATTTAAAAGACTAAAATGATACTCTAAAATTTAAGCAATTTATACTGTAAGTTCACACATTTTGTTTTTGCATTTTCTTCCCTTTGTTTAGGTGCAAAACAAGCATTAGATTGATTAGAGTTTATAAACTCTCAACGCAAAACTGTTAACTGAACATCTGAATTTGGCGAGACTAATAAAAAAGAGCCATTATGATCAAAGGTCATAAGATAGGCTTTTCACATATGATCTTATGAAGTGGATGAATTTACTTTTAATTTATGGATTTTATTATTGAGATTGTACTTTATTACAGAATCTAAGGAAATAGGGTTATACTACTTCCCTTTGGTATTTGTCAGGGTGTTTGTCACACAGGGTGATATTCTAATGAGCAATTAGTGTTAACCTTTTTGCTCATTCTTACTATCATGATGGTTCTTTTCTTCTTCGTCATTCTCTTTTATTTTTCCCTTTATAAATTACCATAAGTTAGTATAGTATATTTGCAAGTGAAGAGATTTTGTTAAAATGTAATGTTATTCTTTTGCATTCTTCCCTTGTGATTGTGATGATGATGTCTCTGATCACAAGGTCATGATACTCTACCATTGAAGTTGTGGCTTTAAGCTGCATTTGTATTTCCACCATTCCATTAATGCTATAGTAGAGGGCTTCATTCCTCTTATTGAAATCTCCTGTAAAAAAAGGTTCAAGAGTCAAAGGTCTTATTTCATGATCAAATAATTTCTCAGAGTGCATTCATTTCAAGTTTTGAGTGCATCCTTCCCCTTTTAGGGTTGACGAATGTATCACTGGCATTTAGACCTTCTCATCACCATTGTCACACCCTATACTGGTATTGACATTATAGAGTTTTACTCTGACTAGTTAGGAGTTGAGAGAAGCTCTCTGGGGATTTGATGCCATGTCCTTATTTGAGCATTCTTATCATCAGAGGTACATTCAGAAGCATCTCTTGGAGCAAGTTCTCATTGACCCATCTAAGGTACATTTGTCTTTTATTACTCCTCATGTTATTGACTATCTTTTTCTTTTACAGTTTATAGGAGCAGGTTTTCCTTTTATTGAGACTTCATGCTTCAGAAGAGGCTATGGAGATGGATGTTGAGTCTAAAGAGCTTGAGCCTCCTACCCATCCTCCTAAGGTTACCAGGATGATGCTTTTACAAGTATCACTATCAGTGATATTCCCTTGCTAGATGGGCCCATAATTTATTGGGCTCTTACGGTCTAGAGTCTTATTAAGCATTAAGTTCACCTTGATAGTGTTTCCCTTTTTCCTTCAGATGCTTCACATGTGAACATTCTGATTACCTTTCTGCACTTTTACAACACTAATTTTGAATGTTAGTAGCACAGTATTTGCACAATCTTGCCTAGTCTCAAAGACTTTATTATACAAAGCAAGTATTTCATAACAAATGTATGCAAGTGTATGCATGTTACGTATGACATGCATGATCCTAATAAGTCTTCTGTTTGGAACAAAGCTATGTTATTGCTATTGGAATGTGAAAATGAAATGCTTCATTAATAGCTTATAGGTTTGAGCTTTGGATCCTTTAAGGTTAGTACTTCTTATATTAGAGCTTCTAATATAGCTTGTCAAATAGATGACTACACTAGCAGGTGGAGTCTATAGCCTGAGACTGAAGCTTGTTATTATCGATGCACTGTTAAACTTTTCTTTTTTGCTACTGCTTTTGCTGTATGATAACTGATGCACCTCTATGGTTGTAGTTTCCTTCTTTCTACCCTTAGAACTCTTTTACTGACTCTTCAGTCCTCGAATATATATTTACTATTTTTATCCCAAGTTTCCCTCAGAGCTACATTTTGCCCCTGGTTTCATTCTGAATTCATCAATGTTATTCTAGCAGTCTTTTTTCTTTATATGTGTAAGAAACTCAGTTTGTTCACTGTTGTTGTTAATCCTTTGACTTACCAACCCGATTAGTTATAGTCTCATGTACAAAAGATGTAGAGGAGTGGATGAACTGACTAAAGTGAGTTCTTAAAGCTGAATTCAACTAAACCAGCTCCTGTTGGAAGAACTCTTGAGTAGAATTTGAGATTTAATGCTGATGCAATGATTGATGATAGTTACAATGTATGGGTTACAATGTGAATCATTGAGCCACCTGAATTTTCAAGGTACAAAGGGACACTAGATTTATAAATAAAATGATAGTGGGTGATAAGAAGAGAAAACATAACTAAAATAGTGATCTCATAGCTCTGATTTTAGCTTTTATTATATATTGTCTTTCCATTCAGATACTTATGCAGTATGATAAAGATGAATATGCAATATTTGAATAAAAATTTTAGATTCAAGTTTACTCATTCATTGAGGCAAAAATGAGAATATTCATTGCATCATATGAGACAACTCGTGTCATCAACTAGGCTTTTAGATTTTCTCACTGATTATTTCTCTCTCATTTTTGTTTCCTTAATTTTTCATGATTGGTCCTTCATGTGTTTTCTCACTTTTATTTCCTCTCTTTTCTTTTCCTTTTTTTTCTAAATTTTCTCTCTTCAAAAGTTATATCATGTGATATATGAATGTTCTTTAAATTTTCATTTGTGCCCATGCTAAGTGAATCAAATTAAATTGAATTTATGTTAGACATGCAGATGTGATCAATACCACAATGTACAGTACCATTAGGATGTACATTACATAAGTAAGCATGATCAGAATTCATATCATCAATCAATAAAATAAAAGTTCTAAAGAAACCATAATGTTATTTAAATAAAATAACAAGAGAATTATTTTCTATTCTAAATGCTAGGGATGCTGAGTCTCATAATGGTTGTCCTTTAGCTGGTTAACATAACAGCTATTCTTGCATTTCCTCATCCTTGTTTTCTTTCATAGGTGCTCAATGATTTGTTCCTTAAAGATCTCATTCCCAGGAACATCCACACTAGGCATATTGCCTGGTTCCTCTATATTGAGGTAAGACTTCCCATGTCTTTCTTTAAAAAAACTCTCCTTTTGTGGTTTTGCTTTCTTTCCAACTATGGATGTTTCTTCCTTGTCTAGCAGCTTCTCATCATTAAACTCATCACCCTACTGTGTTGGCATAATTAATTCAATGGGTATATCAAAAGAAGGCGGTTTAGTGTAAAACACCTTGTAGTCAAATTGGCCTGAAGGTTGTCCCAAAAAGTCTTAAACTCTTTCCATATCTTTAGGGACATTAGGAGATTTGCCATTGGTTTCAAGGTTTATGTTCTCAAAGGAGTTTAGCACTTTGTCCTTACTAACTCTTGAGTTGATCATCATGGTGGTTGGGGGTGGAACATTTCGGTAGTTTAGGAAAGGATTATTTCTAGTGCTTGGGTTTTTAGGGTCTGTGTTTTTTTTAGAGTCTATAAGGTTTTGGATTTCATGTTTAAGGCAAGTACAAGTGTCTATGGAATGGTTAGTAACTTGGTGGAATTTGTAATAACTGTTCGGGTCATATCCTAGGACATTTGGGTTTGGCGGTTTGGAAAAGGTGAGGGGTTTGAGCAAGCATTTTTGTATCAGGCGATCTAGAACTTTTGATAAAGGTTGGTTAAAATTAGAGAATCTCCTTAGTTGTTAAATAACATGCACTTCCACAACTTGGCTAGTGCTTCCTTGTTTTGTGCCCCCAGTTAGGTAGTTCTTTGCCCTAGTGGTTCCATTATTTTTCTTTTTTTTATCACTCTCAATTTCCTCAGCTTGCAATCCATCATCATAAAGGTCCACAAATGTTTTAGGATTTATCATTTGTAACCTTTCAACCATATTAGGAGACACATTACGGATAATCATCTTGACCTGATCTTTCTCAGTCATCTTATTTTATATTAATCTTGCCTTATTCATGAATCTAGTGAGAAAATCAAAGAATGATTCATTTGGCTTTTGTTTAGTCAATTCCAGATCCCGAATGTACACTTCTAGCTTAGCATTACCATCATACTGATTTAGGAAAGCAATACATAGTTCCCTTTAGTCAGTCTTAACAGATTTTCTAATCCATGATACCAGTTCACAGTAATACCCTCCAAGGAAAGTACAAATAACTCTATGACTACAGATAATGGAGCTTTGGTGGTGCTTATAGTTGTTGTATAATCATAAGTGTGTCGAATCATCACACTCCACAACTCAACTATGCACCCATTTTAGGTTAATATTAGACATGTTAACCTATAAAACTTTCAATTAACACCAAGTATAATCACAACACTTGCAATTATCAATCAATTTAACATATTGATGAGTGTGAAAAATGCATTATTTTAAGTAGTCTTTGTGTTAGGATTAGATGCAATTTCAGTTAAATTTGTGTTTCTTTAATTCAGTTTTTATTTAGTTGAGTACTTAATGCATGTCTTGTGTGTTTATTTATTTTTATGTATTAGTTGGTTTATTTTTGGTTGATTTTTATATATTTAGGGAAGTTAAAGAATAGTAGAGGAAGGTTATATAGGAGCCGTGGGCACTTGAAGTGGGCCCAAAAAAAGCAATAAAGGTTGATATGCTAAAATGCTAAAGAAGTGAGGTGCACAGCCATGTGCAAAATGCACACGGCCGTGTGACCTGGTGATTGGGAAACTCGGAGTCGAATTTAACTGCTGACTCATGAGGGACAAGATGGAGATTTCATATGACTATAACCCTAGGGCTGGTAATTTGGGTTTTATAAGAGGGTAGCCACCATAAATAAAGGGGAGGATATTTCATCAATTTTTTATATACATTTTCTTAAAACAGTTTTAGAGAGAATAAGGATTTTTCTTGCTTATGTTAGATTTGGAGATTTGAGAATAAGAATTAAAGAACATCAAGCTTCCTATTGAACAGGGGGTTTCTTTTATTCAAATGTGTTTATTTATTCTTAATTTTGATTTAATGATGATGTCTATTTTCTTTTATTCTTCTTTTTTGTCTCTTATAATTAACATGAGTAGCTAAATTCTTAGTTAGGGTTCTTATTGCAATTCAACCATGGGCTAATCATAATTAAACCTAAGCCATTAATCTAGATCCTTTAGTTGTTGTTGAACTTAATGTCTTCTTAGGATTGATCACCCTTTGATTGAATATACACAATAAAACTTGATCGAGAGATGGGTTGTATTGGATTTAAACAATAACCTGTTAGATGCTTTCTTAGTTGAGAACAACTAATATTAATTAAGGGTTGGTGCTTAAACTGGGTTAACCGAACACTTAGTAGGCAAGAGCTTTAAATCTAAGAATGTCAATTTACTTGGTTAATTATAGGGTTGTCTTAGGAGGAAAGCCTATGATTCTTGAGAAACCCTCAAATTGGATTAAGGTCAGGTATGGCTTAGTAGTTAATTGATCTTAAATAAAGGTTGAATTGGTAATAAGAACCCTAGCTCTCTAAAGTGATTGTTATTTCATTGTGATTTTTTGTGTTTTGTGTTAGATTAACTTTTAGTTTAATTCAAAATACCCTTTTTCATTGTTTAAATAAACAAACAAAACTAGTATCACTATAGTCAATCTGCAATCTCTGTGGGATCGATATTTAATTACTACTTGTACAAATCCGTATACTTATGAAAACCCATCATATATGTAAAGAGCAAAAAAAATGCTCTGATACCACTTGATGGAATCGGTTATGCAGCAACTATGCATGGTGAGCACATGCCTTAAATAGGGTGAAATTTTAAAATTTTCACTTGCATAACCCTTCATCACATGAAGAATTCCATTCTTATAGATCCATTTTGCATTTTACATATAGATAAACTATACAATAACATGTAAAACAACATGCTAGGAAATTCTAAGTTTAAGAAAACTTACCAACTCTAAAGTTTCATATAAACCACAATTGTTATCTACAAGCTTTGATGTTGTTAGGTTTAACTCTTGAATCAAATGCTCTAGCCTCCTAAGTGTGAGGCCCCTAGCTTGAAACACCAAAGCTTCACCAATCACCTTCTTGCTTAGATAGAGCTTAGTAGCAAGTGTCCTCTCTATTAACCCTTAGAAACTTGCATTAGCTTAATCCTTTAGCAAGAATACTTTAGGTTTATTTTTGGTATATGTTATTTCTCTCCATTTGGTATGTGTTTCTACATATACTCTTAATTCTCTAATTCTTCTAACCTTAGAAACATATCTTAGGTTATGTATTTATATGTAGAGAAAGCAAACCCTAATGACATCATTGCTTACATTATATGTATACAACTTATCATGATAGGTATACAACTTGTGTAAGAGAAAAGTATGTAGAGAATTGAATACATCTTATGTATATGTCAACATACATTCTCTACACAAATCAATGAACCCTAACCTTAAGAAATAATATGCCTAACATGACAAATTTGCCATGGTCAACATTTTACACTTAAGTGATAATGTGCCTAACATGAAAAATTTGCCATGGTCAATATTTTACACTTAAGTGATAATGTGTGACTAACATGACAAGCCTAATAAGCCAAGCTTAATACTCATCATGCCTATAGTCAACATTATACACACAAAGGATAATGCATGCATAACATGACAAATTTTTTCATTCACACTTACATAGACTTGGGCTTAGTAATTGGGCCAACACTTAGCCCAAGCCCAATCCATATAACAAATAGGCTTGGATTAGATCCATAGGCTTTCTTAACATATTCGATTAATCTTTGGTCCAAAACTCTTTTGGGCCTAGGCCCATTCAACTTGGGCCATTAATCCAAGTCCAATTAGAAAAAACATACATTATTAATTTAACACTCTAATTAATATCTCATATTAATAAAGTATAAATTAATAATTAAACCCTTATTTGAATTAGATTTCATGATATGCTAGAATCATTGCTAAAGTGTAAATCTAATTCAATTAATCTTAATTAATTGATTAAACTCTTTAATTAATAATTAAATTAATGTTAATGGTGATTTGGTGAAACTCTTTTAGGTGTGACTTACTAAATTCATGTCTAATTGGCAATAAGAAGATAATATCAACACTTGATATTATTTGAAACTCCTTTCAAGTCTAAATGTGAAAATCCCAATTATATATATTTATTTCTCATAAGTTGTGAGTGACCCTAGCATTGATATCACAACTACCCAATTAGAAATGAATGCATGTATTGATTCACATGAACCCTTTGGTCATAATTACCGTGTACTAAAATCCCTTCATTAGAAGATCCTGATATAGCCTAGAGTTAAGGTTTAATCAAACTCTAATAGCTTTATCATATGACCTCATGTCAAGTTTCAATTCTTGATAAAACATGATGAATACTAGAAACACCTTTCTAGCACTAAAACTCTTTCAGTCTGTGTCATGTTTGTCTTGGCCAAGAACTTATTCATCAAGAATGAACTTAAATAGCATAGGATCTTAACCCAATTCACTCCAGGCAATGAATCCCATCTTGGTTGAACATTCATCCCTACATTTAACCTACTAGAGCCATTACACGCCATATACCCATTTGTGATTAACACAAGTATATATAAGTGTTAGCAAACTCTAACCTTTCAAATATGGATGACCTTGTCACCTCAGGTCAAAGGATTATATGCACCATTATGACCTAGATTGTGATTGTTGACTATAAGTGAATATCCTCGTAATTACAAATCTAACATCATATTCAATCCACCCATCACTTAAGTATCCAGATGTCTATTTTGATATCTCATATCAAGTAGCATGAGACTCACTACCTCCCACTAGTAGTATCATATACTAATCAAGGAAAATAAACAAATGTGATAGTCAAATTAATATTAATTTATCGACTATGAATAATTTTATAGCTTATGTAATAAATAAATTTGTCACTTATATTATCAACTCTTAATAATAAATATATTTAACATAATGCTAAAGGGTAAATACTCAAATAAACAAACACTTTATTTAATTGAATATTTAATTGCCATTTGGGATTATTAACAATGTCAAAATATGTGATTGGTCTCTAGGGCATAACACCTATGCTAACAATCTCCCACTTGCACTAGAGCCAATCACTACAGTATCTTAGATTCATCTTCTCAAGATGTTAATCTAGTTGTAGTTGCATTAGTACTCTAGTGAGTGGATCAGCCATATTGTTGGCTGAAGCTACCTTTGCCCTTTCCAACAAGTTCTTTGATAATATGGAAATTCCTTTCTATGTGTTTGGATTTCTAGTGAGACCTTGGTTCCTTTGACAAAGTAATGGCTCCATTATAGTCACAATAAAGAGGACTCATGGAGTCAATAGAAGGAGCAATTCCTAGTTTAGTATTGAACTTTTAATCCAAACAGCTTCTTTAGCAACATTTAATATGGCTATATACTCGACCTTTATAGTGGAATTCGTAGTGACACTTTGCTTAGAACCCTTCCAACTCACTGTTCCTCTATTACAAATGAAAATAAACCTAGAGATAAACTTTTTACCATCCACATCTAATTAAAAATCAAAATTTGTGAAGCTATCTATTTGTAAATCACCTCCTCCATATGTTAAGACTAAATCTTTAGTCCTTCTAAAGTACTTAAAGATTGCCTTAATAGTTATCCAGTGTTCCAAACCTATATTGGATTGAAACCCGATAATTGTACTAACGGCATAAGCAAAAATAGGCCTAGTACATAACATAGTGTACATTAACCTTCCTATAGTCGAGGCTTAACTTTGGCCATTTGGTCCATTTCCTCGAGTGTTTCAAATGACATTCCCTTGGTTAAAGATATTATGCCTAAATGGTAATAATCCTCTCTTGGAATCAACCATGTTGAAACTCTTTCAACACTTTTTCCAAGTAAAGACTTTAGGATAAACCCATTATTCTCTTTTATCTATCTTTATAGACTCAAATAATGAGAATATAGTTTTCTCTCCTAAGTATTTTATTGAGAAGGTTTTAAATAGCCATACTGAGGTCATCAAACCAACATCATTTCCAATTCAATAGAATATCATCTATATATAAGACTAGAAAAGTAAGTGGGCTCCCACTAATCTTCTTGTAAACATATGGCTTACCATCATTCTTAATAAAACTATAAGAATTAATAGCCTCATCAAAATGATGATTCCAACTCCATGAAGCTTGCTTTAGACCATAATTAGATCTATGAATCTTGCACACCTTTTGAGCTATCCTCTGATTCTAAACCTTTAGGTTGCTCCATTAAAATGTCTTCTTTAATACAACTATTAAGGAAGCTGGTTATGACATCAGTATGTCAATTCCTCATAATCAAAGTGTGTGGTTATATCTAGAAGAATTCAAATGGATTTAAGCATGGCTACTGGCGAGAAAATCTTCTTATAGTTGACTCCTTGCCCTCGACGAAACTCTTTTTGCTATAAGCCTAGCTTTAAAGGTCTCTACCTTTCTATGTAAACCAAACTTTCTCTTGAAGATCCATTTGTTCCCAATGGATACAATACCCTTAGTAGGATCAACAAGTGTCCAGACTTGGTTTGCATACAAGGAATCCATTTTAGTTTTTATACCGTCAATCCATCTTGAAGAATCTTTATCACATAAAGTTTCTTCATATGTAGCAGGATCATCAACATGAATTTTTTATTAATGAACATGCAACCCTTGCATATCATAAAGAAAATCATATCTCTTTAGTGAATGAGATACCCTAGTAGATCTTCTAGGAGTCGATGTGATGACATTCTTAATTGGAATAGGCTCTTCGGGTTGATCAATATCCATTGATCAACTTCTTTAGATGACTCCTCATCTAACATTATCTTCCTTTCATTGCTATCTTCCTTAAAGAAACTCTTTCTCAAGGAAAATAGAATTTTTGCTTATAACAACAACTTATTTAGTGGGAAGATAAAAGCATTGCCCTAAACTTTCTTTAGGATATCCAACAAACCTTCCTTTAATCGATTTCACATCCAACTTGTTTGATTTTAGCCTTTTGATAAAAGCCGGACATCCCTAAATCTTAACATATTTAAGACTTGGTTCTCTACTATGCCATATCTCATACAGTGCAGTAGAAACAGATTTGGATGGAACACGATTAAGGATATAAGAGGTGGTTTAGAGTACATGACCCTAATAGGAAGATCAGTCTAGCTCATTATAGAATGTACCATATCTAATAAAGTACGATTTTATTTTTTGGACACACAATTTAATTATAGTGTTCCAAGGAGTATGAGTTAGGATGCAATGCCATATTCCTTAAAGAACTTTAAAAACTTGGTACTTAAGTATTCAACTCCTTGATCTCATCTTGGAGTTTCAATACCTTTCCCAGTTTAGTTCTTTTCTTGGTGTAGACAGCAGGGTTTAGCCTGCATCCAAGATTTTACCAACCGCGACACTATTTGAGCTCAGGGCTCTAGAGAACACACTAACCACTGTCACAAAGACATGGCATGGAGATGAGGAGTCGCCACTCAGGGTAATAACTAGGACAAATCGAAAAGGTGGTATTCGATTCCCTAAAAGAAAGCTAGCACCACAACCAGGAGATTTTGGATACGGAATACCAACTTCTTTCAGTTTTGTGTTCATTTAGAATTACTTTATGAATTATTATCTTATTCTCTATTTACATGCAATTTCATATAAACCCAAAAAAATAATAAACTCTAAGGCAAACTAGTCATGAAATATACAAGTAAATAATGCATTCAATAAATTACATAATCCCTAAGTTAGTCTAATCTACATGGATTTTAAATAAATGAGTTAAATCTACATGTTTTAATTTATAAGTGAACCTAAAGACCTAATTCCTTTTGATTTTAATTAAATGAACCTACGTCTATATATTTTAATTCTAAAAATGGACCTAAATCTACAAATTGTGAAAAAAGGCTTAAATTAAGTGGGCTAAGTCTAAATTAATTAAATTAAATTAAGTGAGCCTATATCTAATTAACTAAATGGGCCTAAGGATATTTCTAACCTAAAATCTAATTAATTATGGACCTAAAAATATATTTTAGTTAATTAAACCTAATTAATTATTAAGTGAGATGGGCCTAAATAAATAAATCAAAATCTAAAGTGGGCTTAAGGCCCCAAAACACATAAAAATAATAAATAAGCCCAAAAATAAATAAAAAACACAAGAAAACAATTAAATAAGATCAAACAAATAATTAAATTAATCCTTACTAAAACCCTAATTTTTATTAACATGCAATCTAAATTAATCTACTTCCTCCATTGATTTTAAATAATTACCTAATCGAAACGTAATTTTACTAACCAATTCAATCAAAATAAACATGCAACCACACGCATAATTTCATTACTCCCACTATTGAGGCTATTACATTAATTCACAAAATAATTAATAAAATAAAAATAAAGAATAAAATAAAAATAAAAACAATAAAAATAAAAATAAAACCCTAGAAACTAAGTCTCTGCGAGGCTTTATGCCTAGTTTTCCATGGACTTCTCATGAATTCATCCCTTCCACATGATCACCACACGTTTTCCTCTATAGTCACCAAAAAAATAAAAAAGGAATGATAATTAACAAATAAATTATAATAATTCAAAAAAATAAAAATAATTAATAATAAATAAATAAATAAATAATGAGAAGAAGATGATAATGATTATGAATGATTTTGGGGTACTCAGAATTGTGATTCACCGTTCTTGATAAATTTTTGAATCTTTTTCTTCAAAAATTCTCCATGAGTCTTGAATTAATTATTGAATCAAAAGAAATTTTTTTGGTAAAAAATAAACTCAAGAAAGAAATAAAAAAATAAAATCATGTTTTCCCTCTTTTCTTTCTTCTTCTCCCGTCTCTTCTCCTTCTTTTTTCTTTTCTTTTCTTTTCTTATGCTTTTTTCCTACGGACTCTCCTCTTTTTCCCCTTTTTTTCCTCTACACCATTCCTTATATAGTGGAACTAGGAAGTCTAACTCCAATCGTAATGTGACTCTAATTCCTAAAGTATAAGATTAGTACTTAAAATTATATTTAGGAATTTTAAATCCGTTAAGATTGAGTTAATTAAGAATTTTAAACCAATTAGATTGAATTAAAAATAGGAAAAAGAGATGCAAGAATTCAATTTTGACCTGGATTATGTAATTTTGATCGGAATTACACAATCCCGATCTGAATTGGTGTAATTCCGATCAGAATTATGGAATTCTGATAGGTATTTTTTCCTTTTTTTAACATTTAATTACGAAAAGACTCCTGGAAGGATTTAAATTTTACAATTAGGTCCTAAAAAAACTTTGCAATTTAGTCTCTGAAAACATTAAATCCTTCCTTTAAAAGCTGCATTTAAACCTTTAGAATTTTTAAAGATTAAGTATCGAAGACATTTTCATCACTAGAGTCCTTTGCTGCATCCATAACTTATCATCCTGAAATTGGGTGTCTACACTTGGGCTTTGAATTCCTTGAACTTTTCAAAGAATTCACTTTTGTTATTCACAAGAACCAAGTGCCCATACCTTAATAGATCATCTATAAAGGTTATAAAGGAGTACAAAACACCTTTAGCCATTTCACCAAATGGTCCACATACATCACTATGTATGATTTCCAACACATCCTTGGCTCTTGCCATTTGTCCAACAAATGGTAATCTAGTCATCTTGCCTTGTGGACAAGCCTTATAAGTTAGATTGGATGCAAATTCAATATTGCTCAAGATTCCCATGCTTTCTAACTTATTAATTCTATCCTCCACAATATGACATAATCTCAAGTGCCATATATGTTTGGAGTTCAGAGGCATTGTCAATTAGCATTGCATTTTCATTACTCATATTAATTTAAGGCTTATTGTTATTGGATATATTATCAACATAATATATAATTCATGTATTAAATAACCCATGCCTATCAAATGTTACAACCGTCTCTTTAAAATTGGATTCATTACTCTTTCTAGTTAAACTAGAAATAGAGATAATGTTTTATAGGCATTAGGTAAATATAATACATCATCCAATAACAAAATATGATTATATAAACTAATAGAAGTGGATCCTATCTTCATGGTAGTGACACTTGCTCCATTTTCAAGCTTTAGTGTCACTTCATAAAGCCTCAAAATTTCTCTTATTTGCTAGATCCTCCAAGGATGAACAAATGTAGGAACTAACACCAGTATTCAATACTCATACATTAGATGAGCTTTTACAACATTTAAAAGCAAATAGATTTAGAGAAAGTCTCACTTTCTCCTTGCTTGCCCTTTCCTTTTATCTTAAAAGACTTAAGGTACTTAGGACAATTGATCTTCTAATGTTCTTTGCCTTGGCAATGGAAACCCTTTCCTTTGCCTTGGTCTTCCCTTGCAATTGCCTTGCCTTTATTCTTGGCTATGCCACCCATAGGCGTGACAACACTTATCTTGCCATTTGTCCTTTTATTATCTTTCTCCCTAGTCTTACTAGAAGAGGTAATAAATGTAATTACCTTCCTTTTTCTTCCTTAGATAGCCTTTTGAGTTATTACAAACATGTTCAAAAGCTTCTCTTAGGATGCATTTTTGGGAAGAGACCTGGGTAGGCACTATTTTAATACATATAGTATTTTTTCGAAAGCTAAAAACTTTTAAGTTCCTTAGCCAATCTTTTAGATTGGGGCCTGTGAGCCTATATTTGTCGAGTATGATTGAAAGAGGGTTTGATTGTCTCATATTATCAATTTTTGCAAAGGTAATAAGATTAATTAGTAATATGACATTGTTATTATTATTACCATTAGATTTGGTTTTTAATTGTAATGGTCTCCCACTAACTTGGTGAATCCTATACTTCCAAAGCAGGAAATGGAAATCCCTTATTGGATGGATTTCTAGGGGGTGATGAAGTTCTTAATGGGTCACTAATATCCCTCAGGTACACATTACCATTCTTAGAATATTTATTCTCATTAAATGGTAACTCTTGCCATCACATCTCATATGAGGTTCCATCAATCTAGCTCCTAATGTTACAAACCTCATGTACACATCGCCATTCTTGGCCCTTGGCATTAGTTAGGTCCACACCAATGGATCAGTATAATGTATGCATTTGAACACTACAAACCTCAGGTACTCCTATTTGCCATTCTTGGCCTATAGTGTATCTATACACTCACAATATCTCATGCTTAACAATAACACTACATGAATCTCTTAGGCCTTATGTACACCCCTATAGATCTATAGCCAATGCATATAATACTAAAATCATACAAGTTATTGCTCCAATGGAGAGCCTAGACTTAAATTTAATTTGGAAGTTTTTTTGTCATTATTAAGGTCTCACTTTGTACATTAGCCAATTTGGAAGTTTTTTTGTCATTATTAAGGTCTCACTTTGCACATTAGCCAATTTATATATATCACATATATATGGCATGGCATGGCATCCAATCATATTAATATATCATATATACATATATACAGCATGTCACAACATACATAGAATATGCAAATGGATGCACAAATAAGGAGTGATCATGAACTTTCTCAATCTTATTCCTCTTAGAATATATTATGGGCCTAGACTCCATGGGCTTTGTGATCATGGGCCTCATCACCTTGGACTTTGTGATCATCTCCAAGGATCTCCAACTTAAACTCTTCAAGCTCCAAATCATAACTCTTATGGTTTACAATCAATCCTTAGCATACCAAGGTGAATATTACATCTTAATTCTATGTAATTAACATTTAATTATATACCAAATAATAAAATTAATTGTTATTACAAAACTAAGGATGTAAACTAAGTCCATGATCATTTCATGAATGTATAACAAACATCAGACATGCAAAATGTGACTATTGCATGTTAGGGTTGATATACTAAGCATACAAGCATGAAAACTCTTGTTTTGAGGGAAGACAAAAGATGGATCAAAGGGAGTATGTCGACTCATCACCATTGTGTTGACTCATGACAAAGGCTAGTGGTACTGACTCGTTATATGTGTGCTGACTCGGCACACTCTACATCTCAACTATGCACCTATTTTAGGTTAATATTAGACATGTTAACCTATAAAAATTTCAATTAACACCAACTATAATCATAACACTTGCAATTATCAATCAATTTAGCATATGTAAAGTGCAAAAAGATGCTTTAATACCACTTGATGGAATTGGTTATGCAGTGACTATGTATGGTGAGCACATGCCTTGAATAGGGTGAAATTTCAAAATTTTCACTTGCATAACCCTTTATCACATGAAGAATTCCATTCCCATAGATCCATTTTGCATTTTACATATAGCTAAACTATACAATAATATGTAAAACAACATTCTAGGAAATTCTATGTTTAAGAAAACTTACCAACACCTAAGTTTGATGTAGACTATAATAGTTATCTACAAGCTTTAATGTTGTTAGGTTCAACTCTTGAATCAAATGCTCTAGCCTCCTAAGTGTGAGGCCCCTAGCTTGAAACACTAAAGCTTCACCAATCACCTTCTTGCTTAGATAGAGCTTAGTAGCAAGTGTCCTCTCTATTGACCCTTAGAAACTTGCACTAGCTTAATACTTTAGAAAGAATACTTTGGGTTTATTTTTGGTATATGTTATTTCTCTCCACTTTGGTATGTGTTTCTACACATACTCTTAATTCTTCAATTATTCTAACCTTAGAAACATATCTTAGTTTATGTATTTATATATAGAGAAAGCAAACCCTAATGACATAATTGTTTACATCATATGTATACAACTTATCATGATAGGTATACAACTTATGTAAAAGATAAGTATGTACAGAATTGAATACATCTCATGTATATGTCTATATACATTATTTACACAAATCAATGAACCCTAATCTTTAATTTAGCCAAGGTCAACATTATACACTTAAGAGATAATGTGCCTAGCATGACAAATTTGCCATGGTTAACATTTTACACTTAAGTGATAATGTGTCTAACATGACAAATTTTCCATGGTTAACATTTTACACTTAAGTGATAATGTGTGACTAACATGACAAGCCTAATAAGCCAAGCTTAATACTCATCATGCCTATAGTCAACATTATACACACAAAGGATAATGCATGCCTAACATGACAAATTTGTCCATTCACACTTACATGGACTTGGGCTTCGTAATTAGGCCAACACTTAGCCCAAACCCAATCCATATAACAAATGGGCTTGGATTAGATTTATGGGCTTTCTCAACATTTTGGATTAATCTTTGGTCCAAAACTCTTTTGGGCCTAGGCTTATACAACTTGGGCCATTAATCCAAGTCCAATTAGAAATAACATACATTATTAATTTAATACTCTAATAAATATTTCATATTAATAAAGTATAAATTAATAATTAAACCCTTATTTGAATTAGATTTCATGATATGCTAGAATCATTGCTTAAAGCATAAATCTAATTCAATTAATCTTAATTAATTGATTAAACTCTTTAATGAATAATTAAATTAATGTTAATGGTGATTTGGTGAAACTCTTTTAAGTGTGACTTACTAGGTTCATGTCTAATTGGCAATGAGAATATAATATCAACACTTGATATTATTTGGAACTCCTTTTAAGTCTAAATGTGAAAATCCCAATTATACACATTTAGTTCTCATAAGTTGTGAGTGACCCCTAGCATTGATATCATAACTACCCAATTAGAAATGAATGCATGTATTGATTCACATGAACCCTTTGGTCATAATTACCATGTACTAAAGTCCCTTCATTAGAAGATCCTGATATAGCCTAGAGTCAAGGTTTAATCAAACTCTAATAGCTTTATCATATGACCTCATGTCAAGTTTTAATTCTTAATAAAACATGATGAATACTAGAAATACCTTTCTAGCATTGAAACTCTTTCAGTCTGTGTCATGTTTGTCCTGGCTAGGAACTTATTCATCAAGAATGAACTTAGATAGCATACGATCTTAACCCAATTCACTCTAGGCAATGAATACTATCTTGGTTGTACACTCATCCCTATATTTAATCGACTAGAGCCACCACATGCTATATACCTATGTGTGATTAACACAAGTATACAAGTGGTAACAAACTCTAACCTTTCAAATGTGGATAACCATGTCACCTCAGGTCAAAGGATTATATGCACCATTATGACCTAGATTGTGATTATTGACTATAAGAGAATATCCTCACGATCATAAATCTAACGTCATGTTCGATCCACCCATCACTTAAGTATCCAAATGTCTATTTTGATATCTCATATCAAGTAGCATGAGACTCACTACCTCCCACTATTAGTATCATATACTAATCAAGGAAAATGGACAGTGGCGATAGTCAAATTAATATTACCCAAATATTAATTTATTGACTATGAATAATTTTATAGCATACGTACTAAATAAACTTATCACTCATATTATCAACTCTTGATAATAAATTTATTTAATATAATGCTAAAGGGTAAATAATCAAATAAACAGACACTTTATTTAATTGAATATTTAATTTCCATTTGGGATTATTAACAATGTCAAAATATATGATTGGCCTCTAGGGCATACCACCTATGCTAACAAGTATGATGTATGAAATGCATGTATGCATGATGCACGTGCTATGCAATAAGTAGCAAGTAGCAAGTAGCAAGTCAAGTCAAGTCAAGTGTACATACATCCTTCCAAACCTATTTCTCCTACACACATATTCAATGGTGAGTCTCTTTTCCTATGATTTTTGGTCTTAGCCTTAATTTCAATAGGGGATATCAAGAACTGACAAGCATGTCATATCTCTCAAAGCAGTAAAGCATAGAAATAGCATTTCTAAATATAAAAGATTAGCCCAATCTTTATTAACCCAAATGGGCTCCATAAGTATAGGCTTAGGCTTTTATAAATAGAAATACCTTATGGCAACAATCACAAGCAATTTGGGTAAATCCTAAAGAATATAACTAGGCCATTATATATGGTTAAGTCCAGTGAAAAGTCAAGATCCTCTTAGCAAGATGCCCTCATTTAGGACTTGAGTAATAGGCCAAGGTCAGAGGGGCCCAATATCCTTTGTAAACTCGAGAGAAGACTACCCCCCCCCCCCTTAGGACTTAGGTTGCAAACTCTGGTTAGATAAGCCTGGTAATCTCTCTTAGACTGAGTTAAGGCTAAGAGTGATGGTTAGCCAATCTACAACTCCATGAAGCTAGTAAAATCATGGAACCATAAATCAATGCCATCGGTTTATAAGGACATGCAAAAAATGAATGCAAGAATAAAATAATAATTAATAAAATAATTCTAAAGAACACAAGTAGAATTAGTATATCTTATCCCCAGTGGAGTCGCCACTATAGATGGTAGGGTTTAGCACGCATCCAAGATTTTAGCATCAATGACACTATTTGAGCTTAGGGCTCTAACGAACACACAACTATATCACAAAGACATAGTATGGAGATGATGGAGTCACCACCTAGGATAATAACTGGGATAATTCGAAGGTGGTGGTAACTTGATTCTCTAAAAGAGAGTTAGCACCACAACTAGGAGATTCTGAATACGGAATATTAACTTCTTTTAGTCTTATGTTCATTTAGAATTACCTTATTAATTACTAAATTATTCTCTATCTACATGCAATTTTATTTAAATCCTAATTTAGTATACATTTAACTCCAAAGGCAACTAGTCATGAAAAAGTATATAAACAATGCATTCATAAATCGCAATGCCCCTAAATTAATCTTGTCTAAATTGATTTTAATTGAATGGGCTAAATTTACATGTTTTATTTACAAATGAAATGGAAAGCTAAAGGTGGGCCTACATTTTAAATTAATTAATGAGCCTAAGTTTATTTGTTTTAATTTTAAAAAGTGGGCTTAAGTCTATTGATTTTATGGACAATGAATTGGGTTAGATTAGTGGGCCTAGTTCTAATTAATTTTAATTTAAATGAAGTGATTCTAAATCTATTTATTTTAAAGGAAATGCTTTAATGGGCTGAGCTAAGTCTAAGTTAATTTTTAATTAAATTAAAGTGGACCTAAGTCTACTAACCTAAAATGGGGCTAAATTGATTTTAAAAGATAATTAAAATCTAAAATCCAATTAAAAGCCTATTTTAAATGGGTTAATCTAAAATGTGGGCTTGAGGCCCAAAATGAATAAAAACATACAAACAAGTCCAAACAACAATTTAAAATAAATAATGAATAAAAAACATACATAATGTGATTTCCAATCCAAATTCAATTTGCATGCAACCCTAATTAACTAAAGCCACCATTGATTTTATTAGGGTTTTACCAAATGAACCTAATTTACTAATTAATTTTAATAGTACCGAAAAATTAAATATTTTACTATTTTCCACTATTGGAGCTATTACAATGATCTACCGAAAAATTATAATAAAATTATACATACCCAAAAAATAAACAAATAACAAACACATAAATAAAAATTAACAAAATAATAAAACCCTAATAATCTATGTAAAATTAGAACATGATTTTAATCCATGGCATTCCATGTACCTTCATGGGTTTTGTTCTCCATAGTCAATTCATGTCATCTTGTCCATAATCATAAAACACAAAAAAAAATAAATAAAGATTAGTAACTAAATAAATAAAATTAAAATTAAATCAATATCAAATAAAATAAAAATAATGAAAATAAAATATGTAGAAAATAATAAAAAATGAATGAATCAGTAAATCAATTGATAGTTAATGATGATTGAAAAATAATAAACCAAAAAAGCCAAAAAAAATAAATAAACAAAATTAAAATCAAAATAAAAGAAAGAAGATGGAGAAGATAATTGAATGCAATATTGATTTCCTCAGAAGGTGATCACCATTGATGGAAGCCTGTGGCTTTTTGTGCTGTCTGTGAGTTTTAGTTTTTATTTTGATCTTATTTATGGTAAAGAACTAAAGAAAAATACGTAAAAAATCAGGAAAAGTAGGTATCCTCTGTCTCACGGCTAAAAATTAAAAAAGTAGAGGAAAAAGAATAAAAACCCTAGTAACATCCACTGTGAAAAGAGAAAATGACAAATATATATAACCTTAGTCCTGTAACCCTACATTAGGTTCAGGATAAAAATAAAATAAAACAAATTTTTTATTATTTATCTAATAAAAAATTATTAATATATTTATCTAATAAAATAAAAATAACAACCAATCAAAAATAAGTATAAAAGTAAAGTAAAATAAATAATAAAAAAATTGCGTAGTGCCATTTCCTAGTCGAAAGTGTGGATTTTTTATTGGAAATCAACATTTCCGATGGCAACCTTTTTTTTTAATTTTCTCTCTTTTTTATTTTTGAAATTTTTTTTGAAAAGAAATAACTAAAAATGAAATTTAAAGGAAAGTCATAAAAAATAAAATAAAATAAAAATAATTTATAATTTATTTAAAAACCGATAAATCAAATCCAATAAATATAATTTCACAGTCAATTTTCATCATCGGGTCTTCTGTCGCATCCAAATTTAAATTATCCAGAAATTGGGTGCTTATAATCGGCTTCACTGATCCGTAATTGATGATAGCCCGACCTCAAATTATTTTTAGAAAAGAACTATACACCCTAAAGCTGATCGAACAAATCATCTATCCTCGGAAAAGGATACTTGTTCTTAACAGTCACTTGGTTCAATTCTCTATAATCAATGCACAGTCTTAGAGTACTATCCTTCTTCTTTACAAACAGGACTGGAGCACCCTAAGGAGAAGTACTGGGTCTTATAAAACCATTGTCCAGCAAATCTTTTAACTGCTCCTTTAACTCTTTCAACTCCATAGGAGCCATCCTATAAGGTGGCATAGAGATAGGAGTTGTGTTTGGAACCACATCAATATAAAATTTGATCTCCCTATGAGGTGGTAAACTCGGTAATTCATCAGGGAAGACATCGAGAAATTCACATGCTACAGGAACATCTGAGATGGATGTATGTTCTACTGTAGTATCCCTAACCATTGCCAAGTATCCTTGACACCCTTTTCTCAGCATATTTTTTGTCATAATAGTAGAGATAATATTCTAAGGTGCAGAACTCTTATCACCCATAAACTTGAATTCCTCTTCACCTGGAATTCTAAAATCACCTCCTTGCTACAACAATCCACAACAGCATGATATTGAGACAACCAATCCATTCCCAAGATTACATTGAAGTCCATCACATCCAACAACACTAAGAGTATAGGTAGCTTTTTGCCTTCAATCAACATAAGACACCTAAAAAGAATGACGTCGATGTCCAACGAATCACTTAGAGGTATGGCAACTAATAAAGGAATTGCCATGCTCACAACTTGCTAACCCAATTTTGAAACAAAAATAGGGGATATAAAGGAATGGATAGTGAAAGTGTACCTGCTACATCTACATTGGATGCCTGAGCATCCTGCTGTATGAGAGTAAAAACTCTGGAATGTCCTCTGCCTCCCTCTTAGCTGGTAGAAGCCTACCCATATCCTCTAGCACTGTCTCTACCTCCTCTACCTCATCCTTGCTGAGCTACAAACTGAGAGGTTCTCGGGTACTGAAATGGCAGTGGCTGAAACTGAGCTAGAGCTACACTAACTGAAGATAACTATAGGAACTACTGCTGAAAACCAAAATAAGGGCATGATTTAAAAAAATGCTCAGTCTGTCCACATCTGTAGCATGTTCTTAGAGCCATATAGCATGATCCCCGATGGACTTTCTTACATGTATGACAAGCACTGGCTGCATATCCTGTGCTACCATAGCCTAAACTTTAACCGCTACTACTGTTGGTAGCACCTGAACCAAATCTAACAGGTGTACGTGGTCCATTATAGCCATGTCTACCTCTCCTTTGGACCCTATGCTGAGGTCTCAAGGCCTACTGAAAAGATTCTCTAGGCTCAATACTAGTGCCCACTTAAAATGTTGTATGCTGGGCACCCAGAAATCCTCCTACACTGGCATAAAATACCACTACTTCTAGGTATAACACAATTTGAGCTCCCTACTGAAATAAAGGCTGCATAGGCTATACCACCTGGGGTATAGCTATTGCACCCTGCTGAACTCCTGGTGTATAAGCAGCTTCCTCAAAATCCTGGCCTGTAAGTTCATCATCCTGCAGCTCTCACTATCTACAATGACCTGCCGCTCCTCTGGGTCTATCTCTACCTCTACCCTTATGCCTAGCTGGTGAACCTCAGTCTGGTAAGACTCTCCATCATCGGCTTCATCGACCGATGGAGCGACTCGCACTTGCCACATTATAAAAAGAATAGAAATAAAACATACAATATACAAATTCATAAAAAAAATAGGCATGCTAACGGCTATATAAAATTCTAAAGTAAGGAAGACTTTTCAAAGACATAATCAAACACAATTGTTGCAGTAGCTTCAAAGAAAACTCAAACTTTACCAACCTAGGTCCAACCATACTAAACTTAGGCTCTGATACCAACTTTGTTATAACCTAAATCCAGAAGTCATGACCGGCATTAGGGAACAGGAATTCACATGAATCCGAACCTGTAGCAAGCCTAAACTACAACTTCACACTAAACATCAATACAAATTTACCTCAGAATTAAAATTTTTCATGATATAAAGAATTTCATAAATAATATCGATAGGTACATACTATCAATAGCATCAACAGAAACTACAACAAATACATACTACTAGAAGTACAAACTACTATTGCAATGTCTAATAAAATACAAGGAAAAGGTAGTTTAAAATTTACATAAACCAACCGGAGAAGAAAGAGTTTAGCGTAGAGAACTATTATGAGAGGTCTAACAAGAAAAGTCCTGAAAAAATAATTGAGGGGGGTCAAACCTCACTGAGTGAATTATTATTATATATATACATGTAACCTAAACATACAACCAATCAAGCATCAATATAGTATTTATATATTTATATTTATATTTATTGAATTTATACACACATTTCAAATAGATGATTAAAAACAATTTTCACATCAGCACACTAATGGAAATTAAGTGGAGGATCGGAGTAGAGCTTAAAATTTTTTGCAACCTCAATCACTGAACCGTACTAGCCAACAGGCTCACTTAAATCTAAGAATATTCCTCTTTTCCAATTTGACAGTGGATTGGCCCCAAGACACTAAGTCAACCCAGCTTCCGCAGTCACACCACTCTCTAACCACAAATCTCAATAATCAATTTTTCTATATCTCAAATCATGTAATCTCATATCAATAAAAAATTTATAGCCTAGCATATAGCATACTGTTGTGCAATAGTCCTAGTGTAGCCCACTAAGTAGCACGTTCTACTATTATCCTTCAAAAAATAACACATCAAGATAACACAGATCAATATTAATAACAAATAGCATCTAATAATCACAACTAATATTCACACACACACACACACACATATATATATATATATATATGAAAACATATATATAATAGTAATAGTAATTAACATTTAATGCAACAGCATATTAAATTCATATTTATCGAAATATGGATGCCAATAAAAATTTCTACATGCAATGCATACATATAATAATAACTCACAGGTGGAGTGCGTTCCTCTATACTGACTCGAATGGTCCTGTCTTGTAAGCCTTGGTCTCGACGCAGTTATAGGAAAAATAATAATAATAATATAATTAGGATTAAAATCCTAACCTTAAACAATTCTAGATTTCTAAGGAAAGACTCGATCTAAGACACGATTTAACAAAACTCAAAACTTAATATAGACCCAATGTCATATTTTACGAGAAATCTACCGAAAATTCGGCAGAGTCTGCTTTGTAAAACAGACATCTTTCTACTAAAAGTAGAGTCAAACCTGCATAAAAATGCACTTCAAAATATTCCAAAGCTCAACATCTCGGGTTAGGCCCCCGAACTACAATTCACGCCCAATCGAGAACCAACACAGCAACAAATATAAAACAATATAATTTTTCTCAAATTTTCAATATATCATAAAATTCAATTTACTAACACAATTTAATTTATTTATATAATAAAAATATAAAGGTAATTCATTTTCCAAATAAATAATAAAATTATTGTTATAAATAATATTTTGCTAATAAAATCCATTAATGGCATAAAATTTCCATTTTACATTTAAATTAACATAAATTGTAAATAATTATTAAAATCACTTAATAATATCACAAAAATAATAAAAGACTCATTTAGATTCAAAAATAATAAATAAATTTATTATTCATTTAATTTCCCAAAATTACTACTAATTAACTAATAATTGAAAAATAATTATAAAAATTATTTTTATACTTTAATTATTAAAAAAATCTAAAACAGCATAATTAACAATAATTTAATTAAAATCAAATAATTTCACCAATTTCTACTAATTTCTTAAAAATACAACTTTAATCATAATCTTTAAAAATTCATAACTCAAATTCTATACATAATTTCACAAAACTTTCTTCACAAAGTTTAATCTATATAATATATAGAATTTATTAAAAATATAAAAAAATTTTGACCCAAGACTGTTTAGAACAGTGACGTGAACAGTACTCGACGCCTAGAAAAATTGAAAAATTATGCAAAATACAGTAAAAGAAAGATCTCAACCTCAATATCAATAATATACTAACCATTAAACCTAATAAAATTGAATTAAAGCTCAATTTAACAAAATTAACTAAAATAACCTAAAATCAAGTACTCAAAATCAAAGTTGTTACTGGCTTGGATCAATAAAATTGATTGAGAGGAAACAATGCCCAAGAGGAGGTTCTTTTAAGACCAGCGGCATCACTTGGGGTGGCCGAAATCGTCGCCTGTGAGCCCCTTTACAATCCAACAACTAACCAGAAATCAAGAGAGAGAAGGAAGGAGGGGCTGCTGGAGGTGTTGGCATGCTGGCGACGACATGGGTTGTCTGGCACAGTGAGGGAGTGGTGGTGGCAGGTGGGTGCTGGTGGCTCTGTCAGTGGGGGAAGAAATAAGAAAGGAAAAGAAAAGAAAGCAAAGTGAAAAAGAAGAAGAAGTGGCAATAGCCACGTTTTACTTTTTTTTTTTTCAACTTTTACTTTTACTTTTACCTTTGTTATTAATATATATATATATATATATATATATATATATATATATATATATATATATATATATATATATATATATATATATATATATATATATATACTTAAATAAATCCATATATACAGTATACACTAAATTAATAATTTTAATAAAATACTCTTAATAATAAATTTTATTAAAAATACTCATTAAACACTAATTGGATAAAATAATATTTAAAACTTAATAATTCTCCTTTTAATTTAATAAATAACATAAATATAAAACAAGTAATTAAGCTATCAAGACTTTTATAACTCTACAATTGAAGATTTAGAAAAATAAGGATTATTATTGATTATGAAACTTGTTTTCCAAATAGTTAACCTTCAGAAGTTGTTTTTGGTCCAAAGCTTCACTTGAATGCTAGAGGTCACCTTTTTCTCCCTTAAAAAAATGACTTTTTAAGCTAAGTTTTCCCTTTTTTCCTTAAGAACGTCTCCCCTTTTCCTTCAGAGCTCTTCTCCCCTTCTTCTTCTTCTAAAAAGTTTTCCAAAGTTGCTAATGGTAACCCCTATTCTTTTCTCTCCAATCCTCTTTTTAGACCTCAGCCCTCCATTTTCACTCTCATTATTACATTTTTTAGCCCTTACCTTTTCCTAAAAATTTTCTCCTCACATAATAGGCTTAGTTTTAATGGGAGGTTGGCCCATCAATTTGACCACTATTTCAACTTTGCATTTAATGCAGAAGCAAGTGGCTATTACAGAGGTGGTACCTCTTTGATGAGGTGTCGCCTCATTAAGGTTGCTGCTATAAAGGTGGTACCTCTTCAATAAGACGTCGCCTTTATGGCCCTGGCCCTGCACTAGGCCAAAGTGGGCTTGGGCTCATTTTTATTGGTTTAGGTCTTGTTTTGCATGGGTTTGGGCTTCAATTTTGGGGTTTAAGCTCCTAAGTCCATTTTCAAGAAGATTTCGGGTCTTTCTCTTGCATTCAAGCTCTGCATGTTCTCAACATTAAGCTTCATCATGGGCCAATCAAACTGAGCACCCATAGTTCACCCCCTATTATAGGCCGATCAAACCATGTCTACATTTTGGCCCTTAATTTTTTAAAAAACCAAATGCATCCAATGATAATTTTTTGAAAAATCACATGTAAAAGAGAGTAATAAACAAATAAAAGGATATTCTTATTATCTAAGTTTCAACCAGGGATCGAGTTTTTTGAGATTTGTGTCATTAGCCTCAGTGTTTGACAAAAATCAAGAAGTTGAATCTTTCTTCTAACAAACTTTAGGAAATTCATGCCATCAACCTTGGTGTTCTACAAAAACTGAGAGATTGAATTCTTCTTTAATTAAACTTTAGGAAATTCATACAATTAGCCTTGGTGTTCTACAAAAACTGAGAGGATGAATCCTTTAAAAATTCATTCCATTAACCTCGATGTTTACAAAAAATGAGAGGTCAAATTCTTCTTTAATCAAACTTTAAGAAATTTACGTTGTCAGCCTTGATATTCTACAAAAACTGAGAGGTTGAATTCTTTTTCAATCAAACTTCAGGAAATTCATGTTGTCAATCTCGATATTCTATAAAAACTGAGAGGTTAAATCCCTTAAAAATTCACACTGTTAGCCTTAGTGTTCTACAAAAATTGAGAGGTCGAATTCTTCTTTTAACAAACTTCAAGAAATTCATGTCGTCATCCTCGGTGTTCTACAAAAACTGAGAGGTCGAATTCTTCTTCAATCAAACTTTAGAAAATTCACGCCATCAGCCTTGGTGTTCTACAAAAATTGAGAGGTCAAATTCTTCTTCTAACAAACTTCAAGAAATTCACGTCGTTAGCCTCGGTGTTCTATAAAAAATGAGAGGTTGAATCCCTTAAAAATTTGCATCGTCAACCTCGATGTTCTACAAAAATTGAGAGGTTAAATCTCTCTTCTAACAAACTTCAGGAAATTCATGTCGTTAGTCTTGGTGTTCTATAAAAACTAAAAGGTTGAATCCCTTAAAAGTTCAAGCTGTCAGCCTCGGTGTTTGATAAAAACTGAGAGGTTAAATCTTTCTTCAGTCAAACTTCATCTTTTCAACTCCTTACACTTTTCCTTTCTCTCTTCTTTTTTCATAAAATCTTGTTATTTTACCATAAAAGCCCCTCCCTTTCTTTCTTTTTTTTTTCTTTTTCTTTCTCCTTTCTTTTCCTCTTCTCTTCTTCCTTTCCCACGCTTATTCTTTTTCAAAAAAATGGACACCCGAACGCTTGCTCCATCCCAGTGGATTTTTCCTTCTCTCTTCTTTTTTCATAAAATATTTTATTTTTTACTATAAAAGCCCCTCCCTTCCTTTCTTTCTTTTTCTTTCTCTTTCTCCTTTCTTTTCTTCTTCTCTTCTTCCTTTCTCGCGCTTATTCTTTTTAAAAAAAATGGATGCCTGAATGCTTGCTCCACCCCAGTGGGATCTAGTGCCTCTACCCCTAGAGCCTCTTCAGACTCTTGGATTCACAGTTAGGGATAAGATTCTGCTCATCGTGAGTCTAGGCATGCATATTTACTCCTCGGCCTCCGGAGAGGTTAGTACCCCATTTACTTAATTTTTCCTGCAAATGATCATTGGGTTATGATTAGAAAACATTCATTTATTATTAGAAATAGGAATGGACTTAATTTAATTGAAAGATTAAAGAAATTAAAAGAAATTAAAAACTGTCTGTGTTCTTCAGTCATGAAGAGGCATCGCCTTTTTAATGAGGAAATTGCCTCCTTGATTAGGTGAGCTTGATCAAGGAGAGTCTTTGTATCTTTGATAGAAATTTAATTGCTCTCCCATAATTTATAAAAGCATCGCCTTTTCTTGCTGAGGCGATCACCTCTTCACTAAGGCGTCGCCTCCCTGACTGTTCTTAATATTGTTTATGTATTTAATTTCAATCAAATTATGCAAATTTTGACTTCCCTGTCTACTTTCAACATGACGTGCACACTTTCAAAGGCATAGGGAGCTTCAGTGGTGCTCGTGTCTGGTATGATGAGTTCACAAGCGACATCAAAGATCGAATTTAAGAGATGGGATTCGAGGACTTCATTATGTCACTGCCAGATACTCAAGGGTGGACTGACTATCAACCACTGAATTCTTTGATGGAGAGGTGGTTTGAGACCACTCATACCTTTCACCTCCCTTTCGGTGAGTTGACAGTGGACCCTGTCTCGTTTGGTGCTATCATCAGGATCGTATGCACTGGAGATGCTGTCCCTTTCAACACGAGCATCCATTAGAAGACTCTAGATTGGGTGGCCTATATTGAGCAGCTCCTCGGCAGATCCCAGACATGAAAGGGACCCGTACGATCAAGATTAACTGAATTCACAGTCTCAACACTCGAGCTAGAGTTGAGGCTATTACGACTGATCGAGAGATTGACTAGGTGGTAAGGGCATTCTTGGTCTATCTGTTGGGGACCACCCATTTTATGGACACTACTAGCTCTATCGACTTGATTTTCCTAATGACCTTTCAGGACTTAAATCGATTGTCCTTTTATGATTGGGGTAGCTACGCACTGGCCTATTTGTATAGAAGCATGGATGAGGTAGTTCGAGGAGCTAAACGATTTTATAACTTATGGTATGTCATCCTGGTGAGTAATCCTTTTCTCTTATTTTCTAAACTCTATTTTCCAATTACTTTAATTATTTATTAACAATTTTTGTTTATAGGTTTGGGCCTTGGAGCTTAAGCTGATTCGAGGGATCACTCATGTTAGTAATATTTACTTTCCGGCCTTGGCCCGGTAGGGTGGTATCCACTCGTGGAGGAGGCATTTGGCTCGTGTGCACATCCATTGGGAGTGGCTGAACTCCCTCACCTATAGTGAGGTACCTGCAAAATACAAAAATTCATTAGCGTAATAAAAATATAAGGTTAATTTACTTATCTATTTCATATTGCTACAGTTGCCTTAGGATTTTTGAGGCTCTCAGGACAGATGGCTTCTAGAGATGACCCACTAGAGACCATTATCCTTGCAACAAGCACTCTTTTATGGGCCCAACTACTGAGTTTGGTATCTCAATGAAAGGATCCTCCACTGGGACTATGGTACTTATGCTAGGCGCATTCCTGCATCACCCCCTATGGGTATGTTCTGAGCACACTTGCTAGAAGGTGCTGAGCTGGCTCGAGCGGTTGTAAGGGATCTTGTGGAGGACCATACTGTGAGGAGCAAGAGCTACTACTTGGACTTTGTCTAAGCCAACCTACTACAACAGGTGCCTCTTATTACTGATATTCCTACCCGGGTACTCATTTGACTTCATTTGTTCCTTTTTTATCCCTTCAGATCATATATTAACTCGACCTTTTATTTGTAGATGGCGACCACAGGTCCTACTCATAGATCTAGGCCTCATGCACTTGAGAGACCACTCTAGTGTCCTCACACTAATAGTGGAGAGGGTACTTTGGCTGGAGCACCACCTCGTAGAGCCCCTGTTGGATCTAGCTCACAAGTGGTTGTTGGTTCCTTGACTAATAAACTTGACTTGGTGGCTCATTGTTGGGTGCCTCTAAGAGAATTATCTCGTGAGTTCCTGATATTAGATGAGAGTATGTCACCAGCATGCACTCCTGATGCTACTTACATAAGCCTTTTCCTTTTCCTACTTTTATAATTAAAGTCAATAAAGCATTAGTAATAACTAACATTTAATCATACAGATTCCTCTAGATCAGGGAGTGTATATGTATCACCTAAATAAGGCTCAGTGGGACCATTTGATGTGCATCACTTAGAGGTGGAAGGTAATAATTTTTCCTATTTTTATATGTATGCATGCTCATATGAGTGCTTACCTTAGGTCATGTATGGACAGGATCATGACGCGATCAATCAGGCCAGGATAATGACCCTCTAGTCCCAGGTTATTGCTCTTCAGGTCAAGGAAGAGGAAGATGAGGAAGAAGAAGGAGAGGACATTAATGATAATGATGGCGATGGTAAAGATAGGATGAAGATGGTGGTGATACATAGGTTACCAAGTTAGAGGCATCATAGGCTAGGTCCCCTTTTTGTTATTCTCTAATCTCTAATATGGACATATTATTTTTATTTCATTTTAGATGTTTATATTCATATGTGACTAGTTAAACCAAATACTTTACAAAATTCATCATTTGATCCAAAAATTTTCCATTAATAAATTAAAATAGGAAGAATTGCATCAAATAATACAATAAAAATATATGCCCCTAAACTGTCAGAGGCAATCATCTCATCAAAGAGGCATCGTCTCTTTATGATGTGGTGATTGAAAATTACCTCTTCATGATGAGGTACTGCTTGATCAAAGGGTCAATTACCTCATCACCTATTTGCAGATCCCCTCTTTTAAACCCCATTCTCTTCACACTGCATTCTCACACTTGCACCAAAACCCTCAATTTTATTTCTGCAATCAGTTTCAAAACCCTAAAATGTGACTGAAAGGAGCCTCAAGCAACTACAAACAATCTTGAAAGGCCTTGATGGTGGATCATTGGCAAGGCTGGAACCCTTTCATCTATCTACTTTCAGATCTCTCCATGCAAGGAAGATCAACTTCCCCTTCCTTCATGTTGTAGCTTAATTCTAGGACCTAAGTAAGAATGTTCTCCATTTCAACACATTAGAGATATGCCCCCTGCTTGAAGAATTCAAAGCTATCTTGGGCTGTCAATTAGATTCTATTTGTCAACTTGCAATCCCTCATATTGGAACTCTAGATTTACACTCTATTCAGTATCAAATGGCATGGATGTTCAATCTCCAGCCTCAATCTTCATTTCATTACATTTCCTGCTCTGAGATCCTATTAGTGTCTTTTTTTTAAAATGTCATTGGTGTAGACAAAAGAGAAGTCTATTGGCCCTGGATGATGGCCTTTAGCCTGTACGCGTAGTTCCTACTGGTTTCCTCTTTTGGCAACTATGACTCAAAAATCCTCCATATACTGGATCAAGTGGAAACAAGGTTCAATCCTTTCCCCGTCATTTTGGTAGAAACTATCATCAATCTAGATAATTTCTCAGAGACTAGGAGATTTGTTATTGGAGGTTAGCTCCTATCACTGTTTTCTACTATCCTATCACCTTCATTCTTTCATTTGTCACTCTTGCAGATATGGCTTCATAAAAAACTAAGATTGCCAGAACCCCATGAGATATTATGCATTATAAGGCAAAACACTATCGAACCATACGGCTTCATCCTATCCCAATAGATATCCATAGTTGGTTATCAACATTCCCTAACACAATGATCCGTTAGATATGTCCATGGTGGAGACTTCAGCACTTGACCATGCAAACTTACATATATTATGTTCAGATAGCATGTCTCCATTTTGCCACCTTTTATAATCCAGCTTGCCTTTACAGGTAATATGGGTAAAAATAGTTAATTGTAGAACTTGTACATGAGTTTGAGCCAAGACCACTTACTCAAAACTTCCTCGATAAATTGGTTGCGACTTGGCCATGCATAATCATTCCTTTAATTATGATGAAGACCTATATACTGATGATCAATACAAGGCATGGATCTAGTTACAACAAATAGAAAAGGATGAATTCATAAGACACAAAAGAATAAAAGAGTTGCAGATGTTGAGTGTATAAGGTGAAAAGCAAAAGAAAAGAAGACTAAATTAGTTTATAGGATCAAATCTTTACTTTACCCTTTTTGTTAAATGGAGTTTCCTTTTTAGTTAAACAGTATGTAAGGAACACTTAACGTAATATTTAACAATAATAAAGGTGATCCATTTCATTTAATTTAAGCACAAGATGACTATATATTTTGCTTTTGATACAACTCTTGTTGTTGATTGGATTGCCCTTGTAAGTTTTCTAATTAACTATTTTTCACTCTCTCTCACTTTTTTACATGTCCTTAACAATTTCCTTGACTGCCTTTTTCAAGGTTTTCAATCCAGTAGGACTTTATTTTTATTTTTCACTTTTGGTCTCTAATTTTTGCCTATATAGCCTCTTTTTGAGGTTTTCTCCCTAGCGAGACTTTTATAGAAAGTACTTCTTAAGCTTATCTAGGTTGATGGGCTCTTTGAACTTGTTCCCTTCTAAGTCAGATAAAACATTAGCAACCTTAGAGAATAATTTCTTCACTACATAAGGACCTTCCCAATTCAGCTTGAACTTTCCTTGTAGGTCCGTCATGATCGGCTTTATGAGCTTCAGCACCAAATCACCCTCCTTAATCTTTCTTTACTTAATCTTTTTGTTATAAGCTCGAGTTATCCTTTTATGATACAACTGAGAATGATACATAGCTTTCATCCTCTTCTCATCCAATAATGTCAGCTGCGCCAACCGGCTTTCTACCCACTGATACTCAGGGATTTTGGATTCTAAAAAGACTCTTAAAGATCGAATCTCAACCTCCACTGGCAATACCACTTCACAACCATACACCAAGGAGTATGAAGTAATGCTAGTTAATGTTCTAACAGTAGTTCTATATCCCTATAGT
Source organism: Mallotus nudiflorus (assembly GCA_947683625.1). NCBI lineage: Eukaryota > Viridiplantae > Streptophyta > Magnoliopsida > Malpighiales > Euphorbiaceae > Mallotus > Mallotus nudiflorus. Next base: position 475,151 of record CANTUR010000985.1, read on the forward strand.
GCAAACTGTAGATAATCAGCCCAATCCTGGTAATTTTCCATCATTTTAGCCAAAATCTTCTTTATATATTTATTTGTGACTTCCACTGTCTCATTTGCATGTGGCCTATATGGAGATGACATGTGATGTTTGATATTGTATTCTTTTAACAATGTAGCTGCCTCCACTAGAAATTGTACATAATTATCGATGACAATATGATAAGGCAGCCTATATCTACAAATTATGTTTTTCTCAATAAATCTTATCATTTGCTTTGAGCCAATATTAGTATAAGATTTAGCTTCGACCCATTTAGAGAAATAATCAATTGCCACCATAATGTATCAATGACCATTTAATGGTTTTGGCCTTATCTCTCCTATAATATCAATTCCCCAAACTACAAATGGCCAAAGAGAAGTCATTCCTGGAAACTCCATGGATGGTAAATGACTAACATCCCCATAGGCTTGATAGTTATGGCATCTCTTTATGAACTTAAGATAATTCGTTTCCATGGTCAGCTAGTAGTAACATTGTTAAGCTATTTTTTTTGCTAAGACTATCCCATTCATTTATGACCCACATACTATTTCATGCATGCTTCTATAATTTTACGGGCCTTATCCTTATCGACACATCTCAGGTGGACTCCCATTGGCATTCTCTTATACAACATGACATTATAACTAATAAATTATTAGGACAACATCCTTAAGGACATGCATTCTTTCTTATTTGTGTTTACTAGAAACTATCCCATTTCCAAATATCGTTGTAAATTATGAAACTAGGGTTTTTCGATAGTATCAACTAACATCACCCTTATCTCTTTATAACAAGGTTTCAGGACTTTACTAAAACAAGGGTCTTGACACTTACTAGTTTTCCACTCTCCCATACAGAAGCCAAAGTAGCTAAAGCATCAAATAGTTAATTCTTATCCTGGGGCAAATGAATAAACTTGCATTAGGTAAAAGATAACAAAATAGTAGCCAAATAGTCCCAATCTAGTTGTAATTTATCTTTCTTCACCTCTCATTCTTTTGATGCCTGCTTTATCACCAGTATAGAGTCACCATACACTGTGATCTCTTCTGCCCCTACATTCCAGAGCATTTATATGCCAAAGATATAGGCCTCGTACTTGGCTTGGTTATTGGTTACTTCGAACCCTAACCTTTTCTCCATTAGGATCATTTTTCCTTCTAGTGTGATTAGAATTACACCAATGCCTACCCCCTTGTTATTGACTACTCCATCGAAGTACATTCTCCACCCCTGGATCTCAATTACTCCTAAATGCTCATCTGGAAACTCTAACTCCCATTCTTATTCATCATCGACTGGACTCTAAGCTAAGAAGTCAGCTATCACCTTACCTTTTACTACCTTCTTCACCACATAATCTATATCGAACTTAATAAGTATCACCAGCCATCTAGCTAATTTTCCTGTTAGCGAGGGAGTCTGTTGGAGGTATCTAAGAGGGTCATACTTAAAGATTTCCTGCACTCTGTGAGATTAAAAAACCCTTAGTTGCCCAAATCACGGCCAAACACATCTGCCCTACCAGGCTATAGTTGGCTTCATACGATAAAAGTTTCTTGCTCAAGTAATACATTGCATGCTCAACCTTCCCTTCACCTTCTTGAGCCAACATCATGCCTACTGCTTCTTTTTCAATTGCCAAATAGAGAATTAAGGGTTTGTTTGGCTTCAGTGGCTGTACGACTAAAGGATTCATCAAATAATTATTAATAGCTTCAAAAGCCTATTGACATTTATCATCCCATATTACTGGTTAATTTTTCCTCAAGAGCTTAAAGATTGGTCCACAAATAGTAGTCAACTTGGCTATGAATCTACTAATATATTGCAATTGCCCAATGAACCCTCTGACTTCTTTTTCATTTTTTAGTGTAGGAATCTCCTTGATTGCTCTAACTTTATCTAGGTCCACCTTTATTCCTTTATGGCTAACAATGTATCCTGGTAGCTTTTCAGACGTCACCTTAAAAACACACTTCTTCAGGTTTAACCTAAGATTGTACTTCTCTGCTCTTACCAGAAACTTGTCCAGAGCCTTAAAGTGCCCTTCTCTAGTTAGAGATTTCACCATCATATCATCCACATATACCTCTATTTCTTTGTGGATCATGTCATGCAGCAAGGTGGTAGTCATCCTCTAATACATAGGCCCTGCATTCTTTAGTCCAAATGGCATGACCAAGTAACAGCAGATACCTCGTTCGATGGTTAAAGATGTTTTCAGCTTATTGATTACTGCCATCATAATATAATTATATCCTAAGAAACTATCCATGAAGGAGTACATCATGCTAGAGACCGTACTATCAACTAGTGTGTCAATACGCAGTAAAGGAAAATCATCTTTTAGGTAGGCCTTATTTAAATATTTGTAATCCATGCACATTCTAACCCTTCCATCCTTTTTGGGGACTAGGACTATATTTGCTAACCATTGTGTATCTTCTACCACTTATAGGAACTTTACCTTCAGCTGCTTTTCAACTTCTTTGATCAATGGAGCCTATTCTGGCCTCAAACCTCTTCGTTTCTATTTAACTAGCATGATGTGGGGATAGTAGGGATTCTATGTTCTGCAATCTCCCTTTTAATCCCTAGCATATCCTCATAGCCCCAAGCAAATACTTTCTATCTTCTTTTTAAAGTTTCTTTCATTTTTTCTCTCTCATTAGGAGTTAAATCAGAAGCAATTAGTATATTTTTAGGGTTATCATTTGTGTCTAAATTAAATAATGTAGTTTACATAGAATTAATGTCAAATATATGTATAAAATGATCATCACAAATAGAATAACCATTAGGAAACACATCACACAAGTAAGCAAATTCAAATTTCATTGCATCAATTTTTTAGAAAAACACATCATCAATTTCAAATAAGTTTGCAATAGAAACATCAAAATCACCATAAAAGATATCGGTGATGCAATTCAAGATGAAGGTTTCAAGATCCAACTCCTCTTCTTGATCATCAGTAGCTTGGATCTCCTCAATAGCAATGTCCTTTTCTAACCGTGGGTAAACTAGTTCTTCAACCATGTCTTCTTCAGTAGTAGACCCTTTGATCCCATCAACGTAATCAGCAAAAATTTCAAACCCGGGGACCATCTTTCCAATTAGCATCAATGGCTTAGGAGTTCCCTTGTATGGATAACCAATTCCTTCTCTATCAAAAACATCCCATAATCCCTGCTTTTCAGTTTCAATCATAACTTCTTCTTCATCTTCAGAATCCTTGGGTCCAGAATACCCAATTCCATACTTTAAAATAAAGACTTTTAGCTCCATAAACTCAGGTGGCCTATTCTGCTCTTTTCCTAATCCTAAGCCAGGCATGAACTGTATACTATTCATCATGTTCATGACCTTCTCATCCAACTGATCTTCATAAAGCACACAAACCTCAAAACTCGGGCTAATAGGAATCTCCTTAGGAGTGAACTTCAAAGCAGCAACAGCATCTTCAGTTTCTACTGAAATCGTAACCACCTTCCCTTCATGTGGAAACTTAATTTTTTGGTGCACAGTGGATGGTACACCTCCTAAGGGATGGAACTATATTAGAAAGCTTGAGATCATCAACAGTCAATTCTAGCTTGGGCAAAATATTAAGAGGGCATACATTTATGGCGAAACCATTGTCCACTATCACATAGTAAGTTAATTTTCCTTTTGCTTCAGCCTTAATGAACAAGGCTTTGTAATGATCCCTTCCTTCCAATGGTAAATCATCATTAGTGAACATCATAGCACCCTTAAGACATTTCATTAAGGAGCTTACCATTTACTTGAGAGTGTAGGCCTTGGGGACTTTTTTCTAATCCAAGGATTGAACTAAAGCCTCCCGATGTGTTCTAGAATTCATCAATATCTCCCATATGCTTGCCATAGCTTTTTGATTTTTCTTTGATTTCTCCTTTGATACCTCTTCTTCGACCCTCTCATTCCCAGTTTCTTTTTCAGCTTCAGACACCGAATTTTCTCTTTTTTAGCAATCCTCTTAACTGTTTGAATCTCTCTCTCCTCATCACTATCCCATATATCCACTTATATAAGTCCCCCTTCATCATCAGAGCTCCAGATGTCTAGAACTTTAACTCACAATTCAACAGGTTATGGGTCAGGTTGAGGTGTATTTTATGTAGTAAGGCTAGGTTATGATGGACTTAGTTTAAGGTCAAATTTTGGTGGGCTCGGTTCAACATCCATAAAAGAGTTCATGACTTACTCTTCTATGAAGCCGGTATTAATCATGAGAATGGGTGCATTTGGTGGTGGAACGTTTTAATAATTGGGTAAAGGGTTATTTTAAGTGTTTGGCTTTCTGGTCTCAGGGTCAATGATTTTGCCTGAATCAATCAAATCTTGAATTTTATTTTTTAATTGGGCACAACTGTCAGTATCGTGGATAATGGCTTGATGAAACTTATAATAAAGTTTCAGGTTGGCATTTGGTAAAGGTTGTTTAGGGGTTAAAGGTTATAAGACGTTATTCTCCATTAACTTCCCAGGACTTTTAAAAGCAATCTACCCAAATTATAGAATCTTTGTGGTTATCTGATGGCATTGATTTATACATTACTACTTTATCCATTAGCTTCTTTACCCCTAGATCGGCCACCAATGAATTTCTTTTCCTGAGCCAAGTTAGACTCTTTTTGGATTCCAAATCTATACAACTCTTCAAATTTCAAATTCTGAGATCTGTCAGCTTCTTGGACAATAAGGAACATAACCTTTGATTGTTATCATTAGTTAATGGGATTCAGTAGGGCGGTGTCTCATCTGTGCTAATTTTCCCTTCCACCTTGTCAGGTAGTCAGCAAAAGACTCATTAAACCTCTGTTTAGTATTTTGCAAGTCTCTCAAACATACCTCCATCTAAGCATTCAAACTATATTTCTTTTCAAATGTAGTACATAGCTCTTTCCAATCACTTTGCATGTGTGGTTCCAAGGTATAATACCAATGGATAAGAGCCCCCTCCAAGGACATTAGGAACTATTTGATTATTTGAGCTTTATTCAGTCCTGTCGCCTTCATATAAGTCACATATTACTTCAAATGCAAGTGCAGATCATTAGTCCCGACATACTTCTTCATGTTGGGGAACTTGAATTTTTAGGGTAAAGGATCATCATCCTTATCTAAATCGAAGTTGGTGTAGTCCATTGGGGTATCAATCCCCTTTTCCTTCATCATCATTTGAATTTAGGCCATGGCCTTGGACATGTTCTTGGCCCAATCAGACTTTTATATTATTTCAAAAATGTTCACATTCTATTGGACTATTGGTTCTGCTAGTAGAGTTTCTTGATCATCTTCTATTTGTTGCCTTATAGAGGTTTCAACGTTAAGATCAAAACGTGGTGGCTGGACTGCTGGTTGTTTCTATCTGGCTGGCCCCATTATCTCTGCCATCATTTCCCTCATGACTGTTTGAGTTTGTTCAGCCATTTCTCTTTTCAACTCCTCCTTCAAAGCTTCAAGATCAAAACTTGCCATTGTTACTTTTTTAGGAGTTCTAACCAATCATCCCAAGTCAGACTATTTTTAACCAGATGAGAAGTATGAATTTATATCTACAACCACCATAGGTTAGAACTATGCATGACATATATGCATGATATACAGTTCATTTATTTTATTATTTTGAAAAAAAAGGAAAATAAATACACATTATTTACACAAAATAAAGAGACAAACAAAAAGCTCTCAAATGATAATCTCCGCCCTTATTTCTCCCACACACACGTTCAATGGTGAGTCTCTTGTCTTAGGATTTTTGGTCTGGGTCTTAATCATCAACAAAGGATGGTAAAACTGACGTACATGTGAAAACTCTTGAGACAGTTCAAATAAGTAGTGAATTCTTTATATAAATCCAAAGTCCATTCTTAATGGGCCAACATTTACCATTAAAGGCCCAACTTATTTGTCAAGGTCCATAAGGTAAAAATAGGCATAAAAGGCCCATCTTGACAAGGTCTATTTATAATGGGCTTGAATAGGCATACGGCCCATTTTGATAAGGTCCATTTATAATGGGCTTGGGATTTAATTTGAGAATCCGCTATATGGCATAAAACACATGCATTTGGGGAAAAAACTTAAGGAAAATTGCTAAGTCATTACATAAGCTTAAGTCTCAGGTAGTAGGCTATGGCTCCCACAACAATATACCTCTATTTACGTCTCCCTACTCAAGGGTCCATACAACACGGATAAGTACATGCTACAAGTGACAATAATTAAGTATTCCACCACCAGGTTTGAATGAAATGTAAGTAGCAAAATAATTATTATTATCGGGTTAATTGGGACTTTAGTGCTCATTATGTGCAAATATGTGTAGTGAATGCAAAACAAATGCAAAGGAAATAAGAGAATAATTAAAAATGATAAAATACAAAAACACTAGAATCAGTTTCTCTATCCCTAGTGGAGTCGCCACTGTAGGCGACGAGGTTTAGCGCATATTCAAGTGTTTGACGACCATTGTAATGTGTGACCTCAAGGCTCACTAGGAAATATAAGATAGGCTTAGAGCCTAAATCAGAGAAGGAGTCGCCACCTAGATGAGAGCCGAGGCACACTGTACGGCAGGCGGATTCCATAGAGGTTCCCATAATCCGTCATCAGAGAACGGGTTTAGAAACTAGGTATGGGCTTTTAGAATGCCTACCCAACCTTACGGTTGGCCTCTGTTTGTGTTTTATATTTTATTACCTTTAATTATTCAATTATTTCCTTATTTACATGCTAGTTGTAATTATTTCTAGTCAACTTTCAATTTTATACTTTAAGTCCAAGTTTGCACATTAATCCAAATTCATACATTTTGAAGGTGATTCACTATAAGCAATACAAAATACTTATAAAATAAGAATAAATAAATAAGTACACATGCAAAGAAATGGGGGAGGCGAATAGACTATAACCCTTTTTACATGCAAAACTGAATAAAATAAACATAAAATAAACCAAAAGTAAACTAAAGAGAAGATAATAAATAGGAAACAAATTGAAAATAAACTAAAATTAAACCAAATAAAAGGGAAATGAACTTTATAAATCTTTAAGGAAGAGTAACTAATTGGTAACCGTGAGTCACCCTGTCACTTTCCTATAAGTAATCCAAAACATTAATTTCCCATAATAATAAGAATTCTACTACATAAAACTACAAAGCTAATTCGTGGATCAAATCAACATAAATAAGCATGATAAATAAGTAGATATTAATTATACAAGATGGTGAAATGATCAAGTAAAGAATACTAGGACATAAAAAGATAAAGTTATAGGGAAATGTGAATCATACAAAATAAATAAAGAGTACTAAAATAGAATTATACATAGCACTGCTGATGTGGCGACTGCCTCAAGTCATAAAGGTGATTTCATTTCACCTTAAGACCAAGGGATGGCGCCTCTTTGAAGAGGCATCACCTGACTATCAAACAAAGTAATGAGTTTTTGACCTTTTAACCCTTATGCAAAATAACTTCTCATGCAAATAACTAAAAACCAGTGACTATATTTAATAATTTAAGTGATCACACCATCAATATAATAAGAAGCAAGTAGTAAATCTAAAATAAGTAAGCTAACAAGACTTTTATAACTCTATAACTCAAGATTTAGAAAAATGAGGATTATTAATAATTATGAAGCCTGTTTTCCAAAATAGTTGGCCCTTAGAAGTTGTTTTTAGTCCAAATCTTCACTTGAATGCTAGAGGTCACCTTCTTCTCCCTTAAAAAAATGACTTTTTAAGCTAAGTTTTCCCTTTTTTCCTCAAGAACATCTCCCCTTTTCCTTCAAAATTTTTCTCCCCTTCTTTTTCTTCTGAAAAGTTTTCTAAAGTTGCTAATTTGTTCTCTCAAATCCACTTTTTAAATGCCATGCCTAAACCATAGCCCTCCTTTTTCACTCTCATTATTACATTTTTTAGCCCTTCCCTTTTTCCAAAAATTTTCTCCTCATGTAATAGGCTCAGTTTCAATGGGAAGTGGGCCCATCAATTTGACCACCATTGTCACCAATGCATTTAATGTAGAGGCAAGTGGTTGCTATAGAGGCGACGCCTCATCGAGGTCGCTGCTATAAAGGTAGTGCCTCTTCGATAAGGCGTTACCTTTCTGGCCCTGGCCTTGAACTAGGCCTTTGGGCCAAAGTGGGCTTGGACTCATTTTCTATTGGTTTAGTTTTGTATGGATTTGGGCTTGAAATTTTAAGTTTAAGCTCTTAAGTCCATTTTCAAGAAGATTTCAGGTCTTTCTCTTGCATTCAAGCTCCGCACGTTCTCATCACTAGGCTTCATCGCAAGCCGATCAAACCGAGCACCCATAGTTGGCCTACTATTATGGACCGATCAAACCGGGTATCTACAATAAGATAGAAATTAACCTAATTAAAATAGGAAACATACTTTTAATTAAATTAGAATTATATTTTAATTAATTTAATTTTTATAAGAGATAAAATAGAAGTTAACCTAATTAAAATAAGAAATAGACTTTCAATCAAATTATAATTATATTTTAATTAATTAATGTTTATTTTTGTAGTAAAATAACTAAATTATCTAATTTTTATATAATAATAAGTGAAGATTTTTTTATAATTATATATATATATGTACGAAGAGTGGGAGGATATACAAAATTACAAAAAAGTATTCACCCATTATTTGTAAAGCTGGATAATTAAGGAATTTACTAATAAAAGTAAAATATAATTAATTAAAATATAATTTTAATTTGATAGAAAGTCTATTTCCTATTTTAAATAGGTTAACTTCTATTTTCTATTTTATCTCTAATAAATATAAATTATTTTAACTGGATTAACTTCTATTTAATTATTATATTAAATTTAATAAGTAAATAATTAAAATCAAAATTAATAAATTTTATGATAATAGGAAAAGTATATAATTTATTTTAAAAGTATATATTTTTATAAATTTAAAATTAATGAATAAAAAATAGAGCATATAATTTGTTTAAAAGTATATTTTCTATAAGAAAAATAGTATAATTATTGCTTTTAGATATTTTTATAAAATTTTACAAAAAAAAATAGTTAAAATTAAATTAATTAATATTTATCATTTAATTATTAGTTGAACTTAAAAAATTACATCAAATTAATTTTTATGTAAATAAAAAAGTTAATATTAAAAATATTAAAGAAATAAAGTGTCATAGTTCAAATAAAAAATTTACTAAAATTGTAATAAATTATAAATTTAATGGGGTTGTAATATTTAAATTATTATATAAAGAAAATATAAATTTTATTATTTTTAAATTTTTTATTAACAAATAACTAATGATTTTTTTATTATCGTATTAATTATGACCATGTTTTTTTTTTTATATAAAATTAATTTTAGAATTAAGAAAAATTAATTATAAAAAATAATAAATAATATCATTTAACTATTTAAATAAAAAATTTATTAAAATTACAATAAATTATAACTAATATCAATAACTAATATCAAGTTGTTATATAAGTAAATAACGTTGTTATTATTTTAAAAATTTTATTTAATAATAATAATAATAATATATTTATTTATTTATTTATTTATTATATATCACGAGTTAAATAAATTTTTTAATTTATCTATAAAACACATAATTATTTATTAATATATATAAATAGTAGTTATTTATTAGTGTATATATATATATATATATATATATATATAAACTTCAAATTTATAAGGTAAAATTTTAATATATATTTTTTTTTAAACAATAAAATTTTAACATGTTTGTCCGCCATGGAACCCACGCTTCAATCAAAAGTCACCAACTATAATATTTAGATGGCCCGTAACACCCTGTTCCTGTTGCAGGCCACTGTCTTGGACTAAAACCGCATGGATATAGAGGGCCAGCAGAGCATTACATTGAAAACTATGATGACGAGACATGGTTGGCCATTCGAACCAAAAGTCATGTCCATTATTATTATTTTCTTTTCGGAAAGAATTCATGTTCATTAAGCTGGATCCGTGCCTGAAAAAACTTTTTTTCATTTTGTAGACAAGATAGAGTGAGCCTGCATTGAACCCCTTACATGTAAACAAATAGCGCGGCCGCATGGTCCAATGATCTTTTATATATTTTTCCGATAGTAATTCTAGGTATTATTGTGTGTAATGTAGGATTAGCGGTTGTCATTTATTGTGAAATAAGAATTGAATTGCTTAATTTATTATAGAACTAAACTTAAATTTAATAATATTTAATTAGAAAAAAATATTTTATAATAGAATGATTTTAAGAGAATTTTGAGGGTTTTGAGAGAATTTAGAAAACAATAATATTGAAAGAATTTGGAGAGTAATCTATCATTTTTCTTCTTAACCTTCTCATTAATGAATTTCAATCTCTTTATATAGAGATTTTTTTTTCACTATTTGAAAACTATTCTTTCACAAGCAATATATTGTTCATTCACAAACAATATATTGTTCATTTACAAGCAATATATTGTTCATTCACATTCATAATACTTCCCCTTTCATAATAATATTTTGCAACTGTCTCGTTAAAACCTTGCAAAATAAAATCCAGTGGGAAAACTTTAGCTTAAGGAAAAAGAGTACAGTGCATGATTTTCTCCCCTCAAGTTGATATGTATAATCTTCCTTCACATAGTATACAAATGTCACATTCCAATATCGTGAACGTGCTTTCTAAAGATTGTAGTTGGAAGCGCCTTTGTGAAAAGATCAGTTGAATTCTTGCTAGACTAAATATACTTAATATCTATATGATTGTCTTTTATTAGCTCGTGAGTGTATGAAAAGAATTTTGGAGGTATATGTTTGGTTCTATCACTTTTGATATATCTTTCCCTTAATTGTGCAATGCATGCTACACTATCTTCATATAAAATTATTAGACTTTTGTTGACTGGAAAACTACAAGATTCTTCAATATGATGTGTCATTGATCTAAACCACACACACTCTCTACTTGCTTCATGTAGTGCAATAATTTCAAAATGATTTGAGGAAGTAGCGACAAGCGTTTGTTCTGGGAACGCCAAGAAATTGTAGTTCCATTATTTATGAACACATAGCCTGTTTGAGATTTCGCTTTATGAGGATCAGATAAATGCCCTGCATCTGCATTACCAATCAATTCTTGTTTTGATTTGTTAGAATAAAATAAACCCAAATCAACATTTCCTCGAAGGTATTGAAGTATATTTTTGACCCCTTTCCAATGCCTTTTTGTTGGAGCTGAACTGAATCTTGCTAATAAATTGACTGCAAAAGAAATGTCAGGTCTAGTATAATTAGCAAGATACATTAGAGCTCCAATGGCACTGAGATATGGAAATTCAGAATCAAGAATTTCTTCATTTTCTTCACAGGGTCGAAATGGATCAATCTCAATATTGAGTGATCTGACGACCATTGGAGTACTTAAGGATTTGCCTTATCCTTATTAAAGCATTTCAAGATCTTTTCTGTGTAATTTGATTGATGCACGAATATCCCATTATCCATTTGCTCAATTTGTAAACCAAGACAATACTTGGTTTTTCCAAGATCTTTCATTTCAAATGCTGCCTTTAAGTATACTGTTGCTTTATGGATCTCATTTTCTATTCCAATGATATTTAAATCATCAACATATATAGCTATAATCACAAATCCGGATTTTTTTTCTTAATAAAAATGCATGGGCAGATAATATTACTCACATATCCTTTTTTATTCAAATAATCGCTTAAACTATTATACCACATGTGCCCAGACTATTTTAACCCATATAAAAATCTCTGGAGCTTGATCGAATACATTTCTTTGGATTTAGTACTTAATGCTTCAAGCATTTTAATCCTTCAAGGATTTTCATATAAATGTCAGTATCAAGTGATCCGTACAAATAAGCAGTTACAACATCCATAAGATGCATTTCTAATTTCTTAGAAACTACTAAGCTAATTAGATACCTGAACGTAATTACATCCATAGCAGGAGAATACGTTTCATCATAATCAATTCCTGACCTTTATGAAAAACCTTGAGCTATAAGTCTAGCTTTGTACCTTATTATTTCATTTTTCTCATTCCTCTTTCATACAAAGACCCATTTGTATCCTACAGGTTTCACAATTTTAGGCATAGGAATGATTAGCCTAAAAACATTTCGCTTGTTTAGTAAGTCTAATTCAGCCTGCATAGCATCTTTTCATTTTATCCAATCATGCCTATTTTGACATTCCCTGACTGATTTTAGTTCAGGATCATCTTTGTCATGATTTCACATGCAATAGTATATGAAAATATTTCATAACTTTCTTTATTTTCTATTTCTTCAGGGATATTTTCCTCGCTATCAGTATGATTATCTACTCCCTTTCTCTTTTGAGGATTTTTATCCTTAGAACCAATTGGTCTTCCACGCTTTTGGCATGTTTTAGACTCATGAGTGTCTTTACTCTTAGGTTTTATTTCTGGAATTTCAATACAGGTAGGAGCATTAGCTGCTGGTATATATGATTCAGTCACTCTTTTTGTATTAGTAAATGCATCTGGAAATTGATTTGCAATTGCTTGTAAGTGCACAATCTTTTGCACTTCTAATTCACATTGTTTTGTGTGAGGATCCAGATGCAATAATGATGGTTCATTCCATGAAATATCCCTTTTCCCTTCTTTCTCCCCTTTTCCTAATGTTGGGAAAGCAACCTCATTAAATTGGCAATCAGCAAAATGTGCTGTAAAAACATCACCAGTTAAAGGTTCAAGATATCTAATAATCGAGGGTGTTTCAAACCCAACATAAATTCCTAATCTTCATTGAGGACCCATTTTTGTGCGCTGAGGTGGCACAATGGGTATATATATTGCACAACCAAAAATTCTGAGATGGGAAATATTTGGCTCTTGACCAAATGCCAATTATAGTGGGGAGTATTTATGATATGCACTAGGTCTGATGCGAATTAATGAAGCAGCATGTAGGATTGCATGACCCCAAACTGAAATGGGAAGCTTTGTTCTCATTATTAATGGTCTAGTAATAAGCTAAAGGTGTTTAATCAATGATTCAGCTAAACCATTTTGAGTATGTACATGGGCAACAGGATGTTCAACAATGATCCCAGTAGACATACAATAATCATTGAATGCTTGAGATGTAAATTCACCACCATTATCAAGTCTTACCCTCTTGATTGTATAATCAGGCAATTATGCTCGTAATTTAATAATTTCAGCAAGCAACCTTGCGAATGCAATATTATGAGTTGACAATAGACAAACATGTGACCATCTACTAGATGCATCAATTAATACCATAAAATATCTGAATGGTCCACATGGTGGGTGAATTGGCCCACATATATCACCTTGAATTCTTTCAAGAAACATAGGTGATTCATTTTGAATTTTAGATGGTGAAGGTCTCAAGATTAATTTTCTGAGAGAACAAGCTACACATGACATTTCATTTGATTGAGGAATTCTTTGCCCTTTAAATGGATGCCCATGTGAATTCTCAATTATCCTTTGCATCATTACTGATCCAGGATGACCTAATCTGGCATGCCATAAATTTATTATTGAAGGATTATAAGATTTTTCTTTTACTGCCATATGTGATTCAATTACATGTATATACGTGTAATGCAATCCAGTAGGAAGTTTTGGCAGTCTTTCCAATACTTGTATTTTTCCTGATTCATAGGAAACTATATTTAAATATTTATTACCATTTATAGTAATGGATTGAGTATCATACCCATTTCGATATATGTCATCAAAACTCAACAAATTTCTTGTTGATTTTGGTGAAAACAAAGCTTCATCAATTATAAATTTTGTTCCATTTGGTAACATAAATTTAGCTTTGCCAATTCCTTTAAGCAGATCTATAGGACTTGATATTGTTTTTACAACTGCCTTTGTAGGCTTTATTTCAGAGAAATAATCTCTATTTTTCAAGATAGTATGTGTAGTACCACTATCTGGTATGCAGAGATCTCTAATATTGTCTTTATGTTGAGTACAATCCATATTCAACTTCAAAATAAATAAATACATAATTAATCAATTAAGGTAAAAACATAAAATAATTATAAAGTAGGACATTTTATTTAATTTGAAAATAACATACATAACAATAACATATTCTTCAGAATTGAAAATAAAATAGGTAATAACAACATACTTAAAATTATAGTTGTCTCAATTTCCATTGTCAGTAAAATCATTAGTAAATTCAGAAACATCTAGATGAGTTGTATCATTAACAGGAGTATGATGCTCATTGAAGTTTATTTTCTTTTCTTTGCCTTTCAATGATGCTTTATAAAGTTAGCAAAGATGTGGTGGTGTACGACAAACTCATGACCAGTGTCCTTTACTACCACATCTGAAACACACAATTTCAAACTTATGTTGGGGCCTTTCTTGAACACCACTGATGACTGATTTTAACTTCTTTTGAGGTTGATTCTGAGTTTGCTATGGAGTATTATTATATTTATTTCCACGACCACGGCCAAAGAATTGACCTCTTCCACCTCCACGACCTCTACCTCTACCTCTCCCACGTCCATGGCCATTGTAATTTTTATATCTGGAATAATTTGTAGCATTTACTATTAGAAATGCTACAGAGCCAGTGGGATGGGACTGATGATTTTTCATTAAGAGTTCATTATTTTTCTCAGCTACCAGTAGGCATGAAATTAGTTCAGAATATTTTTTAAATCTCTGCATCCTATATTATTGTTGTAGTGTAACATTTGATGCATGAAATGTGGAGTAATTTTTCTCCAGCATATCCTCATCTGTGACTGTCTGTCCACAGAATTTTAATTGTGATACTATTCTAAACATTGCAGAATTATAGTTACTCACTTTTTTGAAATCTTGAAATCGTAAAGCTCTCCATTCATTAGTGACTACTGGTTGTATTACATCTCTTTAATGATCATATCTGTCTTTTAGATCCTTCCAAAGAACACTTGGATCTTTGATAGTAAAATATTCACATTTTAATCCTTCATTAAGATGACGATGGAGAAAAATTATAGACTTGGCCTTATCTTGCAATGAGGTGTTATTATTTTCTTTTATGGTATCAATTAACCCCATTGATTGAAGATGCATTTCTACATCTAGAATCCAAGACATATAATTTTTTCCCGTGATGTCAAGAGCAACGAACTCAAGTTTTGCTAGATTTGTCATTATGATAAATAATAAAAAAAATATAACTCAATTAGAATTCATAAATTTGATGACTACTAAAAAAATCAAACATAATCAAAATTTACTGATTAATTATATCATGAATGAATATTGCAAGAAATAATAGCGGTACAAAAAATGATACAATAATACTTAAAATTATGTCAAATAGAAAATCATCTTCCATATAAATTATTCCTAAAACTATTATAATAGTCATGATCAAAACACAAATATAAATATACCAAATCATGTTTACAATTTAGAGTAAAGAGAGAAAGAGAAAATGTATGAATTTGTGTGAATAAATAAAATTTATAGCTCATCTATTTATAATGAAAAATATAGCCGTTTGTTACCGTTATGTTACTGTTGGTAATAAAAATATAGCCATTAGAAAATTTTTCTTAATATAATATATTGAAAAATAAATTATATAAAGTAAAATCAATAAATAATATTGATATGATTATTTATAGCAAGTAAGTTAACATAACGATATATATAAATATGGGGCAAAACTGCCCATTAATATAAAATGGGGTATAGCCTTCCATTAACATAAGTAATAAAAAAAATATAAATATGCATAAATATAAATTGGTAGGAGGCATAGCCATCCATAAGGTTAGAACCATTTCTAGCAATTTTTGGCATCAATGGTGTAGTTAGTAAAACAAAATAAAAAATAACAATTAATATAAAGTTAGATTGAAGAAATATATATAAATATGAATATATATAAATTAGTAGGAGACATAGCCATCCATGATAATATATAATCAAATAATATATTCATAATTATTAAATATTAAGAAATATGTACTTTATTTTTTTGACCGAGAGCTTTTTGTGCTGATAACGTGTTGTGAAATAAGAATTGAATTGCTTAATTTGTTATAAAACTAAACTTGAATTTAGTAGTATTTAATTAGGAAAAAAATATTTTATAGTAGAATAATTTTAAGAAAATTTAGAGAGTTTTGAGAGAATTTGGAGAACAATAATATTGAAAGAATTTGGAGAGTAATCTATCCTTTTCTTCTTAACCTTCTCATTAATGAATTTCAATCTCTTTATATAGAGATTTTTTTCACTATTTGAGAACTATTCTCTCACAAGCAATATATTGTTCATTCACAAACAATATATTATTCATTCACATTCATAATACCTACATATCTGCCCGCTCATTTCTTTCTGAACCTGTGAGAAACTGACCATTATTATGGCTGATATTTTCCTCAATTTTACGGTGGAAGCAACTCTATCAAGATTGCTTTCACTCATCACCCATGATATCACTCTTACCTCGAATCTCGGGGATGACCTCAAAGGGCTTCACAAATCACTCACCATGATTCGTGATGTCCTACGAGATGCTGAGAAGTGACAGATTGAAAGTGAGTTTATCAGGCTTTAGCTCAACAAGCTCAGATACAACCTATGATGCTGAAGATGTGTTTGATGAGTTGGCCTATCAGAATCTTTATCGAACGGTCGAGATGCAAGATCAACCAGGAACAGAGGTAAGCAGCTTTAATCCACTATCCAAATTCACTCGTTATGCTAAAAAGACTGCGTTTCATTTCAAACTGTCCAAAAAAGTTGAGAAGATAAATAAGTCATTGGCTAAGATTAAAAATGATGTTATTATGGTTCTTCGACTTGAACAAGTCTCATTATCTATAAATCACGAAGCTTTGGACTGAAAGACAGACCACGTACCTGACAATCGACTTTAGGGAGGGATCAAGATGTCTTCAAAATTGTGAAATTATTGAGTTGCTCCAGTAGTGACCAACCGGATCTTACAATTATTACCATCGTGGGCATGGGCGGTCTTAGTAAGACTACCTTGGCTAAACTAGTGTGTGAAAATGGGAGAAAGCTTTTTGATGTTAAAATGTGGATTTGTGTTTTTGATAATTTTAACGACCCAAAAATTTTTGGAGAAATGTTATAATGTGTCCGTAGAGTGGGGAGCTTGACCAACGAGGGTACAATCCTTAATGAGCTTGCAGAGCAGCTAAAGGGGAAGAAATTCCTTCTTATTCTTGATGATGCGTCGGATGAGGCATCAGAGAAGTAGGAAAAGTTAATAAGGCGGTTGTTAAAAATTAGTGGCAAGACTGGAAATGCCATTATTGTCACTACTCGCAGTGAGAAAGTGGCATCTGCAGTGGAGATTTCTACGACTTCTGCCATTACTGTCACTACTCCTGGTGAGGAAGTGGCACCGTAGCGAAGACTTCTAAAGTGTATAAGCCTAAGTTGAATTTCTTGTCAAATGAAGATTACTGGTACATTATTAGAAGAAGAGTGACTGCAAATGATATAATAGTCATCCCTACAGAGCTGATGGCTGCTAGAAAGAAAATTGCAAAATAAATGCAAAGGAGTACCTTTGGCTGCAAAAGTTTTGGGTGGGATGTTGATGAATTTAGAGAAGAAGGAGGAAGCTTGGTTGTCCATTCAGAATAGTAACATTTTGAATGCAGCAGTTGAAGAAACTAATGTAGCAAATAAAGAAAATAAAATGAAGGCTACATTGAAATTGAGTGTTGATCACTTGCCTCCATATTTGAAACCATGTTTTGCTTACTATTCAATTTTTTTGAAAGATTCTTTGATTGAAAAAGAAGTATTAATTCAACTCTGGATGACAGAAGGTTTCCTTGAGGCTTATAATGGAGATATGGAGAACATGTATTTTATTCACCTTCTCAGTAATTCTTTTTTTCAAGATGTAGAAATGGATAGACTAGGCAATATTGTAAAATGCAAGATGCATGATCTTGTGCATGATCTTGCAATGTCTCTCTTCAATTCTGAAATATTGACCTTAGAAAGCTATTCAAAAAGTTCTGAAAGCCATTCATGAGGAAACATGGACTTTTCAAGTATTCATCGTGTTACTATAGATAGTGAAAATGTAAAAAAATATAGTGGCAACTCTAAATAATGGTGGTAGGAAGTTGCGTACTGTATTCTTTTAAATGAAGTGTTAGCAAGCAAGCATGCTCTGAATATATTTGTCTCTAATTGATGCATGTTGTTTTCTTATTCTGATTTAAGACCTTTGTTAATTATGATTTACAGCATGCTTAATTTAGTTGCATGCTCAATTTACTTATAACACACACATTGATATTGTGTGCTACTTTTCAGCTTTTTAGATTACTTGTTTTAATTAATTTCTCTTATAATCATTAGCTTACTGTTTATTTAAGTTAAAGTTCATTTAATGAAAACTTAAGCAATTCAAGCTTCAGCTCTTTTTTTATTTTTCTTCTCTGAAAATCAACTATTAGTATCAGAGCTCTAGTGTTCTTAAGGGACTTATGCTAAAGTCCATTCTTTTTTTTTTTTTTGGAGAAAACAAGTAAGCAACCTATCTAAACCCAAACATTATCCCTTCTTCTCCTTTCTTTACTATTTTTCTTAGATTCAAAAAATAGCAAATGCTGCAGCACTAAGTGTTTTTTCATTCATTGCACCTCCCATTTTTAATGGTAACAACTATTCTTCGTGGGCTGTCAAAATGCAATGTTATCTTCAAGCTCTTGACTTATGGGAGATAGTTGAAACTAATAGAGATCCTCACCCTCTACCAAACAACCCAACAGTGGCTCAAATTCAATACTTCAATGAAGAGAAGGCTAAGAAATTCAAAGCCAAGAGCTGCCTTCATATAGCAGTCTCTAAATCCATCTTTGAGAAGATTCTTTGCTTTCAAACTGCTAAAGAAATATGGGATTACTTGAAGAAGGAGTTCCATGGCAATGACAAGACAAAGTAGATGCAGATTATGAATCTCAAGAGAAAGTTCATGCTTGATATAATGAAAGATAATGAAAATGTGAAGGATTTCACTAACAGAATTATAGCTCTTACAAATAAATCAAATTGCTTAGTAAACCTAGTACTAATCAAAGGATTTTTGAGCAAATCCTTGTTAGTTTGCCTAAGAAATTTAAGTCTAAAATCTCTTCACTTGAGGAATTAAAGGATATTGTTGCTATAAAGCTATTAGATTTGATAAATTCACTTGAAGCTTTTGAGACAAGGAGAGCTTTCAAGTATAATGGTGTGATTAAGGGAGCTTTTATGGCAAAACAGAAGCATGTCTAGTCTAGTGGTAGCATGGTGTTAGCAAATGGTGACAGTAGACAGAAGAATCATGTAGAAAGTAGTAGTGCAGTAGAAAAGAAAAGGAAAATCCTTGTGTACTCTCATTATGGTAAGTCTAACCATAGAGAAAAATTATGCTAGAGAAGGTCAGATGCTCATTACAAGATTTGCAAGCAAAAAGGACACATTGCAAGGATTTGTAGAAATAAAAAGCAAAATCAGCAAGCCCTTGTTACAGAACCCCAAGAAGTGGAGGAGAGGCTGTTCACGGCTATGTGTTGTCCAGACATGAGCAATGACAAGATTTGGCTCATAGATAGTGGCTGCACTTATCACATGACAACAGATGAAAGTCTCTTCAACAGCTTGGACAAAACATGTCAAACTAAAGTGAGAATTGGTAATAGGTCTAAAACACAAGCAAGAGGTAAAGGTGTTGTAACGATGAAGACACCTTCAGGTACAAAATCAATCTTTGATGTTCTTTATGTGCTTGAAATTAATCAAAACTTACTTAGTGTGGGTCAACTGCTAGAGAAAGACTTCTCCCTTATGTTCAAAAATAAATCTTATGTAATATATGATCCTAATGGTGTAGAGGTGTTATCTGTTAGGATGATTAGACTTACATAATTTAAGGAATAGTGAGGTTGCACTACCTAGTTCTGTTGATGTTTCAGAACTTTGGCACAAAAGACTTGGGCATTTTAGTTTTTTCTCTCTTGTAAAGATGTGTAAGCTTAATCTTCTGCACAATATGCCTGTAATATATGATGATGGTGTTATGTGTGAAGTCTGTGAGAAAGGGAAATAAAAAAGGCTCCCTTTTTCTGGTCAGTCATAGAGAGCTTCTGAAAAGCTTCAACTATTGCATATAAATGTTTGTGGACCAATGGGAATAAAGTCTTTGAATGGTAGTCAATATTTTATTACGTTCAAAGATGATTATTCCATAATATGTTGGGTCTATTTTCTTATAAGTAAGTCAAATGTTGCAGCTATGTTTTGGAAGTTTAAAGATTGGATTAAGAATCAAGCAGGGAAGAAATTGAAGATGTTGAGATCAGACAATGGCATAGAGTACAAATCAGAAAAATTTTAGAAATTTTGTGAAGATATGAGCATTGAGCAGTAGTTTACAATCACCAACACACCTCAACAAAATTGTGTGAGTGAAAGAAAGAAAGAATAGAACCATCATGGAAATAGCGAGTTATTTACTATTTGAGAAGGGACTACCAAAGAAGTTTTGGGCAGAAGCAGTAAATATTGTTGTTTATTTGCTCAAGAGGCTACCAACTAATGCCTTGGAGGAGAAAACTTCATTTGAGGCCTGGTATGGTTTTAAACCTTCTATTGCTCACCTCAAAATTTTTAGTAGTATTTGCCATGTTCATATTCCAGATGTGAAGAGAGGGAAGTTTGATGAAAAGTTTGAAATTGGTATCCTAATTGGCTATAGCTCGAATGCCAAAGGGTACAGAATTTACAAACCACACACCAATAAGGTGACTGTCCATAAAGATGTGAAAGTAGATGAACAAGCTAGCTGGAGTTGGGAAGATGGAGTTGTTGCACCAAAACAACAAAATCTTAAGTGGAAAGACCCCAGGAACAAGATGCAACTATTGATGAGCCTGAAATTTTAGTTAAGCACCATGACTCAACTGAGATTGAGGGTGGGCAGAAAACAAGAATGTTAGCTAATATTTATGAGCAATATAGTGTTTCTATTTTTGAACCTTCAAGATATGAGGAAGCAGCAAAAGGTGTTAATTAGAGGCAAGCAATGCAAGAGGAGTTGGAAATGATTCGTAGGAACCAAACTTGGGTTCTTGTGGATAGGCCATCTGACAAGAAAGTAATTGGTGTGAGATGGGTGTACAAGACCAAGCTGAATAGTGATGGTTCTGTGAACAAACTAAAAGCAAGATTGGTGGTGAAGGGCTATGCTCAGCAATATGGAGTTGATTTCTCTGAAACTTTTGCTCCGGTGGCAAGATTGGACACCATCAAGATGCTCCTTGCACTTGTAGCTCATAAAGGGTGGAAAATCCATCAACTTGATGTTAAATCAACTTTTCTAAATGGAATGCTAGAAGAAGAAGTGTTTGTTGATCAGCCACAAGGATTTGTGAAGCTTGGGAATGAATCTAAGG
Organism: Mallotus nudiflorus; assembly: GCA_947683625.1. NCBI lineage: Eukaryota > Viridiplantae > Streptophyta > Magnoliopsida > Malpighiales > Euphorbiaceae > Mallotus > Mallotus nudiflorus. Next base: position 496,718 of record CANTUR010000985.1, read on the forward strand.
CCTGCTGTTAAAGAAAGCTCTTTATGGGTTAAAACAAGCTCCTAGAGCTTCGTACAGCAAAGTTGATGATTATTTTCTGAGTTTGGGATTCAAAAGAAGCTTGAGTGAACTAACCTTATATGTTAAATCAGCTAACAATGAGCTTTTGATTGTCTCTTTGTATGTGGATGATTTGTTGGTCACAGGTAGTTGCGAGAATCAAATTGTGCAATTCAAGCTTCAAATGATGGAGGAGTTCCAAATGTCTGACCTTGGTGAAATGGCATACTTTCTTGGCATGGAGATCAGTTAAATGCAACAAGAAATATTTGTTTGTCAACAAAAATATGCAACAGAGATTTTGAAGAAGTTTGATATGCAAAATTGCAAGCCAATAAGCACTCCTTTAGTTCAAAATGCCAAGCTAACTAAGAATGATGTGGCTGCTTTGATTGATCAAAACAAATATAGAAGTCTAATTGGTTTTTTGCTCTATTTATCAACTACAAGGCCTGATATCATGCTTGCTGTTAGCATATTATCCTAATGATTTTTCTTTCTACCTTCCTCTCTTAATAATAATAATAGTAATAACAATTTTTTTTCCTGGCTATAAAAAAAAATGAACATCTGGAGTATGATCTTGTATGTAATTGACATTAAGTTGACGAAGATGATTATGATGTATCACTGATTTGTGCAGAGCATTTGCGATGATCAAGTCACATACAGGTTAAAGCATGTTAGAACAGTGTATTATCTCATAAGCGTTGGTTTAGAGATGAATATATAATGTGGGTTCAATCATTCATTCCTTTACACGCCTAACCAGGGTTAATAGCCTTGCTATGATTGTGCAATCATCGTGAAGGATTTTCCATTGTTTGCTATTGATGTTCTTTTTATAAAGTTCATGCATAGAGATGTTTTGAGACAGATTCTTCAATAGAAATTGAGAATGCAGTGTGGCAAATACATGAAGACATCTGTACAGTGAATTTTAGAATTCAGCTTCATGCCTAAACTGAGCCTTGGCAAATACTTAGAACGCAGCCTTAGCATAAATGACCCAGCTTAGACCCAAGGAACAAAAGAAAATCATCTAAATCAAGCTCACTGCCCACTGCCTGTCCCATCTCCGCAATGAGCACTGAGCAGAAGCAAACACCCATACAGATTTAAGAAACCAGCTGTACAAGGACAAACCATTGTAGAAAATGCCATGCACTGAAAGAAAACCCAGCATTGAGGACCAATAATCACACTTGCTTGTCATGCACTGATACTGACAACTAGACAACAAACCTATGTAGCGCCATTAACTGTCACGCAACTACTTCAGATTCTGAAACTACGGCAACTCCTGCTAAAATCAGCCTTCTAATTTGACATTCCTCAGCTCAAGTCTCACAGGAAGGCCCATGGCTGGATACGGCAATGGCTGACGAGTTATAGGTTCATCAGGTATGATTTCTGTGCACTTATATTTTGTTATAAAATGGTGGATTACCAACAGTGATTCAGTCCTTGCAAACTCTACTCCAGGACAAATCCTTGGCCCTGCCCCAAATGTTACGTATGTGAATGGAGGGATTATTTTCAATGAAGCATCAAATCTTGATGGATCAAACTTGTATGGATCTTCAAAAATGTTGTTGTCCATATGTGTACCGGAAGCCACCCACAGCAGCTGTGTTTCAAAGAATTAAGATTCAACTACTGACATATTGATTGCTTATGAATTTTTATGCACTTAGAATTAAATAATAATGGTTAATTGATTAATTTATACCTGCCATCCTTTAGGAATATGAAATCCATCAAAGCTAATGTCTCTTGTTGTAAGTCGAAAGTTACCAAAAATTGGAGGATAAAATCTTATCACCTCCTGAGCTACCCTCCATGTGCACTTCATCATTTGCATTTCACTCCAAGTGAGTGCTCCAAATTTATTGTTACCTCTTTTGGCTCTGACAACTTCCATTTGCTCTATCATATAAACACCAAAGCAGATGTTTAAGAATCATATCGAAAGCTGAATGAAAATTTGTACATGGTTTTAGATTTTGATTACCTTCAAGAACCTTGTTAGAGACCTCAGCATCTCTGGAAAGGTACCTCGGGGTCATAAGAATTGATGTAGTATCGTGACTAGCCACAATCAGAGATAGGAAAATATCAAGAATCACGTCGTCTTGGAAAGTTTCATCGTTCTCATCTCTCAGATTTAGAAGGCTTGAGACGAAGTTTTCGTCAGAATCCACTTTGCCTTCTTTCAATTGTATTCTCTTGACATCTATAAGTTCTGAGAGCCTTTTACAAACCCTGGCTTTAGCTTTTAACTAGCCAAATACCCGCACAACGCGCAGAAAAATTTATTTTTTTAAATGAAATTCTTTTGAAATAACAATTATAAATTTATAGTAGTGTTTTATATTTAAAAAACAACATACTAAATCAACATTAATTATAGAACAAAGTAAATTACAAACTATGATTAAGCTAAGAAAAATTTTAGCAAGTAATGCATAAATTAGTAAATTATATAATATTAGTAATCAATCCTATAAATTTCAGGTAATTTTTTTTTTTTTTGAGTAAAATTTGGAGCCCAGAAATCAGGAACGCACTCAAGTATCTCAACTAAGTTGACACATTGTTAGTATTTACATCACACTTCTGTAGTCCAATAAAATAAATTAAAAATAAAAAGATACAAAAGCATCCAAAGATTACAAAGCCAAAGCCTAGTAGAAGCGAAAAGAGCCCTACTTACTAAAATCCTTACAAATAAAAGAGGAACAAAAAGTAGGTGCAGAATCCCACTACTGAAGAGAGGTAGAAGTAGTGCCATGTTCAGCTAGAGCATCAGCTACAGCATTCCCTTCTCTGAAGATGTGAGATACTCAAAAATTCATTTGGAAAACTAGATGAAGACAATGCAGCCATCTATGTAAAATACCGGGTTCAAAAGCAATTTTAATACAGGGAGCACATCCACTTTGTTCTTTGTGTCACTTCAAGGTTAGATTCAAATTTATTTGCTTCTAACAAATCTTCAGAATCACTATCCTCATCATCTTTTTACTTTCCTTCTCTTCTTCTTGAGTTTCTTCTTAATCTTTCTCTTCTTGAGTTTTGCACAATAGTTCTTGAGCTTTCATAATAGTACATGCCAATATTTATAATATGCACTCAATATGAAATTAAATGATTTAAAAATTAAAAGACATAAATTTGCAAAAAAAAAATGAATACTAAATAAAGTATATTAATATCAAAATAACATTTTTAAGACATTAAAAAGACTTCAAAGAGATAAGTGTATCAATAAATTTTTAGAATTTTGATGGTGGGTTACATAAATGTGTTGTCACATGACATTCAAATGAACACTAAATAAAACACATTAATATCAAAATAACAATTTTTAGATAAATGAAAAGATTTTGAAGAGATATTTTAATGAAAATATATTGCTACTTACATATATAAATGACCGTGATAGTTTTAAAAATGAAAATCAGCCAATAATGTTATGGAAATCAATGTGTAATTGAATTACATATATAAAATAAAATTATCAATAAATGTAAATATAATTACATATATTTTGAATTAAACAATAAATTTTTATTTAATTGAATAATTCAATTAAGAAAAAGAATAATTGCAATATGTATAACCAATGTGAAAAGAAATTAGAATATTGAAAGGAAAAATCTATCTTTCTTATTCACATTGTCAGTTCATATATATACATTAGATTTCTAATTAAGGAAGGAAAACTATTCCTAAAATTAGATTCCTAAATAAGAAAGGAAAACTATTCTTAAAATATATACAAGAAACCTTCTCAAACACGTACATTTCCGAATACCCCCCTTCAAGTTGGAGCATGAATATTTAAAATGCCCAACTTACAGCAAAAAAAATCAAACATGTCCTTCCCTAAAGCTTTCATTAATATATCAGCAAGTTGAATTGAAGTATTCATATATTTAGTCACAAGATTTCCTGAACTTATCTCATTACGAATAAAATGAGAATCAACTTCAATGTGCTTCGTATGTTCATGATAGATTGGATTAGCAGCTATGTGCATGGCTGCCTGACTATCACAGTAAAGACACATAGGCCTTGAATGTTCAACACCAAGAGAAGACAGCAAATTCTTCAACCATTTCAATTCATAAGTTGTTGTAGTCATAGACCTATACTCAGCCTTAGTGGAGGAACGAGAGACCATATGTTGTTTCTTAGTTTTCCAGGAAATGGGAGAACTACCCAAGAAAACAAAATAACCTATCAAAGATCTTCCTGTGAGTGGGCAACTAGCCCAATCAGAGTCACAATAACAATACAATTTTATATCACAATCAGAACGGAGAAATATCCTTTAACCTGGACTCCCTTTCAAATAACGAACAACATGCAAGGTTGCCTCCCAATATGTCTGCTTTGGCTGTAGCATAAATTACGTAAGGGTATGAACACAATAAGACAATTCAGGTCGAGTTATAGTCAAGTAAATAAGGCGTCCCACCAATCGCCTATACTTGCTGGATCCTTCAAATTAGTACCAGTTGCTAGAGCCAGTTTATAATTCTATTCAAGAGGTGTATTCACTGGTTTAGCCCCTAACAAACCAGTTTCAAAGATAATATCCAGCGCATATTTTCTTTGGCAGAAGTGAACACCATCAGAATTTCGAGCCACCTCTATTCCTAGGAAATATTTTAATTTTCCCAAGTCTTTCATATGAAAACATCGGTTCAAATAATCCTTGAAATGTTGAACACCCACATCATCATTACTAGAAATAATAAGATCATCAACATATACTAGGATATTCAACTGAACATTCCCATCTTTAAAAATAAATAAGGAATAATCAGAGCTTGATTATACGAACCCATACATTTTCAAAGATTCTTCCAATCTAGCAAACCAACACCTAGGAGCCTGCCGCAAGCCATAGAGAGATTTCTGAAGTTTACATACCTTGCTTGAAGAGGGAGAAGTAAAACCCGGTGGCATTTGCATGTAAACTTCCTCCTCCAAATTACCATGAAGAAAGGCATTTTGTACATCCATTTGGTGCAAACTCCAATTCTTCACAACCGTAACAGTAATAAAAGTGCGCACAGTAACCATTTTTACTATGGGAGTAAAAGTTTCATGATAGTCAATCCCTTCCACCTGATTATTTCCAAGAATCACTAATCTAGCTTTACAACGTTCAATGCTTCCATCAGAGTTATATTTAATTTTATAAACCCATTTACTGTCGATTGCTTTCTTTCCAGGTGGTAAGTCCACCACTATCCATACGCCATTGTCCTCAAGAGCCTGAATTTCTTTTCTCATTGCTTCTCTCCATCGATCTCCTTTTACCGCTTCACTATATGAGTTAGGTTCATGTCCTGCAATTATACTAGCCAAAAAGGAACAACGTTGTATAGACAACTTATCATAATTCACATAGTGAGAAATAGGAAAGCGAGTACCTGAAAATTTTAATTAGTACAATGAATGTACTGAGGGGCTTAACTTTAAGGTATTTGTTATATAATCTTTCAGCTGTATATAAGGAATTTTAACTCGTTGTCGCTTTCCTAGATTTTCTAAAGGCAATAATGTCGACCTCATCATTATTCTCCATGTTTCTCCCATCACAATCTTTCTCAATTTTGCTACCCCTCCTATCAACACATTCTTCTTCATTATCACTATCTAATTCCTCACCATCACTAGTGTAATTCTGATCTCCTTTTTCTTTTAAATTACCAATGGAAACATCTTTATCAGCATAAGGAAGTTAGTTTCAACAAATACTATATCCTTGGAGATAAAATATTCACAAGTTTTCAAATCATATAGTTTCCACCCTTTCTGTCCAAAAGGATAGCCAATAAATATACATTTTTGACTTCGACTAGCAAATTTATCCCTATCTCAATTCAAATGATGACTATAACATAGGCACCTAAAAATATGAATATTCATAAATGATGGCTATTGTCGAAACAGAATTTCATAGGGAGTTTTACCATTTAAGAGTGTCGATGGCGTTCTATTAATTAAATAACCTACTGTCAGCACACATTCACCTCAAAATTCAATGGGCAACTGTGCTTGAAATCGTAAAGCTCGAGCAATATTTAGAATATGATGGTGCTTCCTTTCCACCCATCCATTTTGTTGGGGAGTCCCAACACATGAGGTCTGGTGCAAAATACCATTATCAACAAAATATTCTTTCAAACACATAAATTCACTACCATTATCACTTCTAATAATTGTCTTTGTATCATTGCTATAAATCTCCTAAGAGCAGGACCTACTTCATTTTTTCCATTCAATAAATATATCCAAATAGCACGAGAATAATCATCCACAATAGTCAAAAAATAAATTGCACCACAAGAAGAAGGAAATTTATAAGGTCCCCATAGATCACAATGTATTAAATCAAACATTCTTTGGCTTTATTATTACTAGAACAAAAAATTTCTCTTGTCTGCTTAGCGTGAAAACAAACATCACAGGTCTTATCATCATTATTATTAAAACCAATTACTCCAGGAATCAATTCTAACACCTTGTAAGATGGATGACCCATTCGTTTATGCCAAAGCTGAGCAAATGCAACACCATCTATTTTGTAAGCATGAGCTGAAGTTCCTTCTTTGAAAAAGTAAAGCCCCTCACGCTCCTCACCCGCTCCAATCACATTCCTCGTAACTCAGTCCTATATAACACAAAATTTGTCAGTAAGTTGAATAACTAACTTTGAATCTCTGAGAAGTTGTGATACAGATATCAAATTGCATTTTAGTTTAGGCACAAAAAGAACATGTTACAACTTCAAATCTCCTCCAAAGGAAATTGTCCCTTCTTTCAACGCCATGGTCGTCACTCCATTAGGTAACCCAACTGGACATGGTACAATGTCTCTTGCATCACTCATACATGCATACACACTAGTCATATGATTAGAAGCTCCTGAATCAATAATCCAAGGCAAAGTTCCATGCTTACCCATCAACCTGTTATTTATTCCAGCATTTTGAGAATTAGTAATCCAAGCAATTTGTTCCATTTCTCATCACTCAAACCGATAATACCTTTTCTGTCTTCATCGGTTACTATACCTCTTCCACCATCAGAACCAAAAGCTTGAGTTACATTTGCTCTCTAATTTCCTACACTATGTTTACGTCCTTCGCCTTATCCGAATGCAGTTATACGTGGCCTGTTACCCCACCATTCTGGGTAACCAATAAGCTGAAAATAAGAATCTGCATCGTGTCCTTCTCATTTGTAGTTTGGGCATATCAAATTTTTTCCCTTCGAGTCCCCCCTTAAATTTCAACCTCTTGCTTGCATTGCAAAGCTCATCGGATTCCCTTTTTCCTCTTTTATGTGAGTCATAGTTCACACCCTTTCCTATTGTATGACCATAGCATATGCATGGTTCAATTTTGTTAGCGGTTCCATACTCAGGATATTGGAACGAACTGTTCCATATCCTTCTTCATTTAGCCCCATCAAAAATTGATGAACCCTTTCATCTTCACGCTTCTTTTCCAAGTCAGCCGTAAGATTACATTTGCAACCCATACAAGTGCATACAAGTATTTTGTCATAATTATTTAACTCATCCTAAATCATCTTGAGCCTATCGTAATAAGCAACAATAGCTTGCCCATTCTATTTACAGTTTGCTAGATCTGATCGAAATTGCTGTACTCGAGGTCCATTCCCAAAAAAGAATCGCTCTCTAATATCATCCCATAAATCCTTCACGATTTCCACATATGAGATAGTTGAACGAAGTTTGGGTTCAATGGTGTTAGACACCCAAGACACCAGCATAGAATTAACTGTCCACCAATCTTCAAATTCTGATTCGTTCTCAGCTAGTTGTCTAATTGTTCTATCAATAAATCCATATTTCTTCTTAGCACAAAGTGCAGTCCGCATAGCCTGTGCCCATTCATCATAATTCTCTCCTCTCAGTTGAACTTAGGTAATAATATTACCTAGATTATCATTCAAGGTGAGTGTATAAGGATTCAAATGTTTCTTCTCTATTCTAGATTTTTCTCCTTCTTTTGATGGATCAACCATTGCTCTGATACCATGAAAAGAAACCAGAATATTGAAAGGAAAAATCTATCTTTTTTGTTCGCATTGTCAGTTTATATATATACATTAGATTCCTAATTAAGGAAGGAAAACTATTCCTAAAATTAGATTCCTAGATAAGGAAGGAAAACTATTCCTAAAATATATACAAGAAACCTTCTCAAACATGTACATCTCCTAATACAATGTGTGAACAAAATAAATGAACTTTGACATAAATTACACAAAGATCACAAAACATCACAAGTCAAAGTTTGAACTTCTTTGAAGAATAAAATTAAAAGAAAAGAAAGAAAATTCAAGGAAAATATTTTTTGATATATTTATAAGAGAGGTTGCAACCCTTATATATATATATAGGAATTCTAATCATATCCTAATTAGGAATAGAATAACATCCTAAATAAAATAAAGACTTTATTCCTAATTGTATACAAATATTTACTTCCTAATGTATACAATTAAAATATTTACTTCCTCAATACTCCCCCTCAAGTTGGTGAATGTATGTCAATCATTCTCAATTTGCCAAGTGAGTTGTAGAATGATTTTCAGGATACAGCTTTTGTAAGGATGTCAGCTAGTTGAGTCTAAGAAGAAATAAATGGAAGATCAATTGTTCCTTTGTTCAAATGATCTTTAATGAAATGTCTATCAACCTCTATGTGCTTGGTTCGATCATGTTGAATTGGATTGTTTGCAATTGCTATGGCTACCTTATTATCACAATGTCACAACATAGGCTTCGGATGTTTTAGTCCTAAATTCTGAATAATTTGTCTTATTCAGAGCAACTCACATACTTCATAAGTCATTCCTCTAAACTCAACTTCAGCAATTAACCTTGCTACGACTTTATGTTTTTTGCTTCTCCAAGTGACTAAATTCTTTCCAACGAACATAAAGTACCCAGATGTTGATTTTCGATTAGTCCGATCTCCAACCCAATCAGCATCAGTGTAGCCAGTAATTTCATAATCCTCATTTCTCCCAAAGAATAAATGTTTGCCTAGAGAAGACATTAGATATCTTAATACTTAGTATACTACACCTATATGTTCTTTACTCAGAGAATGCATGAACTGACTTACAACACTTACTGCATAAGCAATGTCTGATTGAGTATGAGATAAGTAAATCAACCTTCCCACCAGCCTTTGATATTGATCTTTATCAGTTAGGACTTAATCTCCTAGGACTGAAAGTCCATGGTTGACTTCAATTAGACTCTCGGCTAGCTTACAATCAAGCATGCCCGTCTCTGTTAGTAGGTCTATTACATACTTTTATTGGTAGAGGGAAATCCCTTGAGCTGATCTTGTAACTTCAATTCCTAAAAAAATACTTCAAGTTACCCAAATCTTTAAGTTCAAACTCGGCTGCTAACTATCTTTGCAAGATTGTTGTCTCACTCGGATCATTCTCAGTGACCACCATATCATCAACATACACAATTAGAGCGGTGACTTTACCTAACTTCTGTTTGATGAATAGTATATGATCAACATCACTTTGCTTATATCTAAGCTTTCTTATGAAAGTTGAGAGTCATCCAAAACATGCTTGAGGCGATTGTTTGAGTCCATACAATGCCCTTTTTAGTTTGTATACTCAGTCAGTACATCTTGTTCTGGGTGGTGGATCCATAAACACTTATTCATTTATGGTTTCGTTCAAAAATGCATTCTTCATATCAAATTATCGTAGTGGCCAGTCCAAGTTGTCAGCTAAGGAAATAAGAACTTAGATGGTGTTCATTTTTACTACTGGGGAAAATGTATCTGTAATATCCCGTGTTTTTTTTAAATATTTTTACACTGTACCGGGATATGCAATGTTAATAATTTCTGTATATTATATGATATTTTTACGAGTTGATATGTATTTTAAACCTATTTTAATTACTGTGTATTATTTACAGTGTTTTACGTAAAATTTTCCCGGGACTTGAATTTTCGGGAAAATTTTCACGTAAACAATGTATTATTAATTATTTTAAATGTATTTTTCGGACTTGCATGAACTCATACGTATTTTTAAATTACTAAATAAAGACTATGTGTGTGAATATTTATTTAATTAGGGTTTAATATATATTACCCTAATATTTTATTATTTATTTATTTATTTATTATTATTTAATTATTTTATTTATTATTAAATTATTAAAATTTTTTATTATTATTATTATTTTATTATTATTTAATTATTTTATTTTATTTTTCTTTTTTTTTATTTTTCTTTTTTTTTCTTTTTCTTTTCTTTCTTTCTTTTTCTTTTTTTTCTTCTTCTTCTTCTTCTTTTCTTTCCCTCCCGTGCGCCCGACGACCACCACCCATCCCTCACCGTCTGCAACTCCGGTCACCTACCGTCGGTGTGCCTCCCGGCTTGCCACCGCCGTTCCCAGCCGTCCTCCGCCGCTTCCAGCTCCCTTCCCCGGCGCCGGCAGCCCCTTTCTTCCCTTTTTGGCTGAAACTTGTCCCTTCGCCGTTTCACCCTCCTCCGGCCACCGTTTTCGACACCGCCAGTCTTCATCGACTCCTTGAGGTTCGGTGAGTGTGATTCTAGCTTTGGTTTGAGCTGAATTGGTCTAAAATTGGTTAGGTTTCGAATTTTCAATTTCGGTCACATTAGGGTTTTTGATTTTTTTGAGCTTCGAATTGATTGATTCATGAAAATTCCCTTCACAAATGTTGATCCTAGTAGCTCAATCTACATGTATGAATTTTTGTGGAATTTTTGGAGATTTTTTGGATTTTTGGGTATTTTTGAATATTTTAATTTTATTTTCTAATTTTCTGAAATTAATTATTTAAATTATGAAATTGGAGTTTATGGTTAAATTAGGTGTTGAAATGAATTATAGGAATTTATTTGGAATTTTTATGAATTATTAAGTATTTATTTTGAATTCTTGAAGTTTATGTGAATTTGAGAAAATTAGGTTAAATGTGTTTTTATTTGAAATTAATTGGATAATTGGGTTTAATTATTAATATTATTGATAAATATGTTGAGAAAATTAATTTTGGATAATTGTATAATTTTTGGTGAATTTTTGAAGTAATTTTAGTATATTTATATATATAGGGGTATTTTGGTAATTTTACCCTAAATTGGCTAAAAATGTAATTTAATTGGTTTTAATAGTTATTTAAGGTATAAAAATGATTTCTACAAATTATTTGGTATTTTTAACTAATTAAAACTATTTTTCGTAAATTATTTTCAATTATATATATAATATACGGTTTTTCAAATAAAATGAGTTTTTATTGGTTTTTACAGTGTTTTAAGGTTAATTATGTAATTTCTACCTATAAAATAAATTTCTATGTTATAAGGATATTTTTGGTATTTCTGGAATTATTCTGTGTTTATGGACCCCGGTCGGTGGACTGTAGTTTGAAGTCCGACCGAGGGGTTGTGGATTTTGATTGAGCCTGTTTTTCGAAGTGTGTTTCTTTGCAGGGTCGGCTCTACTCTTTTGAGTAGAGAGATGTCCGTTTTACAGGGGAGGTTCTGCCGAATTTTTGGTAGAATTCTCGTAAAACGTGATGTCCAGTTGAACCCTAATTCTGTTTCCGTATTTAAATACTCTAGATTGAATTCTAGGATTTCTGTTAGGTTTATTATGATGTCAGTTATTTATTGCTTGTTTAGTTGCACCGAGACCGAGGGCTAGTGGTCCAGGCCCGTCGGACCCGTCTCGTGGAGCGCACTAGGTGAGTTACTATACTATATATATATGCTTAGGATGCATGATTTAGAAAGATATATTTTATTTTGATTAAAATGCATAAATAATGTGATTTGTGTTTAAGTATATTTTTGGTTTATTTTTGGTATTTATTAAATTATATACATGTTTTGTAAATAAAATATATTTAAAATGTTTTTAAATATATTTCCAACTTAATTTATAATTTGATTGGATTTATTCGACATATATATACTCGAAATATACCTGGTTTACTTTTGGTATATTTTCAGTATGTATATGGTTTATATTGTTGTTTTATTTAAATTCATGCATCATGTATTTGTGAATGAATGATTTATATTATTAATGAAGGATATCAATAGAACGTGCTACCTAGTGGGCAGCACTAGGACCGAGTACGTACCGGTACGCCTATAGTATTTAGGCTATAATACTAACTTATTTGTGGATATTGATTTGATTATGATTATTGATATGTGAGATATGGTTTGGAGGTGTGATTGCTGGAGCTTGGTTGACCAAGTGTCTCGGGGCCAATCACACTGGCAGTCAGACTGCTGGAGCTCGGTTGACTTAGTGTCTCGGGGCCAGTCTACTGTCCAAATGGATTAAGTGGATATATTTGGATTCAGCGAGCCTGTATGGCTAGAGTGTTGTCTAACACTATTTCCGAGGTTGCGATATTCTAGGGTTCTATATAATCCTTCATAAAAGATGATTTTCAATAAAATATATAAAATGATTTTATTGCATCTGTGTGTAATTGCCTGTATATGTATATATTAGATATATACCGTTGACTGTATGCATTATCATTTAGTGTGTATGTATATATTATAGTAATTCACTTAGTGAGGTATGACTCCCCTCCTTTGACTATTTTTCAGGAGAGTCAACTTCTTCAGACCTCAGTAGCAGGTCGATACGCCGGATTTCTTCCGCCCCGGCTTCTTTATGTAAATTATCTACTTGAGTCTTATTTATTTTATCTAGACACTGCAGTAGTCGTGAATTAAAGTATTGGATTTCATGTATTTTATTTTAAAGAGATGTATTATATTGAAACTGGATTTGTATTAAAGATTATGTATCTATGAGATGAGATTTGATTTAAATCCAGTTGATGTGAATAATATTATGATATTATGATTTTTATTTCCGCTGCATATTATATGAGTATGGTTATTATTGCATGATTTATTTTATTTTTAGGCTTGCTACGGGTTCCGGATTCAAAAGAATTCCCATTCCCTAGCGCCGGTCATGGCCCCTGTTTTGGGTCGTGACAAAGTTGGTATCAGAGCGGAGTTTTGTGTCAGGGCTTAGTTATGTGAGTTGTGGCCCTAGTTTTCGAGTTGTGTTTTATGTTGAACTACTGCAGTGTATTAGGTTCGAGTATGTCTTGATAAGTATTCCTTGCTTAGTTTTCAACGTTATTCCTCCGTTGTCTGTTTTGTTTGAATCTTTCCGTTTGTCTTTTCAGTATGAGGAGGCGAGCGCATGTCGCTCCACCGGTCGTTGAGGCCGAGGATGATGAGTCTTTTCAGGACGAGTTTTTACCTCCTGAGCAGCCAGTTAGACGTAGAGGTCGTGGCAGAGGTAGACCTCGAGGAGCGGCAGGTCACCGTAGGCAGAGAGAGTTACAGGACGAGGACCTGTTGAGCCTGAGTTTGATGTTCCTGTTCCTCCATTTGTTCAGCCTGTTCAGCCTGCCTATCAGCAGGGTATGTCTGACCCTGAGGCATCTTTGTTCTATGCCCGAGTTGGCAGGATTGCTTTCGATGGTACTTCCGATCCATTAGATTTTCTGCATGCGATTGAGACTAGGACTCGGACTGCTCACACCGAGTATCAGCGGATCATGATCGTTGAGTTGTCTATTGAGGGACCAGCTCTAGATTGGTTTATTTAGATGATTCAGCCCTATATGATGACGATGACATGGACTCAGTTTCGAGAGCGATTTATGAGGAGATTCTGTCCAGAGCCTCTTCGTTTGAGCTATCGTCTTCGACTGACCAGTATTTCTCATGGTGATCGATTTGTAGAGGAGTATACCCGAGAGTTTCTTCGTCTGGGTAGATATGCTGAGGATCTGATGCGAGATCAGTATTTCGCGGTTACTACGTACGTTACTGGTTTGGGTTCTGCTTTTGCTGGTATGCCTACAGCAGGTCTTACTCTCGAGTCTGTGATCGAGTTAGTCAAGGAGATTGAGCTGAGGCTAGTTAAGCAGGGAGCGATGCCTGATTATTACCAGCTAGGAGTTCAGTCGAGTGGATTGCAGGCTACTCCGTATTCGAGTTTTCATGTTGGTTCGAGTAGTCAGCAGCGAGGTCCGACTCAGCAGAGTCAGAGACAGCAGCAGCGAGTGCATCGGAGCAGTAGACATGGCCGTGGAGGTCAGCGTAGATCGTTCAGATTCGGATCAGGTGCTTCGAGCAGCAGCAGTGGTCGTAGTTCTGGATCAACGACCAGTGTTTGCCAGACTTGCGGTAGAGTCCATCAGGGACCGTGTTATCTGACACCACTGACATGCTTCAGATGCAGGCAGACAGGACATTTTGCCAGATCGTGTCCTTATTCCGGGTATCAGCAGCAGCAGATTCCACGATTCCCACAGCAGTTGATTGCTAGTGCTACACCCGTGCCATTTCAGTTACCACCAACCCAGCATCAGAGTTCTACTCAGTTTGTTCCACAGCAGAGTCGTGGTAGAGGTACTAGAGGAGGTGCCAGAGGTGTTAGCCAGGCTTCTACCAGTCAGCAGGGAGGTCGAGGTCAGGCCAGATTTTTCCATCTGACTCAGCAGGATGCTCAGGCATCTAATGCAGTCGTGGCAGGTATTGTTTCTGTTTGTTACCTGGATGCTTGGGTTTTGTTTGATCCGGGTGCCACGCATTCATTTGTTTCTCCTGTTTTTGCTTCTAAATCTTGTTGGCAAGCTTCGAGGATGGCTTTTCCTTTATCTGTTGCCACTCCTCTGAGCGATTCTTTGGACACCGATATTGTTCTTTCTGGTTGTCCAGTTCTCGTGGGAGATAGAGAATTACCCGCCGATTTGATTTTGTTGGATGTAATGGAGTTTGATGTTATTTTGGGAATGGATTGGTTATCTCAGCACTTTGCCGTAGTAGATTGCAGGAATAAGGAGGTGACTTTTAGAATTCCTGGTGAAATAGATTTTAAGTTTGTTGGTGATAGGAGTTCAGCACCTCAAAATCTTATTTCTGTTATTTCGGCTAGGAAGTTATTGAGGAAAGGTTGTCAGGGATATTTGGCATTGGTCAGGGATACGTCAGTGGAGAAGTTGTCACTCACAGATGTTCCTATTGCTTGTGAGTTTCCTGATGTTTTTCCCGAGGAGTTGCCAGGTTTACCACCTCACAAAGAGATTGAGTTCTGTATAGATGTGGTTCCAGGTACTACTCATATATCTATGCCACCCTATCGTATGGCTCCTGCAGAGTTGAAAGAGTTGAAGGAGCAGTTGCAAGAATTATTGGATAAAGGTTTTATTAGACCTAATGTTTCTCCTTGGGGTGCACCAGTCCTGTTTGTGAAGAAGAAGGATGGTACCCTAAGACTGTGCATTGACTACAGAGAGCTGAATAAGGTGACAGTGAAGAACAAGTATCCTCTCCCGAGGATAGATGATTTGTTTGATCAGTTACAGGGTGCACAGTTCTTTTCTAAGGTTGACTTGAGGTCGGGTTATCATCAGTTGCGGATCAGTGAAGCTGATATTCCTAAGACAAGCGTTCCGCACTCGATATGGCCATTATGAGTTTCTGGTGATGTCTTTTGGTTTGACTAATGCACCAGCAGCTTTTATGGATCTGATGAATAGGGTATTCAGACCATATGTGGATCAGTTTGTAGTAGTCTTCATTGATGATATACTGGTATATTCAAGGAGTATGGAAGAGCATGTATATCATTTGAGGATTGTACTACAGACACTGAGAGATCATCAGCTTTATGCTAAATTCTCGAAGTGTGATTTTTGGATGGAGAGTGTTTCTTTTCTTGGACACGTAGTGTCTAAAGAAGGTATTCAGGTTGATCCACAGAAGATTGAGGCAGTGTCTGAATGGCCTAGACCTACTTCTGTTACTGAGATTCGAAGTTTTTTAGGTTTAGCCGGGTATTATAGGCGGTTTATGCAGGATTTTTCCAGGATAGCAACCCCTATGACTCGCTTAACTCAGAAGAATGTTAGATTCGAGTGGTCAGAAGCTTGTGAGAATAGTTTTCAGTTGTTGAAGGAGAAGTTGACCACAGCACCAGTATTAGCTTTGCCTAATAGTGTGGATAAGTTTACAGTTTATTGTGATGCCTCTAGAATTGGCCTTGGTTGTGTGTTGATGCAGAATGGAAGGGTGATAGCCTATGCTTCGAGGCAGTTGAAGAAGCATGAGCAGAATTATCCTACACATGATCTTGAGATGGCTGCAGTGATCTTTGCTTTGAAGATTTGGAGACATTATTTGTACGGGGTGACTTGTGAGATATTTACTGATCACAAGAGCCTTAAGTACATTTTTCAGCAGAGAGATCTGAATTTGAGGCAGAGGAGATGGTTGGAACTGTTGAAGGATTATGATTGCGAGATCTTATATCATCCGGGTAAAGCTAATGTGGTAGCAGATGCCCTGAGTAGGAAGTCCTCAGGTAGTCTTGCTCACATCAGTGTTAAGAGGAGACCATTGATCCAGGAATTGCATCTGTTGGTGGATCAAGGTCTGATGATGAAGATCAGTAGATCAGGTGGACTGCTAGCTCAGTTTAAAGTATGATCTGTACTGAGGGATAGGATTAAAGCAGCTCAGAGCCGAGATCCTATTCTGGAAGAGCTTGCAGAGAATGTCAGAGCAGGGAAGTTCACTGATTTCACACTTGATGATGATGGTGTGTTGTGGATCAGTGGTAGATTATGTGTTCCTGATGTGGATGATTTGAGAAAGGAGATTTTAGAGGAAGCACATTCTACAACCTACAGCGTTCATCCGGGCATTACTAAGATGTACCACAGTATTAGAGATTTATACTGGTGGGACGGATTGAAGAAGGATGTCGCTGATTATGTTGCTAAGTGTCTGACATGTCAGCAAGTGAAAGCCGAACATCAGAAGCCTTCTGGGAAGCTTCAGCCTCTTCCTATTCCCGAGTGGAAGTGGGAAAGGATAGCTATGGATTTTGTGGTCGGTTTACCTCGTTCGAAGGATGGATACGATTCCATCTAGGTGATTGTAGACAGATTGACGAAGTCTGCACATTTCTTGCCTATGAAAGCCACATATTTAGTTGCTAGATTGGCGAAGTTGTATGTGAAGCATATTGTGTGCCTTCATGGAGTACCTGTGTCCATTGTGTCAGATAGAGGTTCGGTGTTTACTTCTCGTTTTTGGCAGAAGTTGCAGGAAGCGATGGGCACTAGGTTGGATTTCAATATTGCTTTTCATCCTCAGACAGATGGCCAGTCTGAGAGGACGATCCAGACACTGGAAGATATGTTGAGGATGTGTGTCTTGGATTTGGGAGGTAGTTGGGATGATCATTTGTTGCTTGTTGAGTTTGCATATAATAACAGCTACCATAGCAGTATTGGCATGGCACCATACGAGGCATTGTATGGAAAGAAGTGTAGATCCCCTTTGAGTTGGGATGAGATTGGTGAGAGAGCTTTGACTGGACCTGAGATGGTTCAGGATGCTGCAGAGAAAGTTGCCTTGATTAAGCAAAGGTTAGAGACCGCAGTTAGCAGACATAAGAGTTATGCGGATCCTAGGCACAGAGATGTGGAGTTTCAGGTTGGAGATTTTGTTTTTCTGAAAGTATCTCCGATGAAGGGTGTGATGAGATTTGGCAGGAAGGGTAAGTTAGCACCGAGATATATTGGACCGTTTGAGATTTTGGAGAGAGTTGGCACTGTTGCATATCGGTTGGATTTGCCTCCGAGTATGTCACAGGTGCATCCAGTATTTCATATCTCGATGTTGAGGAAGTATATCTCAGATCCTTCACATGTGTTGCAGCCATACAGTATAGAAGTGAGTGAAGAATTGATGTTTGTGGAAGAACCTGTGGCGATCGTTGATTTTCAAGTTCGACAGTTACGATCGAAGCAGATTCCGATGGTCAAAGTTCTGTGGCGTAGCGATAGAGTTGAAGAGCATACGTGGGAGACTGAAGCTGAGATGCGAGCTTCTTACCCGTATCTCTTTCCTTCTTGATCTTTTCTTTCTGGAATTCGGGGACGAATTCTTGTAAGGGGGGAAGACTGTAATATCCCGTGTTTTTTTTAAATATTTTTACACTATATCGGGATATGCAGTGTTAATAATTTCTGAATATTATATGATATTTTTACGAGTTGATATGTATTTTAAATCTATTTTAATTACTGTGTATTATTTACAGTGTTTTACATAAAATTTTCCCGGGACTTGCATTTTCGGGGAAATTTTCACGTAAACAATGTATTATTAATTATTTTAAATGTATTTTCGGACTTGCATGAACTCATACGTATTTTTAAATTACTAAATAAAGACTATGTGTGTGAATATTTATTTAATTAGGGTTTAATATATATTACCCTAATATTTTATTATTTATTTATTTATTTATTGTTATTTAATTATTTTATTTATTATTAAATTATTAAAATTTTTTATTATTATTATTTTATTTTATTTTTTTCTTTTTTTTTCTTGTTCTTTTTTTTTCTTTTTCTTTTCTTTCTTTCTTTTTCTTTTTTTTCTTCTTCTTCTTCTTCTTTTCTTTCCCTCCCGTGCGCCCGACGACCACCACCCATCCCTCACCGTCTGCAACTCCGGTCACCTACCGTCGGTGTGCCTCCCGGCTTGCCACTGCCGTTCCCAGCCGTCCTCCGCCGCTTCCAGCTCCCTTCCCCGGCGCCGGCAGCCCCTTTCTTCCCTTTTTGGCCGAAACTTGTCCCTTCACCGTTTCTCCCTCCTCCGGCCACTGTTTTTGACACCGCCGGTCTTCATCGACTCCTTAAGGTCCGGTGAGTGTGATTCTAGCTTTGGTTTGAGCTGAATTGGACTAGAATTGGTTAGGTTTCGAATTTTCAATTTCGGTCACATTAGGTTTTTGATTTTTTTGAGCTTCGAATTGATTGATTCATGAAAATTCCCTTCACAAATGTTGATCCTAGTAGCTCAATCTACATTTATGAATTTTTGTGGAATTTTTGGAGATTTTTTGGATTTTTGGGTATTTTTGAATATTTTAATATTATTTTCTAATTTTCTGAAATTAATTATTTAAATTATGAAATTGGAGTTTATGGTTAAATTAGGTGTTGAAATGAATTATAGGAATTTATTTGGAATTTTTATGAATTATTAAGTATTTATTTTGAATTATTGAATTTTATGTGAATTTGAGAAAATTAGGTTAAATGTGTTTTCATTTGAAATTAATTGGATAATTGGGTTTAATTATTAATATTATTGATAAATATGTTGAGAAAATTAATTTTGGATAATTGTATAATTTTTGGTGAATTTTTGAAGTAATTTTAGTATATTTATATATATAAGGGTATTTTGGTAATTTTACCCTAAATTGGCTAAAAATGTAATTTAATTGGTTTTAATAGTTATTTAAGGTATAAAAATGATTTCTACAAATTATTTGGTATTTTTAACTAATTAAAACTATTTTTCATAAATTATTTTCAATTATATATATAATATACGGTTTTTCAAATAAAATGAGTTTTTATTGGTTTTTACAGTGTTTTAAGGTTAATTATGTAATTTCTACCTATAAAATGAATTTCTATGTTATAATGATATTTTTGGTATTTCTGGAATTATTCTGTGTTTGTGGACCCCGGTCGGTGGACTGTAGTTTGGAGTCTGACCGAGGGGTTGTGGATTTTGATTGAGCCTGTTTTTCGAAGTGTGTTTCTTTGCAGGGTCGGCTCTACTCTTTTGAGTAGAGAGATGTCCGTTTTACAGGGGAGGTTCTGCCGAATTTTCGGTAGAATTCTCGTAAAACGTGATATCCAGTCGAACCCTAATTCTGTTTCCGTATTTAAATACTCTAGATCGAATTCTAGGATTTCTGTTAGGTTTATTCTGATGTCAGTTATTTATTGCTTGTTTAGTTGCGCCGAGACCGAGGGCTAGTGGTCCAGGCCCGTCGGACCCGTCTCGTGGAGCGCACTAGGTGAGTTACTATACTATATATATATGCTTAGGATGCATGATTTAGAAAGATATATTTTATTTTGATTAAAATGCATAAATAATGTGATTTGTGTTTAAGTATATTTTTGGTTTATTTTTGGTATTTATTAAATTATATACATGTTTTGTAAATAAAATATATTTAAAATGTTTTTAAATATATTTCCAACTTAATTTATAATTTGATTGGATTTATTCGACATATATATACTCGAAATATACCTGGTTTACTTTTGGTATATTTTCAGTATATATATGGTTTATATTGTTGTTTTATTTAAATTCATGCATCATGTATTTGTGAATGAATGATTTATATTATTAATGAAGGATATCAATAGAACGTGCTACCTAGTGGGCAGCACTAGGACCGAGTACGTACCGGTACGCCTATAGTATTTAGGCTATAATACTAACTTATTTGTGGATATTGATTTGATTATGATTATTGATATGTGAGATATGGTTTGGAGGTGTGATTGCTAGAGCTCGGTTGACCAAGTGTCTTGGGGCCAATCACACTGGCAGTCAGACTGCTGGAGCTCGGTTGACTTAGTGTCTCGGGGCCAGTCTACTGTCCAAATGGATTAAGTGGATATATTTGGATTCAGTGAGCCTGTATGGCTAGAGTGTTGTCTAACACTATTTCCGAGGTTGCGATATTCTAGGGTTCTATATAATCCTTCATAAAAGATGATTTTCAATAAAATATATAAAATGATTTTATTGCATCTGTGTGTAATTGCCTGTATATGTATATATTAGATATATACCGTTGACTGTATGCATTATCATTTAGTGTGTATGTATATATTATAGTAATTCACTCAGTGAGGTTTGACTCCCCTCCGTTGACTATTTTTCAGGAGAGTCAACTTCTTCAGACCTCAGTAGCAGGTCGATACGCCGGATTTCTTCCACCCCGGCTTCTTTATGTAAATTATCTACTTGAGTCTTATTTATTTTATCTAGACACTGCAGTAGTCGTGAATTAAAGTATTGGATTTCATGTATTTTATTTTAAAGAGATGTATTATATTGAAACTGGATTTGTATTAAAGATTATGTATCTATGAGATGAGATTTGATTTAAATCCAGTTGATGTGAATAATATTATGATATTATGATTTTTATTTCCGCTGCATATTATATGAGTATGGTTATTATTGCATGATTTATTTTATTTTTAGGCTTGCTACGGGTTCCGGATTCGAAAGAATTCCCGTTCCCTAGCGCAAGTCATGGCCCTTGTTTTGGGTCGTGACAGTATCTTCATAGTCAATTCCACACTTCTGAGTACATCTCTTTGCTACCAACCGAGCTTTATATCGATTAATGCTTCCATCTAAATTAAGTTTGACAGTGAATATCTACCTGTACCCCACCGTTTTCTTTCCTTCAAGGAGAGGGACAAGATCCCATGTGCATTTTTTCTGCAATGCCTCCATTTCATCATTCATTGCTTTCTTCCAATTTGGATCAGCTAAAGCCTCTTGCACATTACTCGAAATAAATACAGTAGATAATTAATATACAGTAAATGCATATGAGTTAGACAAACAGTCAGTTGATATGAAATTATTGATAGGATATTTATCTTTAGTATGAAGATCCGGATCATATTATTTTTTCAGAATCCCTCTATTAATTCTAGAAGGATAACAAGGCTTGGTATTTAAATTTAATAAGGGAGATGAGTTTACCTCATTGTGCACGTCCAAAGTTTCTTTAAATTATGGTATGGGTTGGGAAGACACACTATTTTTATTACTCGGATAATCTTTAATTATATGATCAAGTGAGATGCTCGGAACATTCAGTACATTCAGAACATCAAATGTCTGTGCAGGTGAGATGCTTGGAACACTCAGAACATTTAGGAGACTTGGGACATCTAAGGTACTTGGAATATTTAAAACACTCATAATGCTATCTTCAAATTCAAAGAGGTTCAGATTTTTCTCCCTCTGAAGAGAGCACTTAGAGTGAGAGAAGAAAGGAGAATTTTCATAGAACTGAACATCCTGAGTTATATACATCTTTTTTACATTCAGATCATAGCACCGATGTCCCTTTTGTAGATTCGTATAGCCAATAAAAATACACCTGATAACTCAAGGATCTAATTTACCGAGTTGCTGATGAACATATGCCAAGCATCCAATGACTCAAGGCTCTAGATTATTGAGAGGGGAAGATATGACAAGTGCTTGAAGTTTCTGAAGAGGAGTTTTAAAATCGAGTACTCTTGACGATGTCCAGTTTATGAGATACATAGGGGATCGAATAGCCTCTCCCCAATATTCTTGAGGAACATTCATGTCAAATAATGATGCTTAGACGACTTCCAATAACTGTCGATTCTTCCGTTCAACTATACCATTCTATTGGGGAGTGCCGGCATAGGATGTTTGGTGGCGAATGCCCTGTTCAAGGCAAAAAACATTCAGAGCCGAGTTAAGATACTCCCCACCATTGTCAAATTGCAAGACTCAGATTTTACTCTAGTATTACATAGCCACCATTTTGTACAGGTCTCAGAATGCAGAGCACATATCTCCCTTATTTGAAAGCAATGATACCCAGGTCATCCAGGTACCTTCATCAATAAACGTTACAAAGTATCGAGCACCAGATAGAGTAGGAATCCGAGCAGGTCCCCATACATCAGAATGAATAGTTATAAATGGAATTAAATTTTTATTATAACTCGGTACATATAAGATTTGATGGCTTTTTGCTAATTCATAAATATCACACTTGAATTTTGAGTCTATGGTACTCAAAAACAATTTTGATTTTATTTGTCTAAGATAATGAAAAGAAAGATGACCAAAACGGTGATACCATAAAATAACTTGGTCTTTGGCCGAGCAACTTCTACTAACCCTATTAACTTGACTTAACTTTTGACTTGGATCACCATGCAAATCAAGATAGTACAACTTCCACATTTAACACCAAAGCTAAGAATCTGATGTGTTGCAATGTCCTAAAATACACAATAATTAGGCCAAAATTTAATAGTGTGATTCAAGGTTTCAGTGATTTGGCCAACAGATAGTAGAATATAAAAAAGAGATGGAATAATAAGAATAGTATCTAGATTAAGAGAGTCAAAGTTAGATATTAATCCTTCATGAGTGACCAGTGCTATGCCTCCATTAGTAGTTAAAATATTTTATTGGGTTGATAGTCGGATGGATATAAGATGGAGAGTGGAGTTTGTTATATGATCAGTAGCACCTTCATCAATAATCCATGTATTATTTCGAGTAACATTTATCATACTTGATATTGTATTATGATCACCACTTGGTTTAGTCTCACTAAAAGTGGCAATTACAATTTTTCTGAGCTTATTACGAGGCTTTTTATTAAAATCCCACCATTCTAGATATACCACAATTTCATAGCACCGTTCATTAGAGTGTCCAACTTTGCCATAATGAGTACAAGTGTATGTGATGGACTTACTCGGTACTTTCCCTTTAAACTGAGGACGAGTCTGAGCTGCTACAAGTACAACATGGTCCGGCAGTATCTTCGGCTCTTCCATCGTATGGCGCTGGTTGTGATCCCTCCGCACATATGCATAACTAGACTCGAGATCAAAAGGTGGATCCTTTCAAAGTATTTTACTCAGAGCATTATTAAATTCTGAATCAAGCTCGGCTAAGAAAATATGTATTTGAAGCTAAGTAATATGTTTGTGAAGTGACACTACTCCATTAACATCCTCCCCTTATGCACACGTTCGGACATCAATTTTCTGAAATATTCAAACCAATTCATTATAATATGTACATAATGGCTTACCATTCTAACATGTTATGAATGATTTCCAGTTTAATTCAAACAACTTAGTTTCATCAGATCCATCATAGAAGGTTTTTAAGATAGCATCCCATATCTCTTTTGCTATTAGAAGACGAATGAATCTCTGCATCAATGTCGGACTCATGGAATCAATCAGCCAACTTTTGACTCAATTATTATCAAGAAGCTAAGTCTTCAAAGCTTTATCTCCTGCTGGTGGCTTTAGCATAGTGCCATTAAGAAAGCTAGATTTATTTATGGCTCCAATTCGCATCTTCATGAGTTGTGACCATAGAGAATAGTTCGTATCATCAAGAATAATTCTTGTAGGAAAGGGAGAATTATATTAAAGGGTTTGAATAAAATTGGATGTTCCATGGGATATGATGGATGTATTTTCGATGGTCATGATTTCAAAGATTCAAAGGGATTCAAAGAATTTTGAAAAGAGAAAAAAAAATACAATTTCAAGAATTCCATAAAAAAAATCAATTTCAATGGATATGCTCTGATACCATAAAGAATAAAATTCAAAGAAAAGAGAGAAAATTCAAGGGAAATATTTTTCGATATATTCATAAGAGAGGTTACAACCCTTATATATATATATAGCAATTCTAATCACATCCTAATTAGGAATAGAATAACATCCTAAATAAAATAAAGACTTTATTCCTAATTGTATACAAATATTTACTTCCTGATATATACAATTAAAATATTTACTTTCTCAACATTATCTACATAAAGCAGTAATTGGTGGTGCTCAACATGAGAATATTGCCATATTATTACCTATCAACATTAACTATACTTGCCTAACCTCAATAGCAACAACATTTTCAATGATATTACTACTTTATTACTTTATTTTCAGGAAAAAAAAGTACAAATTGAAATCAGTCCACAAAAAGAAAAAACAAAAATTAGACTTCCATGTGCATACTATTGTTAGCAAGCATTCAAAATTGAAAGGTGACTTCAAAAAAAAAATCTTTAACATAAAATGGAAATAAATTACAATTAAGCAACAAAAGCTGCAAATTTGATGGATGAAAAGTTGTACAGCAAAGTTTAATTAGAGTACCTCAAGAGCATGAATGTAGCACAATTTGTTAATGCAAACTTGAGGCTGATCTTTGATAACAAATTTTCCTTGTTGAATCTATTAATAAAAAATCAGAACAATTGATTTTGTTAAAAAACACATGGGCCTTATTAGAAGCACATAACTTTCAGTATGATATTATTATATCTTTAAAAATGTCTTTTTTTTCCTTCTTTTCTTTTTCAAGTTGAAAGAATGGAACCAATAATAAAATTTCAAAACATAAGAATTGGAATTGAATTCTTACAGTATTTTGATTTTCTAAACACAATGTGAAGATATAAAGTATTCAAGAAATTGGCGAATTAGCATAAAAAGATACTATTACTATAAAGATATTCAAGAAATCTACACAACATGGGTTTGAAATGAAGAATAAAAATCAAAATATAAAATACCTCTTTTTCTTTTAATAAGGCCGCGTAATGCTTTAATTTAATCAAAATATACAATACCTCCTTTTATTTTGACATAGCAGTCATCATAACTGGATATTGATTTTCTAAATTGAAAGCTATATGGTTGCTTTGTTCACCTTCACCATAGGCTGGATTAACTATCACATCCTTCAAATTCTTACTTTCAAAAGTAGAAGTTGGAGATGAAACCAAAACCAAAGTTGAAGGTGTATTACGATAAGAAGTGTCATCTTTTCTTGCCCTCTTACTTGGTATTTCCTTCTTGCAAACTGGTTCAGCTTTCATTGAGTTTTTGCTTGTTGTTTTCTTTTTGTTTGGTTTCGTCTTTAATTTATAAAAAAGACAATTGCCCTGTTCAAGCACACAACAACAGTAATAATAAAATTCCAAGCTACACACCATAGATTATTACAGGAAAAATGTTTAAAGTTTACAAAACCAAAACCTCAGGGAAATAATAATTACAAAACCTGTAATTCTTGTTATGACCTAAATTCTTTTGTTCCTATCTGCGAAAAATCCCAAATTTTCAATAATTAGGTATGTGGAATTTGAAAATGAGCATTTTTGTGAATAGTATACCTCAATAAAAAAGAAAAGGGAGGGAAAAAAGGGGTAACTTGTTACAGTACAACTATGAAAAAAATTCTTGGCAATAGGGTCGTGGAGTGAGCAGTGTAAGCATATCCCATTACAACAAATAAAGTAGAATCAGGATTATGGTACAACAATGAACTCCTTGTTCCAGTACTCCAACCGTGATTTGCCAGGAATCACCCGCATGCTCTTATGATTCACCATCCTTTACGTTCCTCTTAGAGTTTATAGTTTCATAATACTCACAAGGTTAAAGGAATTAGAACTCTTTATATTCGAAACGACTAAGGAATTTGCCTATAAAGAACATTGAACAATTTTTTAAAAATATTCATACTGCAAAAAAATTAAAAAAAATTACACACTACTCCCCAAAAAGGTCTATAGGATTATAATGTAGCATATTACTTTCTTGAATGCCAATGCCATTAGGGATATAGGCATCACTAAGAATCTTGAAGAAGTACCTCATATATTGGGTGGAATCTCCATCTAGCCTACAAGTTCAAGGGGTCACTGGAGGTCGAGGAAGAGTAGTTCATTCCACTTTCTGAAGCAGCCAGCAACAGAGGATTGAAACAAAAAAAAGGGAGAAATGAGAAAAGTAAAGTAACGGAAGGAAGCAAACTAAAGGGAAGATTTTGAGCAACAGAAAAGGAGATGAAAAGAAGACGGAATTGGGTAAAAGACCCTTGGCTTGCTTTGTTCTATGGGTAGAGAAAAAACTAAATTCAGAGCTGATGTGTTGAGATTTTAGCAAGCCATATGTCAAAATTTTGGAGCATCACTTGTAGAGCTCAGCTTTATATATTTATATAGATATAGATAAATACTAATGGATAGCCTGCGTGTTGCACGGAAAAATATTTTTTAAATAATTTTATATTTTAAAATATGGAATAAAGTTTTATATAATAATACGTTGAAATTAATTGTTTTTAAAATTAGTTAGAAAATAATAAATTGTTACCATTAATTATATTTGGTAATGTGAATAAATATATTTTATGGAAATAATTATTTAGGAATTTTTTCGGTGAAATATTTAACAATTATCGAATGATGGAGTAGTAAAAACTTCTATGTGTTGTACATTTTGTAGCTTTTTTTCACCTTTAATATATTGTGGTTTATAGTGTACGGTTTTGTGAAGTACATAATTAAGTATGTATATAAACGTAATTATTTTTATAAAAATAATCATAATTCATAAATTCTAGAGAAAGTATACAAAAACTTCAAATTTAGAGCAGAAACGTCATACAACTTTCCGAACTCACCACCGCCTGGCTTTGCGAGAGGAGTGAAGGTTCCCTTGAAAGGATGCTCAGGAGCTGCAATCAAAAAAGTAACATAACACTAATTAATTAAGTACAATTATAGGAAGATAAGATTGAACCATAAAAGCATATAATTGCATTCAATTTGCATTAATGAGATCCTCCCCAAGTTTACGTCTATATCTATCTATCTAACTATCTATATATACTTAATAGCTGAGTAGATGAATTTTGCCACATCATACGCAAAGTGGCATGTCGCACTTTGTAAGATTGGATAGGTAGGGTTTTAAACAGCTGTCTATCTTCGGTTTTTTTGGCCACTTCTCTTCTGTTTGTTTTCAAGAGCTACTGTAACAACAGAAGTTAAAAGGACTTTGTGTATCCAGCTTAAGAAAAAGGCAATGAAAGGTTGCGTTGTTTTTCGAATTCCCTCGCTTGATTTCAGTTTTAGCATTTGAAAGTGTGGTTGTGTATTGAGCTGCAAGAAGCTGAAGAAAAAGGCAATAGACGCCATTGGAGATCTGCAGAATTGAAACTTCAAAACTCGCTCCTCCAAGATCAAGAATTGCAACGTATTCAGCTTAAGAAAAAGGCAATGAAAGGTTGCGTTGTTTCCCACCATTACATTTCAATATCTCACATATTTTCAAAGGACTGTTTGCACTACGCCTCCTCTGCTCCCCATACAGCTTCCGTCTCCAATGTATGCCACACTACAAACCCTTTAATCCATCTAATTTGATGTTTTCAGTATACCCTTTTCATGAATTGAGCTGATGATGCTATTATGTGATTGGAATTGAGTTATGGTAGCTTTTGGTGTTTGATTTTTTTTTTTTTTTTTTGTGGGTGTGTCTCTGTTTATTCTAATAATCATATCACAGTTGCTACAACTTCTGACAATCATATCTTCAGTATTCTGAAGTCAAAGCCAAGTGGACACCTATCGTTCTGCAAATAAATGAAATTGGGAGCTCTTAAAGCCATAGCAAGTGATTGACTGGTAGCCATTTAGCAGTCAAATTCATAAACCATTTTCAAATCAAGACTGATACACAGAAAAAATTGCATGGCCACTGGCTTGTACATTTTGATTCTCTACTAATTTCCAGTGAAAACATCACCTGTTGATTAATTATTATTTTGGATTGCTGACTACATTCTTCTACTTTCTGTAAAAAATTTTCCATTGCCTGCAACTTATCACTATCATAAGTTGAAAAGTTCATAATTTTAACGTCATTCTCATACAGAATTGGAATCTGAAAGCCAAAATCCACATCTCATGACATGTGCATAAATATAGTTCATAACAACATATAGTGCAATTTTGGAAAGTTGGGGAACAAACCAGAAAACTATACAACTCTCAAAAATTGTTGTTATTATTCAGACCAACCAATAATCAACAACATTGTAGGTTAGAATCAAAAAGAAAATCAAAAGAATACTTTACGAAGAACATTCCATAGAGCCCATAATAAGGAGAATCAAAAAGCACTTTAATAAAAAGAATCAAAAGAATCCATTATAAAAATTTACAGAACCCATTATAAAGAGAATCATGAATAGATAGACATCATCAAAACATACCTCTGGATTGTTGCAAAACAATGGGTCTTGAAGCCAAGCTGATGACAGGCATAAAAAATGGAATATGGAAGAGCAAAAATGGCGGAGAGAACAGAACAATGAAAAAAAGAACTGCACAGCTCTCCTTTCTAGCAAACAGCGAAAATTTTCAGCAGCAAAAATTTCCAGCCGTTTTCTTGGTGAAGGTGACAGCACCGCAGTAAAGGTAGAGACTGAATATCTTGGTGTTAGACTGTTGACGAGCGGTGGTGTTGTAGAATGCAGTCTTTTGAGTTGTAATTGACGGAAGAGAAGAGAGTAGGAAATTGAGGTTCTGTTGATAGATGCTATTTGAAGAAAAATGTTTTGTTGTTTTTGGACAGTAGGTATGCAAATAGACGATCTGTGCTATAGTGACAACGTTCTAAAATCTGCTGTTATTTAACTGCTGTTGACTTTGGTTTTCTTCGGATGGTAATATGGATTTGTTCCATTTTGATTTAAGATTGAAGTGATTGTTCATAGGTTATTAATTTTGTTTGCCTATTTTAATTTTAATGATAGAGTGTTCTTGGGTTTATTCAGCTTGCTCCATCAAAGAATAGGTAAATCCAGATTCTTCAAGATATCAGTGGAGTTGTCACACATTCAGGTATATTTAAGACATTGGTATCTAAAATTCAACATTTGGGTTACAAAATGATCATGTCAATTTGCATTTTAGAAAATATAGGTAATAATTTGCCATTAATTGCTAGAAAATGATGTTGAAGATGTACTTTATCTTTGAGGTGCAGCCTTCCAATTAATTATCGACGACATGGTAATTTGCAGGTTGACCCTACTACTTGGTCCTCCTGCTGCAGGGAAAACAACATTATTGCTAGCCCTTGCTAGGAAACTTGATTAGGATTTGAAGGTATGTTATGTCGAAACTCCAAATTACATAGATTCTACTTATTATATCACAACTTGATTTATTTCTAGATGACCTTTGTACAGAAATCTAGGAAAATCACCTATTGTGGTCATGAGCTGCACGAATTTATTCCTCAGAGAACCTGTGCATATATAAATCAACATGATATTCACCATGGAGAACTAACTTTTGTCTTGGTCTTTGATCATGTTAGTTTCCAAATCTGATCATGCTATTCTTTCTACTCCCCAGATTGCTGAAAAGAACAAGTGCCATTAATAGATCAAGAAGGTTATACTTTTTTATTGCTGCTTCCTTTTAATTGGGTGTTCATTAGACTTTTTTTTTACCTAAATTTTGGTAGAGTTTTGCTCATTTTATGGTTCTTGCTTTGCTTAATTTTTTTTTTTTTTTGTTATTCTCTCATTTTTCATAATTAGTTGAACACTAATTTGCTGCAATTAGAGCAATGCATGATGTGGAGATTGAGCATTCGTTAACTGGGTTACGTTTGCTCTGTTTCTATTTTAATGAGCAACTGCAAACACCTGCTGTTCAGTTCTTCAAAGAAAACCTTCCAAACTTGCGCATCGAAAGAAATGGTGAAACTGGAGAATTTGAGGTGGATTGGATTGATAAAGATGATAATTTGTCCATGAGCCATACTCCTGATAGAAGAGAGTTTCATGCTTCTTTATTGCATCGTCTATCTGTGGCTTATCTTGACTGTTCTGCTATTCCTCCTCATGGTGGCTTTGAATTATCAAGCGATGTGGGTGATGGTAAAGTTTCCCCTCCATTTCTTCTTCAATAT
Organism: Mallotus nudiflorus; assembly: GCA_947683625.1. Classification (NCBI taxonomy): domain Eukaryota; kingdom Viridiplantae; phylum Streptophyta; class Magnoliopsida; order Malpighiales; family Euphorbiaceae; genus Mallotus; species Mallotus nudiflorus. The sequence continues at coordinate 527,332 of CANTUR010000985.1, forward strand.
GAGAGTTAACCTTTGGTTTCCTGAATTGATTTTATCTAACTTAGATTTGCTTTGATATGTGCAGTGAGGGCATATAATAACACTAATTTTTAAATTATTTTATTTTAAAATAGGATATGCAACGTTAATAAAATCTAAAATTATAATTAATTATTTTATTATATTGTGGTTAATATTAATTATTTCATGTTTAATCAAATTTTTCTATGTAAATATTTATTTTAAAACTTATTATTTTAGAAATTTATTTACGTTATATTTATTACTTTGAGAAGTATTTTAATAATATTATTTAAGTACTAATGTTATTTTATTTTTAAAATGATGTTTTTTATTTTTATTTTTATTATTATTATTTTTACTAAAATGCATTGTTGGATGATTATATTATGTGTTATTATATATATATATATATATATATATATATATATATATATATTAATGTATATGTGTGTGGGGATTAGTATTGTAATATCCCGTAATTTTAAAAAAAATATTTTTTACACTGTACCGGGATATGCAGTGTCAGTAATTTTTGTATTTTATATGATATTTTTATGAGTTAATATGTATTTTAAACCTATTTTAATTACTGTCTATTATTTTCAGTATTTTACGTAAAATTTTCCCGGGACTTTCATTTTCGGGGAAATTTCCACGTAAACAATGTATTATTAATTATTTTAAATGTATTTACGGGTTTGCATGAACTCATACATATTTTTAAATTATTAAATAAAGCCTGTGTGTGTATATTTAATTAGGGTTTATTATTACCCTAATATTTTATTATTTATTTATTATTATTTGATTATTTTATTTATTATTAAATTATTAAAATTTATTTTTTTTCTTTTTTCTTTTTTTTTTTTTCTTTTTCTTTTCCTTTTTCTTTCTTTTTCTTTTCTTTTCTCTTTCCTTTTCTTTCTTTTTCTTTTTCTTCTTCTTCTTCTTTCTTCTCCCGTGGGTGCCGCCGGACCACCATTTTTGCCACCGTGGTTTCTCCCTCCTCCGGCCACCGTTTTCGACACCGCCGGTCTCTATCTTCTCCTTGAGCTCCGGTGAGTGTTATTCTAGCTTTTGTTTGAGCTAAAACGGTTTAGAATTGCTTAGGTTTTGAGTTGAATATTTCGGCCACTTTTGGTTTTCGATTTTTTTGAGCTTCAATTTGGATGATTCATGGAAACTTCCTTCACAAATGTTGTTCCTGGTAGCTTAATCTTCATGTATGAATTTTTGTAGAATTTTTGGAGATTGTTTGGATTTTTGGGTATTTTTGAATATTTTAATATTATTTTCGAATTTTCGGAAATTAATTATTTAAATTATGAAATTGGAGTTTATGGTTGAATTAGGTGTTGAAATGAATTATAGGAATTTATTTGGAATTTTTATGAATTTCTAAGTATTTATTTTTAATTATTGAAGTTTATGTGATTTTGTAAAATTAAGTTAATTGTGTTGTTATTTGAATTTAATTGGTTAATTGGGTTTAATTATTGATATTATTGATAAATATGTTGAGAAAATTAATTTTGGATAAGTGTATGATTTTTGGTGAATTTTTGAAGTAAATTAGGTATATATATATATATAGGGGTATTTTGGTAATTTTACCCTAAATTGTCTAAAAATGTAATTTAATTGGTTTTAATATTTATTTAAGGTATAAAAATGATTTCTACAAAATATTTGGTATTTTTAACTAATTAAAACTATTTTCCGGGAATTATTTTCAATTATATATATAATATACGGTTTTTCAAATAAAATGAGTTTTAATCGATTTTTATAGTGTTTCAAGGTCAATTATGTAATTTTTATTTATAAAATGTATTTTTATGATTTAAGGATATTTTTGGTATATTTGAATATATTTTCTGTGTTTGTGGACCCCGGTCGACAGATTGTAGTCTGGAGTCCGACCGAGGGGTTGTGATTGTTTATGGTGTTATTTTCGAAGTGTATTTTCTTTGCAGGGTCGGCTCTACTCTTTTGAGTAGAGAGATGTCTGTTTTACAGGGGAGGTTCTGCCGGATTTCCGGTAGAATTCTCGTAAAACGTGATATCCAGTCGAACCCTAATTCAATTTTCGATTCTGTGTTGAATACTCTAGATTTAATTCTAGGATTTCTGTTAGGGTTATTCTGATGTCGATTAATTATTTCTTGCTTAGTTGCGCCGAGACCGAGGGTTAGTGGACCAGGCCCGTCGGACCTGTCTCGTGGAGCGCATTAGGTGAGTTACTATATTATATATATATGCTTAGGATGCATGATTTAGAAAATGCATGTTTTATTTTGACTAATTATGCATAAATAACATGATTTATATTCAAGTATATTTTTGGTATATTTTTGGTATATAATAAATTATATACATGTTTTATTAATAAAATATATTTAAAATGTTTTTAAATATATTTTTAGTTTAATTCATGATTTGATTGAATTTATTTGACGTATATATATACTCAAATATACCTGGTTTACGTTTGGTATATTTCCAGTATATATATGGTTTATATTGCTATTTCATTAATATTCATGCATCATGTATTTGTGAATGAATGTTTTATTATTTATTACTGAAGGATATCAATAGAACGTGCTACCTAGTGGGCAGCACTAGGACCGAGTACGTACCGGTACGCCTATAGTATTTAGGCTTTATTACTGACTATTTGTGGATATCGATTTGATTATGATTATTGGATATATGAGATGTGGTTTGTGGGTGTGATTGCTGGAGCTCGGTTGACCAAGTGTCTCGGGGCCAATCACACTGGCAGTCAGACTGCTGGAGCTCGGTTGACTTAGTGTCTCGGGGCCAGTCTACTGTCCATATGGATTAAGTGGATATATTTGGAATAAGTGAGCCTGTATGGCTAGAGTGTTGTTTAACACTATTTTTCTGAGGTTGCGATATTCTAGGGTTCTATGTGATCCTTCATAAAAGTTGATTTTCAGACAAAATATATAAAATGATTTTTCTGCATCTGTATGAACTTGCCTGTATATATACATATTACTCATATACTGTTGACTGTATGCATTATCACTTAGAGTGTATGTATATATACTATAGTAATTCACTCAGTGAGGTCTGACTCCCCTCCGTTGACTATTTTTCAGGAGAGTCAACTTCCTCAGACCTCAGTAGCAGGTCGATACGCCGGATTTCTTCCGCCCCGGCTTCTTTATGTAAATTGTCTACTTAAGTCTTATTTATTTTATCTAGACACTGCAGTAGCTGTAAATTAAAGTATTGGATTTTATGTATTTGTTTTAAAGAGATGTATTATGTTAAAACTCGATTTGTATAAAGATTATACTTATGAGATTATATATGCGATGTGATGAGTTTTGAATTATATCCAGTTGAGATGGATGATATTGTAATATTTATGATATTTATGATTTTATTTTCCGCTGCACATATATATATTATATGGTTATTGTTATTGCATGATTTATTTATTTTATTTTTAGGCTTGCTACGGGTTCCGGATTCGAAAGAATTCCCGTTCCCTAGCGCCGGTCATGACTCCTGTTTTGGGTCGTGACAAAGTTGGTATCAGAGCGAAGTTCGTTTCAGAGTGGAGTTCTATGTCAGGGCTTAGTTTTGTGAGTTGTGGCCCTAGTTTTAAAGTTGTGTTTTCTGTTGGACTACTGCAGTGTATTAGGTTCGAGTATGTCTTGATAAGTATTCCTTGCTGTAGTTTTCAGCGTTATTCCCCCGTTGTCTGTTTTGTCTGAATCTTTCCGTTTGTCTTTTCAGAATGAGGAGGCGAGCGCGTGTCGCTCCACCGGTCGTTGAGGCCGAGGATGATGAGTCTTTTCAGGATGAGGTTTTACCTCCTGAGCAGCCAGTTAGACGTAGAGGTCGTGGCAGGGGTAGACCTCGAGGAGCGGCAGGTCGCCGTAGGCAGAGAGAGTTACAGGACGAGGAGCCTGTTGAGCCTGAGTTTGATGTTCCTGTTCCTCCAGTTGTTCAGCCTGTTCAGCCTGCCTATCAGCAGGGTATGTCTGACCCTGAGGCAGCTTTGTTCTATGCCAGAGTTGGCAGGATTTCTTTTGATGGTACTTCTGATCCTTTAGATTTTCTGCATGCGATTGAGACTAGGACTCGGACTGCTCATACCGAGTACCAGAGGATCATGATCGTTGAGTTGTCTGTCGAGGGACCAGCTTTGGATTGGTTTATTCAGATGATCCAGCCCTTTATGATGACGATGACATGGGCTCAGTTTCGAGAGCGATTCATGAGGAGATTTTGTCCAGAGCCTCTTCGTTTGAGCTATCGTCTTCGTCTGACCAGTATTTCTCGTGGAGATCGATCAGTAGAGGAGTATACCCGAGAGTTCCTTCGTCTGGGTAGATATGCTGAGGATCTGATGCGAGATCAGTATTTCGCTGTTACTACCTATGTTACTGGTTTGGGTTCAGCTTTTGCTGGTATGCCTACAGCAGGTCTTACTCTGGAGTCGGTGATTGAGCTAGCTAAGGAGATCGAGCTGAGGTTAGTTAGGCAGGGAGCGATGCCTGATTATTACCAGTTGGGAGTTCAGTCGAGTGGATTGCAGGCTACTCCGTATTCGAGTTTTCATGTTGGTTCGAGTAGTCAGCAGCGAGGTTCGACTCAGCAGAGTCAGAGACAGCAGCAGCGAGTGCATCGGAGCAGTAGACATGGTCGTGGAGGTCAGCGTAGATCGTTCAGATTTGGATCAGGTGCTTCGAGCAGCAGCAGTGGTCGTAGTTCTGGATCAGCGGCCAGTGTTTGTCAGACTTGTGGTAGAGTCCATCAGGGACCGTGTTATCTGACACCGCTGACATGTTTCAGATGCGGGCAGACAGGACATTTTGCCAGATCGTGTCCTTATTCCGGATATCAGCAGCAGCAGATTCCGCGATTCCCACAGCAGTCGATTGCTAGTGCTGCACCTATGCCATTTCAGTTACCACCAGCTCAGCATCAGAGTTCTACTCAGTTTGTTCCACAGCAGAGTCGTGGTAGAGGTACTAGAGGAGGTACCCGAGGTGTTGGCCAGGCTTCTACCAGTCAGCAGGGAGGTCGAGGCCAAGCCAGAGTTTTTCATCTGACTCAGCAGGATGCTCAGGCATCTAATGCAGTCGTGGCAGGTATTCTTTCTGTTTGTTACCTGGATGCTTTGGTTTTGTTTGATCCGGGTGCCACGCATTCGTTTGTTTCTCCTATTTTTGCTTCTAAATCTTGTTGGCAAGCTTCGAGGATGGCTTTTCCCTTGTCTGTTGCCACTCCTCTGAGTGATTCTTTGGACACCGATATTGTTCTTTCTGGTTGTCCAGTTCTCGTGGGAGATAGAGAATTACCCGCTGATTTGATTTTGTTGGATGTGATGGAGTTCGATGTTATTTTGGGAATGGATTGGTTGTCTCAGTACTATGCCGTGGTTGATTGCAGGAATAAGGAGGTGATTTTTAGAATTCCTGGTGAAGTAGAATTTAAGTTTGTTGGTGACAGGAGTTCAGCACCTCAGAATCTTATTTCGGCTATTTCAGCTAGGAAGTTGTTGAAGAAAGGTTGTCAGGGGTTTTTGGCATTGGTCAGGGATACGTCAGTGGAGAAGTTGTCACTCACAGATGTTCCTGTTGCTTGTGAGTTTCCTGATGTTTTTCCCGAGGAGTTACCAGGTTTACCACCTCATAGAGAGATTGAGTTCTGTATAGATGTGGTTCCAGGTATTACTCCTATATCTATGACACCCTATCGTATGGCTCCTGCAGAGTTGAGAGAGTTGAAGGAGCAGTTGCAAGAGTTGTTGGATAAGGGTTTTATCAGACCTAGTGTTTCTCCTTGGGGTGCACCAGTCCTGTTTGTGAAGAAGAAGGATGGTACCCTGAGACTGTGCATTGACTACAGAGAGCTGAATAAGGTGACAGTGAAGAACAAGTATCCTCTCCCGAGGATAGATGATTTGTTTGATCAGCTCCAGGGTGCACAATTCTTTTCTAAGGTCGACTTGAGGTCAGGTTATCATCAGCTGCGGATCAGTGAAGCTGATATTCCTAAGACAGCGTTCCGCACTCGATATGGTCATTATGAGTTTCTGGTGATGTCTTTTGGTTTGACTAATGCACCAGCAGCTTTTATGGACCTGATGAACAGAGTATTCCGACCGTATGTGGATCAGTTTGTGGTAGTCTTCATTGATGATATACTGGTATATTCAAGGAGTATGGAAGAGCATGTATATCACTTGAGGATTGTACTACAGACACTGAGAGATCATCAGCTTTATGCTAAATTCTCGAAGTGTGATTTCTGGATGGAGAGTGTTTCTTTTCTTGGACACGTAGTGTCTAAAGAAGGTATTCAGGTTGATCCACAGAAGGTTGAGGCAGTATCTGAGTGGCCTAGACCTACTTCAGTTACTGAGATTCGGAGTTTTCTGGGTTTAGCCGGGTATTATAGGCGGTTTGTGCAGGATTTTTCCAGGATAGCAGCCCCTATGACTCGCTTGACTCAGAAGAATGTTAGATTCGAGTGGTCAGAAGCTTGTGAGAATAGTTTTCAGTTGTTGAAGGAGAAGTTGACCACAGCGCCAGTATTAGCTTTGCCTAATAGTGTGGATAAGTTCACAGTTTACTGTGATGCCTCTAGAATTGGTCTTGGTTGTGTGTTGATGCAGAATGGAAGGGTGATAGCCTATGCTTCGAGGCAGTTGAAGAAGCATGAGCAGAACTATCCCACACATGACCTTGAGAAGGCTGCAGTGATCTTTGCTTTGAAGATTTGGAGACATTATTTGTACGGGGTGACTTGTGAGATATTTACTGATCACAAGAGCCTTAAGTACATTTTTCAGCAGCGAGATTTGAATCTGAGGCAGAGAAGATGGTTGGAACTGTTGAAGGATTATGATTGTGAGATTCTTTACCATCCGGGTAAGGCTAATGTGGTAGCAGATGCCTTGAGTAGGAAGTCCTCAGGTAGTCTTGCTCACATCGGTGTTGAGAGGAGACCATTGATCCAGGAGTTGCATTTGTTGGTGGATCAAGGTCTGATGATGAAGATCAGTAGATCAGGTGGACTGTTAGCTCAGTTTAAAGTACGATCTGTACTAAGGGATAGGATTAAAGCAGCTCAGAGCCGAGATCCTATTCTGGAAGAGCTTGCAGAGAATGTCAGAGCAGGGAAGTTCACTGATTTCACACTCGATGATGATGGTGTGTTGTGGATCAGTGGTAGATTGTGTGTTCCTGATGTGGATGATTTGAGAGAAGAGATCCTAGAGGAAGCACATTCTACAGCCTACAGCGTTCATCCTGGTGTTACTAAGATGTACCACAGTATCAGAGATCTATACTGGTGGGATGGATTGAAGAAGGATGTTGCTGATTATGTTGCTAAGTGCTTAACGTGTCAGCAAGTGAAAGCCGAACATCAGAAGCCTTCTGGGAAGCTTCAGCCTCTTCCTATTCCCGAGTGGAAGTGGGAAAGGATAGCTATGGATTTTGTAGTCGGTTTACCTCGTTCGAAGGATGGATACGATTCCATCTGGGTGATTGTAGACAGATTGACGAAGTCTGCACATTTCTTGCCTGTGAAAGCCACATATTCAGTTGCTAGATTGGCGAAGTTGTATGTGAAGCATATTGTATGCCTTCATGGAGTACCTGTGTCCATTGTGTCAGATAGAGGTTCAGTGTTTACTTCTCGTTTCTGGCAGAAGTTGCAAGAAGCGATGGGCACTAGGTTGGATTTCAGTACTGCTTTTCATCCTCAGACAGATGGCCAGTCTGAGAGGACGATCCAGACACTGGAAGATATGTTGAGGATGTGTGTCTTGGATTTGGGAGGTAGCTGGGATGATCATTTGTCGCTTGTTGAGTTTGCATATAATAACAGCTACCATAGCAGTATTGGCATGGCACCATATGAGGCGTTGTATGGAAGGAAGTGTAGATCCCCGTTGAGTTGGGATGAGATCGGTGAGAGAGCTTTGACTGGACCAGAGATGGTTCAAGATGCTGCAGAGAAAGTCGCCGTGATCAAGCGCAGGTTAGAGACCGCAGTTAGTAGACAGAAGAGTTATGCGGATCCTAGGCGCAGAGATGTGGAGTTTCAGGTTGGAGATTTCGTTTTTCTGAAAGTATCTCCGATGAAGGGTGTGATGAGATTTGGTAGGAAGGGTAAGTTAGCACCGAGATATATTGGACCGTTTGAGATTCTGGAGAGAATTGGCACTGTTGCATATCGGTTGGATTTGCCTCCGAGTATGTCACAGGTGCATCCAGTATTTCATATCTCGATGTTGAGGAAGTATATCTCAGATCCTTCACATGTGTTGCAACCTGACAGTGTGGAAGTGAGTGAAGATTTGACTTTTGTGGAAGAACCTGTGGCGATCGTTGATTTTCAAGTTCGACAGTTGCGATCGAAGCAGATTCCGATGGTCAAGGTTTTGTGGCGTAGCGACAGAGTTGAAGAGCATACGTGGGAGACTGAAGCTGAGATGCGAGCTTCTTACCCGTATCTCTTTCCTTCCTGATTCTGTAATCCTGTTTTTAGAATTCGGGGACGAATTCCTGTAAGGGGGGAAGACTGTAATATCCCGTAATTTTAAAAAAAATATTTTTTACACTGTACCGGGATATGCAGTGTCAGTAATTTTTGTATTTTATATGATATTTTTATGAGTTAATATGTATTTTAAACCTATTTTAATTACTGTCTATTATTTTCAGTATTTTACGTAAAATTTTCCCGGGACTTTCATTTTCGGGGAAATTTCCACGTAAACAATGTATTATTAATTATTTTAAATGTATTTACGGGTTTGCATGAACTCATACATATTTTTAAATTATTAAATAAAGCCTGTGTGTGTATATTTAATTAGGGTTTATTATTACCCTAATATTTTATTATTTATTTATTATTATTTGATTATTTTATTTATTATTAAATTATTAAAATTTATTTTTTTTCTTTTTTCTTTTTTTTTTTTTTTCTTTTTCTTTTCCTTTTTCTTTCTTTTTCTTTTCTTTTCTCTTTCCTTTTCTTTCTTTTTCTTTTTCTTCTTCTTCTTCTTTCTTCTCCCGTGGGTGCCGCCGGACCACCATTTTTGCCACCGTGGTTTCTCCCTCCTCCGGCCACCGTTTTCGAAACCGCCGGTCTCTATCTTCTCCTTGAGCTCCGGTGAGTGTTATTCTAGCTTTTGTTTGAGCTAAAACGGTTTAGAATTGCTTAGGTTTTGAGTTGAATATTTCGGCCACTTTTGGTTTTCGATTTTTTTGAGCTTCAATTTGGATGATTCATGGAAACTTCCTTCACAAATGTTGTTCCTGGTAGCTTAATCTTCATGTATGAATTTTTGTAGAATTTTTGGAGATTGTTTGGATTTTTGGGTATTTTTGAATATTTTAATATTATTTTCGAATTTTCGGAAATTAATTATTTAAATTATGAAATTGGAGTTTATGGTTGAATTAGGTGTTGAAATGAATTATAGGAATTTATTTGGAATTTTTATGAATTTCTAAGTATTTATTTTTAATTATTGAAGTTTATGTGATTTTGTAAAATTAAGTTAATTGTGTTGTTATTTGAATTTAATTGGTTAATTGGGTTTAATTATTGATATTATTGATAAATATGTTGAGAAAATTAATTTTGGATAAGTGTATGATTTTTGGTGAATTTTTGAAGTAAATTAGGTATATATATATATAGGGGTATTTTGGTAATTTTACCCTAAATTGTCTAAAAATGTAATTTAATTGGTTTTAATATTTATTTAAGGTATAAAAATGATTTCTACAAAATATTTGGTATTTTTAACTAATTAAAACTATTTTCCGGGAATTATTTTCAATTATATATATAATATACGGTTTTTCAAATAAAATGAGTTTTAATCGATTTTTATAGTGTTTCAAGGTCAATTATGTAATTTTTATTTATAAAATGTATTTTTATGATTTAAGGATATTTTTGGTATATTTGAATATATTTTCTGTGTTTGTGGACCCCGGTCGACAGATTGTAGTCTGGAGTCCGACCGAGGGGTTGTGATTGTTTATGGTGTTATTTTCGAAGTGTATTTTCTTTGCAGGGTCGGCTCTACTCTTTTGAGTAGAGAGATGTCTGTTTTACAGGGGAGGTTCTGCCGGATTTCCGGTAGAATTCTCGTAAAACGTGATATCCAGTCGAACCCTAATTCAATTTTCGATTCTGTGTTGAATACTCTAGATTTAATTCTAGGATTTCTGTTAGGGTTATTCTGATGTCGATTAATTATTTCTTGCTTAGTTGCGCCGAGACCGAGGGTTAGTGGACCAGGCCCGTCGGACCTGTCTCGTGGAGCGCATTAGGTGAGTTACTATATTATATATATATGCTTAGGATGCATGATTTAGAAAATGCATGTTTTATTTTGACTAATTATGCATAAATAACATGATTTATATTCAAGTATATTTTTGGTATATTTTTGGTATATAATAAATTATATACATGTTTTATTAATAAAATATATTTAAAATGTTTTTAAATATATTTTTAGTTTAATTCATGATTTGATTGAATTTATTTGACGTATATATATACTCAAATATACCTGGTTTACGTTTGGTATATTTCCAGTATATATATGGTTTATATTGCTATTTCATTAATATTCATGCATCATGTATTTGTGAATGAATGTTTTATTATTTATTACTGAAGGATATCAATAGAACGTGCTACCTAGTGGGCAGCACTAGGACCGAGTACGTACCGGTACGCCTATAGTATTTAGGCTTTATTACTGACTATTTGTGGATATCGATTTGATTATGATTATTGGATATGTGAGATGTGGTTTGTGGGTGTGATTGCTGGAGCTCGGTTGACCAAGTGTCTCGGGGCCAATCACACTGGCAGTCAGACTGCTGGAGCTCGGTTGACTTAGTGTCTCGGGGCCAGTCTACTGTCCATATGGATTAAGTGGATATATTTGGAATAAGTGAGCCTGTATGGCTAGAGTGTTGTTTAACACTATTTTTCTGAGGTTGCGATATTCTAGGGTTCTATGTGATCCTTCATAAAAGTTGATTTTCAGACAAAATATATAAAATGATTTTTCTGCATCTGTATGAACTTGCCTGTATATATACATATTACTCATATACTGTTGACTGTATGCATTATCACTTAGAGTGTATGTATATATACTATAGTAATTCACTCAGTGAGGTCTGACTCCCCTCCGTTGACTATTTTTCAGGAGAGTCAACTTCCTCAGACCTCAGTAGCAGGTCGATACGCCGGATTTCTTCCGCCCCGGCTTCTTTATGTAAATTGTCTACTTGAGTCTTATTTATTTTATCTAGACACTGCAGTAGCTGTAAATTAAAGTATTGGATTTTATGTATTTGTTTTAAAGAGATGTATTATGTTAAAACTGGATTTGTATAAAGATTATACTTATGAGATTATATATGCGATGTGATGAGTTTTGAATTATATCCAGTTGAGATGGATGATATTGTAATATTTATGATATTTATGATTTTATTTTCCGCTGCACATATATATATTATATGGTTATTGTTATTGCATGATTTATTTATTTTATTTTTAGGCTTGCTACGGGTTCCGGATTCGAAAGAATTCCCGTTCCCTAGCGCCGGTCATGACTCCTGTTTTGGGTCGTGACAAGTATATATGTATATATATAAAGTATTATATATATATACACTATATATATATATATATATACACATATATACTAATTCCCACACACATATACATTAATACACACACACACACACACACACATATATATATATATATATTAAAAACAAAAACATTACCTTCTTCTTCCTCCCCGTGACCCGACCCACCACCATCCCTTCTCCATTTGTCACACCGTTCACCTACCGTCGATGTGCCATCCAGCCTTCCAGCAGCTCCAGTCACCTTCCGCTGTCTTCCACCTTCTTCTCTAGTGTCGATGAGCGGTTGTGGCAATAAGAAACCGAAACTTGAGCTTTCCAACGTTCCTCCTTCGTCCGGCCACCATTCTTCGCGATTCCGGTGTCCCTGAGCTCCTCAAGCTCTGGTGAACTCGATCCTAGCTCCGGTTTAAGCTCTAATTCCTCCATTTTTGCTGTTTCTTGAATTTTTAGTTTCGATCACTTAGGATTTTTTATTTTTTTAGGGTGTTAATGGTTGATTCATCAAAAATTACTTTACAAATGTTGATTCTACTAGCTTAAGCTACTCCCATGAATTTTTGTGTGATTTTTGGAAATTATTTTGATTTTTGTCAATTTTTAAATATTTATTATTATTTTATTAATTTTCGTAAATTAATTATATAAATTATGAAATTGTGATTTTTGGTGTTATTAGTAATTATTATTAATTTTAGAGTTGAATATATAATTTTTGTGATTTTTGTATAATTTTTATAATTATTTTAGGTTTATGTCAATTTTGAGAAATATGGTTAAATATATATTTTGTTAGAAATAATTGGTTAATTATACGTTTTTGTTGATATTATTGGGATATATATTGATAAAATAATTTTTGTGTATTTATATAATTTTTATTGAATTTTTGAGAATTATTAGCACCTTATGTATATTTTTGAATATTAGGGTTAATTGTGTAATTTTGTGATAATTTTAGTTAAATATTATGTTTAATTGGTTTTAATAGTATTTGAGGTATAAAAATGATTTTTACAAATTATTTACTACTTTTAACTAATTAATACTAATTTTCAAAAATTATTTTCAAATAATATATTATATACTATTTTTGTATTAAAATGGATTTTTAGTAATTTTTAAAATGTAGTTGGACTAATTAAGCTATTTGGATTAGTAAAGTGAGTTTTTATTAAATTATATTGAATTATTGAGAAAAATGGATTGTTAATAATATTATATTATTATTTAGGGTTTTTAAGTAATTATTGGGAAAATAATTATTTTAATGTTTTAATGATAAATATACTATTTTTGATGTTTTGAGGGTATTTATGGTATTTGTTGATTTTTAATATATTTTATTATATTATATGAATTTTAGTGAATTGTGGACCTTGGTTGGGGAATTTTGTAGTTCGGGATCAACCGAGGGTTGTGAGAATTTCTATATTTGAAGTGTATTTTTTTGCAAGACCGGCTCTACTTTTTAGTAGAGAGATGTTCATTTTACAGAGGAGGTTCTGCCGAATTTTTGATAGAATTCTCGTAAAACATGACATCGAGTCTAATTCCAATTCTGTGTCTGGTTGTGTTTAATAATTCTAGATCGAGTCTCTAGAAATCTAAGTTAGATTTATTCTGATTTTGTGATCATTTTTATTGTTTAGTTACGCCAATATCGAAGTCTAACATACTAGGGCCGTCAGACCAGTCTCGCGGAGCGCTTCCCTGTGAGTTGTTATTATATATATATATACATTGCTTTAGGTTATATGTTTTAGAATTATATGTTTTAAATGTAAAATTTTGCATATTTATTTTATTAAATGCTTGAGTATATTTTAGGTATACTTTTAGTATATTCTTGGTATATATTGAAATAAATGCATGTTTTACTTTTGATTTATATTTAAATTATTTTCAAGAATATTATTGGTTTATTTTGAGTATATTTCATGATTTATTTGAGTTTATTTTATATATATATACTTGATTTATTTTAGGTATATTTCTGGCATATATATGGTTTATTTGATTATTATGAATGAGTTTATGCATTACGTGCTTATTTGAATGTATGTTTTATTTTAAATGAAAGATATCGATAGAACGTGCTTTTTAGTGGGCAATACTAGGACCGAGTACGTACCGGTGCTAACTTATTTGTGGATCATGACTTGATTAATTTGATTGATGTGTGATGTGATAGATGGTGTGATTGTTGGAGCTCAGTTGACCAAATGTCTCGGAGCCAATCACACTGACAGTCAAACTACTGGAGCTCGGTCGACTTAGTGTCTCAGAGCCAGTCTACTGTTCAGTTGGATTAAGTGAATTTACATAAAATTAAGCTAGTATGGCTACAGTATTTTCTACTATTAATTGGGGTTATGATCATGTCAAGACCCAAAACTAGGAGTCATGACCGGCGCTAGGGAACAAGAATTCTTTCGAATCTAGAACCTGTAGCAAGCCTTAGAAAAAATAAAAACATAGATTACATAAATAATAGCACGACTGAATTAAAATTTTTTGAATCAATATATAAAAATAAATACTCAATATCTTTTCATAAATAAATATATATTTATACAGAGTTCAAATACAATTCTCAAAGTATAAAATATCAAACAAAACAATACTCTTCTGATACAATAACACTACTACTGCAGTTTTTAGAATACAAGTCAGAGTTTAAAATATACATTTACATAAAATAGTCAGGACGGAAGAACACCAGCGAAGAACTCTACTTCTAAGGTCTGACGATATAGGATCTCCTGAAAAAAAATATTTAAGGGGGTCAAACCTCACTGAATGAATTATTATACTATATATACATGCATCTAAACCATATTCAATCAGGAATTCTTATATATATATATATATATATATATATATACACACGCATTTCACACAAATGTCAAACTCTGCTTTTATAAATATAATAAATGCAGAAAATATTTATTTTAATACATGAAGGATCAAATAGAATCCTATTATTCATAACCTTAATCAACAGTATCATCACTCTAGTCATACAGGCTCACTTAAATCCAAATAGATCACTTATTCCATTATGGATAGTAGACTGGCTCCGAGATACTAAGTCAACTGAGCTCCAGCAGTCTAACTGTCAGTGTGATTAGCCCCGAGATACTAGGTCAACCGAGCTTCAACAATCACACCATTAATCATATCACATCTCAATCATATTATAATTACCCCAAATAATTCCTCACTCAAACCTAAATCTATCGCACCGGTACTGTCATGGCCCAAACTAAGAGTCATGACCGGCGCTAGGGAACGGGAATTCTTTCGAATCCGGAACCCGTAGCAAGCCTTAGAAAATAAAATTATATAATAAATAAATAAAAGTACGATCGAATTAAAATTTTTCTGAATCAATAAATAAAATAAATACTCCAAATCCTTTTATAAATGAATACATATTCGTATAATGTTCAAATACAAATTCTCAGAGTATTTAATATCCAAATAAAATAATACACTTCCAAAAATTATAATACTACTACTGCAGTTTATAGAATACTATTCAAAGTTCAGAATATATATTTGCATAAAATAGTCGGGACTGAAGAACACCGGCGAGGAACTCTACAACTAAGGTCTGACGATATAGGATCTCCTAAAAAAAATAATTAAGGGGAGTCAGATCTCACTGAGTAAATTATTATACTATATATACATGCAAACTAAACCATAACAATCAAGCATTCTTATATATATATATATATATATATATATATATATACACACATTTCACACGAATGTCAAACTCTACTTTTATAAATATACTACATGTAGAAAACGTTTGATTAAATTCATGAAGGATCCATAGAACCCTAATAGTAACAACCTCAAAAACTCCATCATCACTCTATCCATGCAGGCTCACTTGATTCCAAATAGAACACTTATTCCAATTTGAACAGCAGATTGGCCCCGAGACACTAAGTCAACCGAGTTCCAGCAATCTGACTGTTAGTGTGATTGGCCCCGAGACACTTGGTCAACCGAGCTCCAGCAATCACACTATCTATCACCTCACATCTCAATCAACCCAATAGATCATTCAATTCACTTATGGACAGTAGACTGGCCCCAAGACACTAAGTCAATCGAGCTCTAGCAGTCTGACTGTCAGTGTGATTGGCCCCGCAATCACACTATCTAACATACCATTAATCTTAGTCAAATCAACTAAATCAATTATAATCACCCAATTTGAACTCTCACTCAATCCTTATCTATTGTACCGGTACATACACGATCTTAGTGCTGCCCACTAGGAAGCACATTCTATCAATATCCTTCACTTCGAATAAATCATTCATTCGGAAAATAATTAACGTATAACAATATTCATAATAGTAAAACCAACCGTATATATATATACCAAAAATATACTTAAAATATACTCAATATATTTCAGGTATATATATATATATATATATGTCAAATAAAATAGAAATAAACTAAAGATAAATCATTAATATAGTTAAAAACAATTTAAATGAGTAACAATAATATAACATGAATTATCTTAAAAATATATTTAAATATGCAAAAGATATACCCTAAGTACACAAATCATTTAATAAAACATTTATGTATAAATATTCATTTAAATACGTGTTTGTGTTTAACATATATTTACAAATATACTAAAAATAAACCTAATTATCTAGCATGCACATATCAAAAATAAATCCTAAATATACCACTAATGTGCTAGGTTCAATTTAATAATAAAATATTTATTTATTTGGAAATAAATCAAAAATATACCAAAAATAAACTTAAAAATAATTTAAGTGTAGGTTTATAATTTAACATGCAATTATTTAAGAATAAACCTAAAATCTACTAAAACTATACCTAAAGTATACTAATCATTTAATAAAATAAGTATGTCTAAGTGTACATTTTAAAACATGTGTATATTACTCAAATGTATTAAACCTAAACCTAATTGTTTAATGTGCATATATCAAACTAACATGCATAATTATTTAATATGCATATATATAAAAATGCAACCCTAGATATACCAAAAATATTATAATTTAAATCTCTTTTAAAACATACAATGAAAATGAAAAATTCTAAATAATGCACCCTATATGCAGTGCACATATATACAGTATAATAACTCACATGTTAGCGCTCCACGAGACAAACTCGGCAGGCCTGATCCATTAGGTATCGGTCTTGGCGCAGCTAGACAAACAAATGACAACATGAAATCATAATAAAATTAACAAAAATTCTAAAGACTCGATCTAGAATTTTAGACATAAAATTATAATAGGAATTTGACCGGATATCACGTTTTACGAGAATTTTATCGAAAATCCGACAGAACCTCCCCTGTAAAACGGACATCTCTCTACTGAAAGAGTAGAGCCGGTTCTGCAAAGAAATACACTTTGAAATAAACACAAAATTACAACCACAATCTCTCGGTTGGACTCCAAACTACAATTCACCAACCAAGGTTCACAATTCACAAAATAATTATAAAATACCGAAAATGCCCTTATATAATAAAAATACATTTTATAAATTCAAGTTACGTAATTAACCCTAAAACATACTAAAAATCAATAAAAACCCATTTATTTAGAAAAATAGTATATTATATATAATTTGAAAATAATTTACGAAAAATAGTTTTAATTAATTAAAAATACTAAAAATTTGCAGAAATCATTTTTATAGCTCAAATAATTATTAAAATCAATTTAATTATATTTTTAGCCAATTTAGTGTAAAATTACCAAAATACCCCTATATATATATTCACTATAAATGTTCAAAAATTCACCAAAAACTATATAATTACTCAAAAATTAATTTGTCAACATATAATTCAATAATATCAATAAATATACTCAATTTACCAATTTATTTCAATTAAACACATAATTAACCCTATTTTTCAAAATTACATAAACTTAATAAATTCCAAATAAATACATAAAAATTCACAAAAATTACAAATAAATTTCTATAATTCATTTCAACTCCTATAATCACCATAAAACACAATTTCATAATTTAATTAATTAATTTTCGAAAATTAGAAAATAATAATAAAATAATCAAAAATTCACAAAAATTAAAATAAATTCCAAAAATTCTAAAAAAATTACAGCATGTAGATTAAGCTTCTAGGAACAAAGTTTGTGAAGGAATTTTTTATGAATAAATCCAATTAAAGCTAAAAAAATTTTGAAACCCAAAATGACTGATTTGAAGAAATTGAAACCTAAGCAATTCTAGACCAAATCAAGTGAAAAAAAGCTTGGAATTACACTCACCAGAGCTCAAGGAGAAGATAGAGACCGACAGCATCAAATTTGGTGGCCGAAAAGTGTTTGGTCGGAGCTAAGTCGATTTTTGGCTTCTTGATGAAAATCCGGCCAAACAATGCCAGAAATGGGAGCTTGGGACGTCGGGAAGAAGATGGAGGGGCAAAATTGTAATTAAGGCAACTTTGATTTTTTTGTTAAAAAACATGTGTGTGTGTGTGTATATATATATATATATCCACCGTATATATATTATAATAATATAATCCCACACACAAATGATATTCACCACACAAATATTTTATTATATTTAATAATTTATACACTTAAAATTAATTAATTAATACAAAAATTAAATAATAAAATTAAGAAAATTAATTAAGCTCTAATTAAGTTAAATAAGTACACATATATACAATTTATTTTAGCACTTTAAAATTATATATGAGTTCATGCAAATTCATAAAACTAGTCAAAATAAATAGTATTAAATTATTTACGTGTCAATTTCCCCGAAAATACAATTTTCGAAAAAATTTTACGTAAAGTACTTAAAATAATTAAAATTAGCTTTAAACAAACAACAAACTCATAAAATATCATAAATATATATACAAAAATTATTAACACTGCATATCTCGACACAGTATAAAAATATTTAAAAACTCGGGATATTACAGGTACGTACACGGTCCTAGTACTGCCAACTAGATAGCACGTTCTATTGATATTCTTCATTTAAAATAAAACATTCATTTGGACAAACAAATAATGCAAAATAATAATCATAATGATAAAATAAACCATATATTTACTAGAAAAATATCTAAAATAAAATAAGTATATTTCGAGTATATATATGTCAAATAAAGTCAAATCAAATATGAAATATACCAAAGATAAACCAATGATATACTTAAAAACAATTAAGTATGAATTGACAATATAACATGCATTTATTTGGAAATATATCAAAAATATACTTAAAAACAATTTAAGTATAAATCAATAATATGACATGCAATTATTTAGGAATAGACCTAAAATATACTAAAAATATACCTAAAGTATACTAATCATTTAACAAAACAATTATGAATAAATATACATTTAAAACATGTATTTAATTTTTGACATCTATCCAAAATATACTAAAAACAAACCTAAATATCTAGCATACACATATCAAAAATAAACTCTAAATATACCAGTGATATATTAAATGTATATAGAAAATATGCAAACATATATATATCAAAATATACTAAAAATAAACCGAAAATATACCAAATCATATTATAAATTAAATTACTATTTAAAACATATAATGAAAATGAAAAATTTTAAGTCATACATCCTATATGCAATGCATATATATATATATATATATATATATATATATATATATATATATATATATATATATATATATATAGTACAATAACTCACTGGTTCACGCTCCACGAGACAGACTAGGTAGGGCTGATTCGTTAGGCTTCGGTCTCAGCGCAGCTAGGAAAATAAAATAGCAAAAATTATCAGAATAAATTTCTAACTCTACGCTTCTAAGATTACTATAGAAAGACACAACCAAAAATTCAAAATTAAACTCGAATCGGTTGCCACGTTTTACAAGGAATCTACCGAAATTTTGACAGAGTCTCCTCTGTAAAATAGACATCTCCCTACAAAAGTCGGGTCGATCCTACACATAAAATACACTTCTAAAATCTCAAAGCACAACACCTCGGGTTGGGACCCCAAACTCCACAAATCCCCAACTGAGGTTCACAATTCACAACCCAATAATAATAAACAGTAAAATAATAAAAATCATCAACAACCCGTAAAAATATTTAAAAGTCTTTATTTTCCAACTAAAACATAAAAGTCTAATTTAATTAATATTTGATAATAAAAATTCATAAATAGAATAAAATTCCCATTTACACTTAAATTAACATAAATTGGAAATAATATTTAAAATCACAATTTAGCATCACACAAATAATAAAATACACATTTAATCTCAAAATAACAAATACATTTATTGTTTACATAATATTCCAAAATTATCACAATTTAACTAATAAAATCTCAAATACTATATAATATTAATAAAAATTCAATTTTTTATAATTATTCAACATAACATAATAAAATTCACATTTAATTGCTTAAATAGCTTAATTATATAATAAAATTAGTTTAAACTCATTTTATTTTCAAAATAATATATAATATATTATTTGAAAATAATTTTTTGAAAAATAGTATTAATTAGTTAAAAATAATAATTAATTTGTAAAAATCATTTTATTATCTTAAATAATTATAAAATCAACTAAAATATAATATTTAACTATCATTAACACAAAATTACACATTTACCCCTATAATATCAAATATCCAATATACTTAAATATACCAAATAATTTCCTCAAAAATTATAGAAAATCATTTAATCAACATATAATATATTAATATCAACTAAAACACAGATTTAACCAATAATTTCAACAAAAATACTTATTTAACTTAATAATTTAAAATACACATAAATTATATAAAATTCCATAAAAATTATAGAAATTCCTAAAAATTATTTTATCATCAAATAACATTTTAATATCAACTAAAACACACAATTAAACTTTAAATTCAACCAAAATACTCATTTAACTCAATTATCCAATATTTACATAAACTAAAAATTATATAAAATTCACAAAATTTAATTTCTCAACATCAAAATTAATAACAATATATAATAACAATAATTTAACCAATTTCATAATTTAATTAATTTATTTATGAAAATTCATTAAATAATATTAAAATAATAAAAAAATTCACCAAAATTAAAATAAATTCCAAAAATTATAAAAAAAATATATATTCATGAAGCTCAAGCTATAAGGATCATCATTTGCAAAGGGAGTTTGCTTGAATCAATAAAAATCAACCTAAAAAAATAAAAAGCTCAAAAACAAAAATTCAAGAAAACACAAAAATGGATGGATTTGAGCTAAAACAAAGGTTAAATTCTTGTTCGCCGGTGCTCAAGGAGTTCATAGACACCGAGAACATGAAAAAGGATGGTCGGAAAATGATCGACGGTGAGAAGCAGCTACTCATTGTTGCTACCGATTTTGACTTCTCCGGCGACACACCAACGAGCTGATAGTGATGAAGACAATGGGGAAGAAAAGGGTAGAAGATGGTGGCGGTGAGGAGCGGTCCGGCGAGCTGTGGGAAGAGGCACAGTGACAGTGTGTGATTGGGATTTTTTGCGGGAAGGGAAGGAAGAAAAATGGCTTATGTACATTTGTTTTGTGTGTGTGTGTATATATATATATATATTATACTATAACTTTATAATATATTATAATAAACTTTAGTTTAATTAAATCTCTGCCACAAATAATACTCATATATAAATATACATACACACACATAAAATTCATTTAAAAGTAACAATAATAATGACCATAATTATTAAATAATTAATAATACAAATAATGTATATTTAATAAAATAAAAATAATAATAATGACTCACATAATAATAACGCAAAATACATTTGAAAATAATAATAATATAGACAATATCCTTGAAATAATTTAATAATGAAATAATGTCAATCAATAGGAATAAAATAATAATAATAATGTACTTAAAATATTAATATTAAAATAATAATGTGATAATAATATCGCATGATAATTATAATAATAACCCACATAATTAACAATGAAAATAATAACATTAATAATGGTAGTAGAATACTTTAAAAATATTAATAATACATAAATCACATCAAGTAATAAAATAATATTAATACTTAAAAAAAATATAAAATATATAAAAAATAATATTAAAATATTCATGCACTAAATTAACATTATTAAAATAATAGTATTCAAAAATAATAGATATACATAATGGAATTTAAACGTCCAAAATAATAAATTTCAAATTAATATATATATGTAGAAAATCCAATTAAGCATAAAATAATATAATAAATCACAAAATAGTAAAATAATTAAATATAACTTTTAAATTTTATTAACAGTACATATCTCATTATTTAATAAAATAATTTTAAAAAAAACAGGGTTATTACAGATCATTAAGTTTCTTTTTGATCTTTCATAAATTGATGTTTTTTTTTTCAGTATTATATATAAAGTGATTTTCAGTATCTGTGGGTACATGCTTGTATATATATTTATTATATACATATGATTGTTCGCATTTGTCATTTAGTAATGCGTGTATATATATTATAATAATTCATTCATTGAGGTCTGACTCCCATCAGTTTATATTTTTACAGGAAAGTCTTCTTCTTTAAACCTAAGCAGTAGGCCTATCCATTGGATTTTTTTCGCCCCGATTCTATTATGTAAATTACTTATTTAATTATTTATTATTGTACTCTAGAAAATTACAGTAGTTATATTATGTATCAGTAGTGAGTTTTATTTATTTTGTTATATGAGATTTTAATTCAGATGTTTAATTTAAATATTGTATTAAATTATTTCATGATGTGAAGGAGTTTTATTTTATCATATTAAATTGAAAATTTTAATTATGGTATATTTATTTCATTTTATTTATTGTATATTTTTATTATTTTAAGGCTTGCTATGGGTTTCGGATTCGAAAAAATTTTCATTCTCTAACGTCAGTTATGACTTTCAATTTGGGTCGTGACAAGGCAAACTTGTTTGGTGTTGATAACCTACAAATGAAGGACTTTTGTAGGTTCTATACAATTTTTGTTGCTACATTTTTTTCCTCTTACTGTAGAAGGGATTTTGTAATTTTAAGAATATTTTGAAACTCAATGTCATTTCTTTTGTCATCACCTAAGGAGAAAATTTTCCAATTCTTGAAGAAACTATGTTCATATTAAAAGTGTTTGATATTGAATATAAAGTTTTGAGCCTAGAACATGTTTTGGTTGGTAAAGCATTCATTGGCCCTAAATAGAAGAGTCTCAATGTTTTCTAATCTCTTCTTCCTTTGTTCATATTTTTAAAAGAGAAGAAAGATCATTTTCGCAGCTTGATGTTTTGTTGGAGTACTAAAAAGAAGCTTGCTGCTTTTCCAATTTTTATGTACAGATTAACCAATGAATCAGTATACCCTCCCTTGTACTTGCACTTGGTGAAGAAAGAAGTGGGTTTTGTGGGGTTTAAAGGTGAAAGTTGAGATCTTTTTAGAGTTGGGGAATTGAGGATTTAAGGATTCTGGAATCTAGGTGAGGAGGTTGGACCTATGCGATCTCGTTACCAGGAAAGGTTGAAAGACAGACATGGCATTGTAGTCTCGCCACCATCCACTAAATGCTAAATGCCCCTAACACACAAACACATTTACACTTGAATTTACATTGACCAAATTTCACACAAGATCAGTTCATTTATCTAGGTATGGTTCTAAACTAAGTAGTGCAATGGTGAGAACTCATTTTTTAATGGTTAGAGGACCATGTAAAATATTTTTTCAGTAGATTGATTGTTTAAGATAAATATCAACAATTTCCAGAAGATGATATGGTTTCACTTCAAATCCATTATTCATCAATGTAAATTAATATTTAGCAAGAAACTCTCTTAGAGACACTATGTGAGAGGGGGAGGGGGGGAAAAAACCATGAAGTACTATCATTGCAAAGCTAAAAACCAGTTCAAAAAGCATAAACTTGAAAGAGAAGACGTCCACACACCACAGTAAGCAATTGACTCAATCATGAACAGGAATTAATAAAGGTTAACACAGAGTTTCCATGAAAGATTGTACAAAATTGAGATTCTCTAAAAATCCAGATTTTAAGCACCTAAGATCCCCAATAGCAAAGTGTGATGGTCACAATTTACCAGCTAGAGAGATTTTCCTCAACTGGAGCTATAATCTAATCCTCATTTTTTAAGTTACAGCAAGAGGAGTTGATCAATTAAAATTCAGAGCCTTGATCTGTATCAAATTCAAACACCAACATATCAATCAATGCTCCTGATGAAAAATGCTACATAACCAAAATAAGAACTCCACATCCTTTAATCAGATAATTTTCCTTGATTCTTCATTTTATCAAAAATATCCCCTAATTATTAACCAACTTAAAGACCCCCATCAACACAAACACATCAAAATATGCAGTCAACCCCACCAAAAAGCAACTAAAATTCTAAGCCAAATAAGAAAAGCCAACCAAATTAATAACACCCAGATGAGAAATCCACAAAAAGATTACAAATCAGGGAACTTTTAATCAATCAAAGACTAAAAACTGATAAAAGATCAAACCTTTAAAACAATATCATCATAAAGAGCAAGATGGGTTCTGCAGTGCTTGCAACTATATATCTTCCAACAAGATTCACCACAGCTAGCCTTCCCATGTCTTCAAAGATAGATCCTTTACACGGTAATCTATGTAAATATAAACAGAAAATAAGAAATGCTAAAAAACAAAGCAATTCAAAATCTTTTTGGGCATATGTTTGACAGCTTCTGCACCTCTATCTATCTATGCAAATACCCTTTACCCCTTTCTTTGTTCTATTGCTATTGCTGTTGCTGCTTCTGTTGTGTGGTTTGCAAGAAATGTGGACAAAGAAACGTTTTTTCTATGGTTTTTTTTCTCAAATCCAATAACAAAATCACTATCAAATCAAAATATAGAATGCTGTAGAGCAATTTTTCTTTTCTCAAATCTACAATCTCAACCAAATAATAACTGAATGAAACTAAAAAAATGCTATCTTTTATATAGGAAATATGCATAATCTCAAAAACATTCAATAAGAACATTGAACTGTATTCACTATAAGTTAACAAAAAGAAAACAAAGGACAAAACATAAAAAAAAAAGAATAAGATAATAGAAAAAAGACATACATCTAGCTATAGTAGTGCGAACCAAAGCACGAGCAAGCTGTGCTCTTTTTTGAAGGTGATCACCAAGCATACACAGAACATTTTTCTTCTCAACTGGAGATAAAAGCTCCATGTATTTCTTTAAAAGAGACTCGCTCTTTACTTCATCAGGCACAATATACCAAAAACGAGTTTCCCTACACAAACAGAGACACACCCACAAAAAAAAATCAACACCAAAAGCTACCATAATTCAATTCCAATCACATAATAGCATCATCAGCTGAATTCATGAAAAGGGTATACTGAAAACATCAAATTAGATGGATTAAAGGGTTTGTAGAATGGCATACATTGGAGACGGAAGCTGTATGGGGAGCAGAGGAGATGCAGTGCAAAGAGTCCTTCGAAAATATGTGAGATATTGAAATGTAATGGTGGGAAACAACGCAACCTTTCATTGCCTTTTTCTTAAGCTGAATACATTGCAATTCTTGATCTTGGAGGAGCGACTTTTGAAGTTTCAATTCTGCAGATCTCCAATGGTGTCTATTGCCTTTTTCTTCAGCTTCTTGCAGCTCAATACACAACCAAACTTTCAAATGCTAAAACTGAAATTAAGTGAGGGAATTTGAAAAACAACGCAACCTTTCATTGCCTTTTTCTTAAGCTGAATATACAGAATCCTTTTAACTTCTTTTTTACAGTAGCTCTTGAAAACGACGACATATAGAGGTCTCATCTTAGCAGCTGAATGTGTAGAGAATTACCTCACAGTTCTTGTAACTTCTCCACTTAAAATTCCTACAAAGCTTTAGGAAAAATCTCATCAACCAAAAGTGACAAATAACAGCACTGTGACATTAATAACCAAGGAATAAATAGAGATATAATAATATATACTAATTATGCATTTTTTAACATAATATCAATTTTGATACAGCAAGAAGCCTCACCAATGACAAATGGTTGTTTATACATCCTTTCATTTGCAAATGTTGGTTGCCCATCTCTATATGTCGACCCTAAACCATTCATGTGAAATCCAGAAAAATGGACACATGAAGAGCCTCTATCATATTCATGACTGATTTAGAATTTCATACGGAGAGACCTGCAAAAACCACAAATAGATAAATTAACAAAGAAACCTACAAAAGTCAAAAATTCATCAAAGCACATATGCTACTTGGTCAAATCAACAAAAACTACCACACCATCTCCATTCCTCGCACCGTACACATATGTAAACACAAAAATTCCTATGGAATACAGAGGAAAATAATTTTATTTCATGTATAAGACAAAATCGAACAAAAAGGGATCAATCAACCAGTGAAGGAATCATGCAATTTTCTAATTGAAGTATGATCACAGCCAGTTCAGTTCCGTGATGCTCAATGAAATGCCAATACCAGTAGTAGTCATCCAAAAACAAACATTCTTGAAAAGTTGCAAGTTTCGTGATACCAACTACTTCCAAATTCACAATACCAGAAACAAAAACAAACGTCACCATCCTATTTCATTGATTCAGCTACACCAAAATCAAAAACCAAACTAAAAAAATGGCAAAATGGCATGCTTTGCCATATCATTCACATTATATACATCTCCATATAATCAAACTCAAGTTAATGTAAAAATCAGACAACAAATTAATGACCCAAAAGCCATTAAAAGATCAATCAACAAGAAACAAAACAAAACGCCAATCACATTTATTATAAATGAAGATTCCAGGTTCAGTAAACAGTGAATTAGAGATCACCCCAAAGGAAAAAAATAACAGAAGTATCTAAATTATTACAAAAGAGAAAAAAATGCAGATTCTTGAATATACCCACCACCTGGTCTGAACTCGAACAAAAAATAAAAAATAAAAAAACACAGAGATCAACGGAAGGAAGAGATAAGGAGGATTGGTTTCAATGAGTGTGTATTGATATTTACTTATTTATTTGCATATAAATAATGATAATAATATTTTTAATGAAAAAAATATTAAATAATGTGATTGCTTTAGAAGAAAAATTATGAAATAGAGAGACAGAGAAAGGATTGATTTGGGTTTATATAGAGTATAGACTGGAGGATGACATTGCACCAAAAAATCACCAGCTGATGTGGGATGATAATGATAATTAAACAGCTAATAAGCATACAATATTGTCTTCATGCTAAGCTAAACAATATTATCAAAACAATCACAGCAACCAAAGAAGTTTGTTCATATAGTTCTACTACACCATCATTTAGGATCATCACAACAGCCATCGGACTTCTTCTAATCCTTCCCATTCATCAAGTATGCATGTCTATCAAAATTAGAATCTATCTTAAGGTGTCTAATTTCTTCTAATTTCTTCCACTAAAGAAATGGCTTCAGTATCTCCTTGCAGATTCAGGGCACCACACCTATGGCAAAAACAATTAAGGAGTAACAGCTAACCGGAAAAGAGACATGTGCTTGAGCAAACAGCAGAACTTGCAAACAATTCTGTACTTAACCAAGAAGAATCACTTCAACATTTAACTCATAAAGAATTCATTCTGAATAAAACCATGCATGTTACCTTCTAGATTAGCTAAAACCTCCATGTTTTCAGCCTCTGCAATATCCTTGAGGGAAATGAAGCTTGGACCGTAATAGTGATGCATACATTGTGTCAAACCACGTAAAATGTTTCAATGATTGTCTAAGCAATGCCAAGTTTCACATACCCCAATCAAAGTTATCTGAAAATGATTTACTTATCTTTCATAAGGTTTTTCACTCAAAATATTACACTCAACTATTTATCTAAATGTATTATATTTGATAAATAAAAATATAATAGGAATTCCAATTATTACTGAATTCAATACACTTAAATAATATAAAAAATTTATTTATATTAGAATGCAATAACATTGAACTGTCAAAAGTTAAATAATTAAATTGGAAAAAATTTCTGAAAGGTATTAAGAGATTATGAGTTCAATTTTAACATTATAAATGATAAAAAAATTTCAATGTTGTTCAAAAAAATTAAAAATAAAAATAAAAATATTAACAATATTGAACTAAATAGTCAAAACAATTCATTCATTTAAAATTCAGAGATGAAGACTGCGACATCAATATATATACAAAAGTGTGATTTTTTTTTTTGGATCAATATACACAAAAGTGTGATTGCATTGAACTATGTTGTCGTTGCAAAATTTCTTTGAATATAACTAAAAGAAAAAAAAAAAACACTTTTGGAGGATACAGACATGACCAAAACATTAGCTGCCATAATTTGTATCCAATGAAAATATATATATTTAACATTTAAATTCTTGAGATCATACCTCAATCCAGATTTTGTTGGGTCCTACTGTATTAGACCATTCTTATGATAATGAAACAACAACAATACTCCATTGTTCAGGCACTTTACAGGTTGATATAAGCCAGAAAGCCACGTATCACACCATCACAAGAAAGGGAGTAAAGCTTAGTCCACGATTCTTCAACACCATACTTTCCTTAGCCACGGATCAATTTCAAGAGTTTATTAAATTAAATTAGTAAATCTAAAATCAGATTTCTAGCTCATTAAAAAAAAAAAGCCAAATTATACGAAATCAAATTTAAATTTAACAAAAAAAAAAAAAAAGAGCATAAGCAATTGCAAAGAGATTATGCAAAACCATACCAAGTGAATAGAGAAAACCCAGGAGTAAGCTCCGACAGCTGAATGAAATTAAATATTATATGTATGTACTCCAGTACAAATAATATATTAAACCGAAAAAAATCAATCAATACTCGCAATTTCTTTACTCGTCAAGTTCTAGCAAAACAAATAAAATGGGTACCTCCAGTCACATAATAGCATCATCAGCTGAATTCATGAAAAGGGTATACTGAAAACATCAAATTAGATGGATTAAAGGGTAGTGTGGCATACATTGGAGACGGAAGCTGTATGGGGGGCAGAGGAGGCGCAGTGCAAACAGTCCTTAGAAAATATGTGAGATATTGAAATGTGATGGTGGGAAACAACGCAATCTTTCATTGCCTTTTTCTTAAGCTAAACACGTTGCAATTCTTGATCTTGGAGGAGCGACTTTTGAAGTTTCAATTCTGCAGATCTCTAATGGTTTCTATTGCCTTTTCTTCAGCTTCTTGCAGCTCAATACACCACCACACTTTCAAATGCTAAAACTGAAATCAAGCGAAGGAATTTGAAAAACAACGCAACCTTTCATTGCCTTTTTCTTAAGCTGAATACACAAAGTCCTTTTAACTTCTGTTTTTACAGTAGCTCTTGAAAACAAACGGAAGAGGGGTGGCCAAAAAAACCACAGAGAGACGGTTGTTTAAAACCCTACCTATCCAGCTTACAAAGTGCCACATGGCACTTTGAGTATGATGTGGCAAAATTCATCTACTTAGCTATCCTGAACCAGTGAATCCATTACACCCAGAAACTTCTGGATTCTTTCAGGCTTTAAAAATCCAACAATTGCACCCCTGATAAGCTTATGCTGAGATCCTATAATTTCGAAAAGGTTGTTCTCGACTACTCTCGAAACAGGCTTGGGTTGCTGGAAAGAGATTCCATTATCACCCCCACTGAAAGCAAGACTATTTCCTGCCTGATTAGTCAAGACCACCACCTTAGAACCAAAGAGGGAGGTCCTGAAGACGGGTCCGAACTTGTCGACACGTTCTTGGAACCACTCTTCAGTCTTGTCCTGTGTCCTTGCTCTCACAAAACTGATGGATTCACCCACAAGTGGAAATCCAAATGAACCTGAGGAAAGTTTCTTGCCCCCAAGTTGAAAAGCTACAAGTTTAAACAAGTAGCAGCATGCAGGAATCAGGGCTAATAGTAGTGTTATCAGAATTATGATTAATGCTGCCATTTTTTGATTGAAAGAAAGGCTCTTCACTTATGTAGCTAGCTTGGAATAAAAACCTTGGTATATGGTAGATAAATACTCTTCAAAGAACTCCAAGAAAATTTGTCCTCATCAATAAATTTCAGATTAATTATTTAAGCCACCTTGAACAAGATACATTTAAGTATCATTACATTACTCTGATTTTTAATGAAGTTATAGGTCTTACCCATATTATTTTGTTTTCTGATGTAGTCTCTTTAGCTAAAGTTTTCTTTAATCTTTTAAACAACGTCACAATTCTTAAAATTTTCTACTCAACCTTAACCAAGGAGCAACCAAATGTCTTGTTTTTTTTTTATTCTATCCTTTGTCTTATGTTTTTTTTTTTAAAAAATACCACATTCATTTTTATTTCTTCCATTTTAATACCACTTAACTAAAAAGTGGGATATAATTAAGTCAAACCGACTCACAAACTACTTGAAATCGACTAAAAAAATTTGAATTCGATTCAATTATTATCGAGTCATACTCAAGTTCAATATACTTAAATAGACCGTCAAGTTAAGTTTAAACTCCTTACTATTTAATTTGATAGTCTCGTAAACTTAATCGAATCTAATAGAATTTGTACATATTACAAGTTTATCCTTTTATTTTAATATAATCATGAAAATATCGTACTGAACTAAATTTAACTCAAATATTTAAAATTATATATTTTAAAATTTTAAATAATTAATTGAGTCAAGTCTTTATTTAATTGAGTCAAGTTCTAATTTTAAAAATGAAACTCGATCAAGTTGAAATCAAGTTTTAAGTTTCAAATTTTAAGATCAAGTCGAGAACAGACAGTATATTACACTCCTACTAAAAGCAAGTAAATATCTTGTATTCTTTTTTTTCAATATTTTACTTGAAAGATGATTTTTCTTGTACAATTTTTTTTCTTTTTTTGAGTGAAACGAATTGTTTTTTCTATTGCTATAACAATTGAAATTAATATTTTACATTATAAAAAATAGTCTTTTTATTATAGTGGTGAACATATAGAAAAATGAATTTATTATAATAATTGTATTTTCTATTTTTTAGAAATTAAGAAAATAATTTCCAAAAAAATAATTTTAAAATTTTAATTTTTTCTTTTAAATTTAGTTAAATAAATGAAAATTTTATTTTTTATTTTATTATAATTTATAAAAAATATATAATCTACCATTACTTTATTTTTTACAAAATAAGATTTACTTTATTCATAATAACATTTAAATAATTTAACATATTTTCATTTTATGTTAATAATAATAAAGTACACACAAAATAAATAAAAAATAAAATAACGATAGAATTTTTCTATAAGAAAATAGATATAAACAAAAGGAATTGTAAAAAATACTCTAATTATTATTTGCAATAAATTATATAAACACTTTTTTTTTTTTGAAACAAATTCATATAAACACTTTTTTTTTTTGAAACAAAATCATATAAACACTCTACTTTAGCATGTAAAGTGTGTGCAACTCGTCGCAGAATCTCTGGTGGGAGCCCAGAGAAGAGAAACGGAGAGAGGAACGTAAAAAAAAAAAAATCTCAAGGTAGTAGCGATGGCGAAGAGAAGCGAATCCACAATCACAGACGACGATTTGCTTTTGAAGAGCTTCTTCGCTGAAGTCAGCGAAGTCGAGAGAGACAACGAAGTTACCAGGTCTCTCTCTCTCTCTCTCTCTCTCTCTCTATCTTCACTTCAAAACTATTATACTCTTTTTTTTTTAATTAATTATTGTTCTCAAATTAGGGTTTCGGTTAATCTGTTCCAGTACCACAATTCAATTTCTTGAAATCTATGTGCTTAGGAATCTTTAACGCTCTTGATTCATGAAAAAAATTATAATTTTTTTATAATTTTTAGTATCTTATAATCATTGATTTGGAAATTTATAGGATTCTTTCATGCTTCAAGTTAAATCCTTTCGAGTATTTAAATTTACCCTTCGGTGCGTCGCCAGAGGATGTGAAGAAGCAGTATCGTAAGGTAGGTACCTTTCTCCTCAAATGTTCTTAATTTCACTTTCTTGTTAATTATTTAACTTTTTATTACATGCTTTCTGTCTAATCTGTGTAGTTATCATTGCTGGTTCACCCTGATAAATGCAAGCATCCACAATCAAAAGAGGCCTTCTCTGGTAAATTTTTTTTTTAATCTTTGTAGACAACAATGTCTGAATTTTTGTTTTAAGATAGTTTCTATGTGTATATAAAGCTATTGTTGTGGCCGACAAAGGGTTTTCATGTCAAAGGCTTTGGATTTTTCGAAGATATTTATTGATTGTTCTATGTATTGTTTGTTTAAAGTCTCCTGCTTTGAGGAGTTTTATTAGAATTATGGCTAGCTATCATTGAAACTTTATCGTTTGCATTTCTGTTCATTTATGTTGTTTTAAGCAATTAGGAAAAATATTCAACTGGTTAATTTTGAGTCTTTAAGGATCAACTTCTGTTGATAAATTCAATAGAAGTTATACTGTTTTCAATTTATTCCATTATTTTCCATTTGTAGTTCACGCAAGATGCAACCTAGTCATAGCACATGTTTCTCCTTTGATAGTGAAATTATTGTCCTGTAAGAAAATTATCACTAGCTGCTAATGAAAGCATAAATGTAGACTCAAACTTTATGAATCAGTTAAAAACTTAACAAGTTTTTTTCTGTTATTTTAAGACTTTTGTTGATTGTTGGTTTTGGATGGTCTTGTAGTCCAAAGTTATGTGGAGGTTAACGATGGCATTAGTAAGTTCACATTAATTTATGTCCTGTTGGAATAAACCGAATTGGATTGTTGATTTACATGCAGCATTGGCAAAAGCCCAACAACTATTACTTGATCAGCAGGAAAGAGACTATATTCTTAGTCAAGTTGCTTCAGCAAAAGGTCAGTTAAAACATTCTTTATTTATTTCCATTTTCTTTGAACACTTTCAGTAAATGATGTGTGATTTTAATCCATAATTCTTTTGGGGATCAGAAAATGTTGATATGACTTCTTTTTTTTATCTTAACATTTACATGCTGAATATAATATGGCAAATCAATTAGTTGTAATTCGATCATAGTTTGATTTTCAATGAAGTTCCCTTTATTACTGTTACACTTACTGGGGCTGCGTGTGGAGATTTAATTTCATAATTTGTTAAACGAAAAAGTAAATCCTTAAATTAATTATTACAAAGAGAAAAGAGTCTACACTTGAAGCTAAAGAAGAGCCTAAAGCTTTAAGCATTTTTTTAAATGAATCAATGCAAGCAATACAAGAGAATTGTTCACGTTTCCAAGTATTTCCATTTGAAATTTATCATATATTGCAATATTGACTCACTCTTGGATTCATGTTGTATAAAAAAATTACGTAAGTCTGCTATTCCGTCATGTTCTTGGTGATTTTTTTTAATATATTTATCCTAGAAAAGGTATGCGTCAATGTTTTTGGCTGTCATCTTGGACTTCAATATCGTAAATGGAATTTAATGTTTTCTTGTTGTCCTTCATGATGAAATTAATGCTTTGCAACCTTTTTTTTTTTTTCTTTTTTTTTGCATAGAAACTTTTAATCTCTCTTAGTCATACTATCATCTCTTTAAAAATTCTTCAACGATCATTCATTTTGAGTAGGTTTAGTTGTTAAAATATCTCTATTTCCTAATGATGAAAACTTTTAATCTCTCTTAGTCATACTATCATCTCTTTAAAAATTCTTCAATGATCATTCATTTCGAGTAGGTTTAGTTGTTAAAATATCTCTATTTCCTAATGATGAAATCTATTGAATTATAACTATGTTGTTGAAGGGAAGGAGCTTCCAATAAGTTCTTCAAAAGTAATAATGCATTCTCCATATTTTAAGCCATTTCTCTCTCTCTCTTGTATAATATGTTTGTTAGATATTCAGAGTATAATGAGATCTTTCAACACTACTGTACATTATATAAGATAACCCATCCAATCATACCTTGTTTCAAAATATTCATTTCCATGTTTTGACATTTCAGTGTTTCTGTTATTGTGCTACATAGCATACAAACTATGCACTGGATTACTTATTTGCCCGTCACTGCATTATAAGTTTTAGCAGCCATTTCTTTTTGCCTTGTTAAATTTAAAGTTGACTATATCATCTAAGAAAAGACTACATGGTATAAACTGCAGAAGAACTTCTGTCAAAGAGGAGGAAGCAGTTGAAGAAAGATACAGCCTCTAAAATAAAGTCATTGGTTGATGAGGTATTTATCCATGATACTTTTTCCATTTGCGTTATGTTGATCTACGTATCTCTTGCACTTAGATGATGTTGAGATTCATTCGAGTGTTAGCACTTCTCTAATTTTATTATTATGCCTTTGCTTCCCTCTTAAAATTATTTCCATTTTTATATATCTACGTGGAAGTTTACCTGTGCTTTGCCACGGGCATCATTTACATTTATAAATCAAATTAAATTAATTAATTAGATTAATTTAGCTAGTAAATTGGGGAAACTGAAAAAAAAAAAAGAGACATGTTTGAGTTAAAGATGTTTATGTTTTTACATACATATGAGGCAAAAAGTTACATAGGTGAAAAAGGTAACTCTGTAGAGATTTTTAGTTACATATAATGCAAAGAAAAATAAATTCAATGGGTAAAGAAGCAACGTTGAACTAAATCGATATAGGATTTTGAGCTTTATATATATGCGAGAAAGGTACCTCAAAAGTACTACCAGAATGATGCACAACAAAAATTTTAAAATTAAAAAAAAAAATTTTAAAAGTACATTAAAATTAATAACATTTGTTAAATTCAGTACATAATAAAACTTACGTAAAAACACAGTGAAATGACACCGGATGGGAGAGAATAAAGGGCTTTTTTTGGTAAATTCAATAGGGTGGTCTTCTCAGCTGAATGCGACGTTGAATTTTAAGAGAACAGCACAAAAAACAGGGGCAAACAAGGTAATCAGTCTGAACCAAAACTGCAGTGGCATGGAATGCGAATAAAGAAAAATTGGAGCCCTTTAAATGTACTCTATGCTACAGTGAAATTTGATTCTGAAGTTTATATATATATGGATTACTGTTATTGTTCTTTACACTTAAGATCTGCATTGTAGGTAGAGCACTCATGATTTGCATGAATTTCAAGCAAATTTTCATTTGAATGTTCAGTAAATGGTCTGTAAGAATTTGGTGATGCTTCTATGATTTATGATCATCACTGCACATGGTTGCCACAGTTAATTATGAGCAGTTGAATCTCCCTCCTGCAGCCTTTTGAACTGAAATCTAATCTTCATCTTCATTATATAATTGTTTTAGAAAGAAATGAGTGTTGTGGTTAACTAGCAAATTGGTTTATTAACACTACAGTTTCTTTGTCCAAGAAATTGGGCTTTTCTCTGCTAATATATCAACAAACTGACCGATTCCAATCCTGTGAACCAGGGAAAATATGAACAACAATATGAAAACTCCGAGGAGTTCCAGCGGGAGCTCAAATTGAAGGTCAGAGAACTATTAACTGAACAAGAATGGCGCAGGAGGAAAATGCAGATGAGGGTATGCTGGAGATCCAATCATCTTCTCTTTTTGCTAGGTGTTGCGTTTAAGATTCTGTATTGATGGTGGTGATTTATTTCCTTCATTTCTTTAGATATCAGAAGAGGAAGGCAGACTGAAGAAGGATGAAGAAGAACAAAAAGAGGTGTGGAAGAGAAAGCGTGAACATGAAGAGCAGTGGGAAGGAACAAGAGAACAGAGGGTATGTTCTTTCTTGTCACAATTTATTCTCAGTTAATTAAACCTTCAACTTTAAATTGTTTCTTAAAAATGTTGCTTTCTTGTCCTGTTCTACTAAAGTTCAATAATATAGATTATAATTATCCACCGACTAGTATTCCACATTTGAATGCATGATATGTTGTTTTTTAAAGAAAAGCTATTTAGTTTGACATACATCAAGGAGAGACAGGTATCAACCTAGATGAATCCATTTGAATCTACTTCTATGTTATGAACCTAGCTGTGTGTTTTCTTGGTTGATTTTTACTTTAAATTGGAATTTTTTTTTTTCCAGGTATTCTATATGAAAAATGTTGTTTTTTGAGATTGTTCATGCACAAATTAAATATTGAAGTTGAGATCATTTTTAAACATCTTCTCTTTTTGAAATCTCACATTTACAGTTAGACTGTTCCTATTTCTTTTACTTGCCCCCTTCCTGTTCTCTCCAAACATCACATCTATTTTTATTCTCTCCCCAATTTTCGTTCTGCTTGTAATTTTCATTTTGATGATCAGGTTTCAAGCTGGAGAGATTTTATGAAGACAGGGAAAAAGGTGAGCATTATAGATTTCGGGTTTTTGTGATGAATAATAATCTGTTCTCAATGAGAGGAGACTTTATTTGATTGAAAAAAAAAAAAAAAATTGCAGGGTAAGAAAGGAGAAATTCGACCGCCGAAACTGAAGACTGAGGATCCCAACAAATCTTATGTTCAAAGGCCTGTAAAGCGAGCTTAGCCATATTAGGTGCCTTGATGGCTATTACATTGACAACCGAATTTCCCTTATCTTAAGAGGGGTGTAGGTTTAAATAGCATCAGTGTATGTCTTGGCTGTAAAGGACACAACATTAAATTTTGTAAGACACTTGATGCATTACTTGTGCCATGTTTAGTGATTTAAAATCCTAATGAATGGTTCCCGATACCTCAATTGTGTCCCAACAATTGAAGATGTTATGATTTTCAAATATAAATGGCTGTTGGAAAGTTAATTTTTAATCCCTGGATTGGTTCATATGGTGATTGGTTGATATCACTTCAGTAAAATCTTTTATTTTTAACTCTAAAATGGGAAGAAAAAAAAAGTCCTGGTTAGCTGAATGATTTCAACTTATAATCAAGGGATATAATTTCTGAATAAATATTGAAGCTTTGATGTTTGATACTTGGTTATGGATCGTGCTCAACACAATTATGATATACTGTGATTGAGTGATCATATATTCATATAAAGTTGAAATAAATATATATATATATACCAACTATCCTTTAACTGTTTTTTTTAACAGTGTGCTTATATTAGGATTTTTGAAGAGAGATTACGGAGGAGAGGGAGATTGAATCTATAATCTCTATTGATGTTTTAGATCTCGTCATCCATGTTAGGCAGGGAGACACTAGCTATTTGAGACTTTAAAAGGTGAAAAAATATGATACCATTTTATTATTTATTTCATACAAAGTTTTCAAGATTCTAAACTATGGCCACTGAGATTAGAGCCGTGGATGGGGTGAAGTTTCACTGGTAGGCCCATGGCTGGATAATGTGCTGGAGCATTTGTTATAGGTTCATCAGGTATCATTTCTGTCCACTTGTATTTTGTTATCAAGTGATGAATTACTACTAATGATTCAATCTTTGCAAATTCTGCTCCTGGACACACCCTTGGTCCTGCTCCAAATGGCACGTATGTGAACCGGGGGAAAGCTTTATATGACGCGTCGAATCTTGATGGATCAATCTTGTTAGGATCTTCAAAAATGTTATTGTCCATATGTGTACCAGAAGCCACCCACAAAAGCTGCATTTCAGAGAGTTATTTAAGGTTGGCCTTAACTACTTGAAAGCATTTACTCAAATACAAAACGAATGGGTAGTTGATTAATTTATATATACATACCTGCCATCCCTTGGGAATATAAAATCCATCAAAGCTAATGTCTCTGGTTGTGAGTCGAAAGTTGCCGAAAAGTGGTGGATGAATTCTCAGAATTTCCTGAGCTACTTTCCATGTGTACTCCATCATTTTTATTTCATTCCAACTGAGTTCTCCATTACTGCCTCTTTTAGCTTTCACAACTTCCATTTGCTCTATCATGCATCATCAATGCATATGCATATCTCAATATATATATCAAAGCAAAATCATGTTTTTTTTTTCAGATACCAAGTATATATTTCTTTACCTTGAAGTACCTTGTCATGTGTCTCAGGATCCTTTGTAAGGTGCCTTAGAAGAAAGGTCATAAGAATAGCTGAGGTATCATGGCTAGCCAAGAGCAAAGCTAGGAAAATATTAAGAATCAACTCCTCTTGCAAAGGTTCTCCATTTTCATCTCTTAGATCAAGAAGTCTTGTGATAATTTTGTCTTGGGAGTTCAATTTTCCTTCCTCCATTTGCCTTTTCTTGATATTAATAACATTTGAGAGTCTTTTACAAATTCTGGCTCTAGCTTGCAGTGCTCTATGCAAGACAGTCCCTGGAACATTCAATGGAATCGTCCATACTCCTTTCACCATCATTGTATAATCTTTTAAGAGCATGTCCTTCTCTTTACCATCTGATATACCAAAAAATATACTGCAAGCCGCATCAAATGAAATCTTCTTCATCAGTTCCACAATCTTGACAGAGTCCTTGCCATCCAGTTCCTGAAGGACGCATACTAATCTATCCGATCAATATACAATAGCAAATGCACATAAAAATAAAAAAGAAGTGCAGGGTTTTAGTTCAGGACCTTGAGTAGATGTCGTTGGACTAGTGAATCCATTTCGCTCACAAACATCTGGACACTTTCAGGATTTAAGGATTCAACCACCGCACCCCTGATAAGCTTGTGCAGAGACCCTGAGAGCTCAAAGAGGCTATTCTTTCCTAGTATTCTCGCAACAGCCTTTGGCTGCTGGAAAGTAATCCCATTGTCTCCTCCACTGAAGACAAGTCGATTGCCCGCTTGGCCGGTCATGACCACCACCTTAGAACCTAAGAGGGAGGTCTTGAATATCGGTCCATACTTCCTGACACGACTCTGCATCCACTCGACGAGCTTGTCACTTTTCATAGCTCTTGCAAAGCTGATAGATTCTCCTAATAGAGGATATCCGAATGAACCTGGAGGAAGTTTTTTATCTTGAATCTGCAAGGCCTTAAGTTTATAGTAGTAGTAACATGCAACAACAATGGAAAACGGTGT
Source organism: Mallotus nudiflorus (assembly GCA_947683625.1). Taxonomy (NCBI): domain Eukaryota; kingdom Viridiplantae; phylum Streptophyta; class Magnoliopsida; order Malpighiales; family Euphorbiaceae; genus Mallotus; species Mallotus nudiflorus. The sequence continues at coordinate 566,164 of CANTUR010000985.1, forward strand.
TAGTAGAATCATGATCAACAATGGTATTTTGGATCCAAAAGACAGGTGTTGAAGGTCAACTCGAAACCCCATACCCACAACTTTGCTCTGACAGCGAGGGTTACTAGATAAACTTTGAACCGGGTGGATAAATATATATATATATATATATAGGAAGAAATGGGAAGCTATAATCAAATGCTATTAGTCTAATTTTAAATATATAGTTAAGATATAATTTAATTAAGATTCATGTCCATCTCACTCAACTAACCAGGATTGTGAGATCGATTAATTAAAAGGAACATAATTGGTGAACCTTGTACTAGATGACAACCTTGGTTGAAATGTTCGTAGATAATAATTAACTTGCACTGTTCATGACAAAATCATGATTGGAATTGAAGGAGTCTACTCTAAGATCACTTTTCAGTCAGCAATTGTCTGAAAAGTTCGACATGCACAGTAAGTCTTATGTTGCTATTGTTTCTCCAGACCTTGTAGGTTCTGGTTATTTGGGTTCTCCAATATAGAGGAAATCCAAATGAACCTGGAGGAATTTATTTCTCTCGAAAATGCGAGGTTCTAAGTTTACAATAGGAGCAAAATACAACATGGCAAGTAGTGTTGGCAGAATCATGATCAATGATGGTTTTGGGATTCAAAAGACAAGTCTTGAAGGCCAGATGGGAATCCCATCGCCATAAGAATATACAATTATTTCTGCTACTTTGCTCTGACAGGACAGCGAGGGATGCTAGGTAAGCTATGTTTATTTTTTAGTCTGATTTTAAAATGTAGCTAAAGAGAATATATTACTTATGAACAAACTAAGCTTAAATATTAAAATATCAAGCAATTGTGTGACAAATGGCTATTATTTTTGAAATGGTAGCAAATAACAATTAACTTGCACAGTTGACCAAATTATGATTGGAGTTGTACGAGTCTACACCAACATCACTTTTATTAAATCAATACTTATTTGTTTGTCATGGAGAGTTTTTAAGTTATTGGTCCAGCATCGACTATTGGAGAACTGCTGCGAAGGGTGCAAAGCTCGCTGTTACGAAGGCGACCAACGGAAGCTACTCCAGTATTTTAAAGTGTGAAATTTAAATTTTGTAGTTATTAATTTAAAAAATAAATACTATTATTATTGTACAGTTTATCGATATTTAAATTATTTTACTTTCATATTAATAAAAGAAAAATTATACTTTCCATTTTTATAAGAATTATGGATGGGATAAAAGGCAGCTTTTGACAAATTTTTACATTTATGTATTAATAAAGAGATAAAAATTAAGTTCTAAGGGTGATTTCTATATGGTGCGCACTTTAAAAAATAACTACTAAATTATTCCTTTTCTAATAATTTTTATTTTAATTTTATTGGTGCTATATCATGTGGATTCATTTTATACACAAATTAAGTTTTGTAACACAAGGTATTAACCAGGAGAATTTAGTCTAGTGGCCAAATCTATTATGGCATTTGAGGGGAACTTAAATTCAAGTTTTCTCTTTATGTTGTAGAATATATGGAGAACTATAATAAACTTATTCTTATTTTAAATATTTATTACAAGAACACTTACACAGAAAACTCTTACATAAGTGTTTATATTCAAAATATTTTCCACTACCTTATCATAACACATATCCTTTTTGAACTTTAACGCACCACTCACGTACCACACACTTGCTCACCACTCACTCACATTCTCATGCACACAAATGAAACTAACATACTACATATATTTATAGCTATATTAAGTCGGTGAGTGGAAGTATTTATAAGTCTCTTGAATGGTGGTGGAAGTAAATTTGCCAAACCAAGCCTACAATTTTAGACTAATTAAAAAATTGACTAATTGACTAATTAACTCTAGAAAGAGTAGTTGGTGCACTTAGTCAATACTCCCCCTCAATGACTACTCTCTTAATTATATGCTTGCTTAATTACCACACCAAATTGCCTTCTAATGTCTTTAAACTTTGTACCATTAAGTCCTTTAGAAAATATATCCGTAACTTGATCTTCAGTCTTGACATACTTTATCTTAATCTCTCCACGTAGGACTTTTTCTCGCACAAAGTGATAATGTACCTCTATATGTTTAGTTATTGTATGGAATACTGGATTCTCATTCAAGTGTATAGCTGACTGATTATCACAGTATAGTTGTACCGTGTGCTCAACATATTGATAGAGATCCTTCATTAATTGCATTAACCATGTATATTATTGTGTTGTTGTAGCTAATGCTCGATACTTCGACTTAGTACTCGATAATGACATTGTCGATTGCCTTTTGCTACACCAAGAGATAGGTTTTGATCCAAGATTGAACACATAACATGTAGTCGAGCGCCTTGTATCATGATCTCCAATGCAATCAGCATCACAGTATCCAATCATCTCACTTGCTCCATCCTTTTTGTATAATATACCATAATCAATGGTTCTTTTGATATATCGCAAAATTCTTCGAACAGCTTTTAAATAAGGCTTCTTCAGATTCTGCATAAACCAACTTACTAAACTCATTGCATATGCTATATCTGACCTTGTGAGAGTGAGATAGATTAGGCTGCTAACTAGTTGTCGGTACATGGTAGACTCTTCTAAATCTTTTCCTTCAGTAAAGCATAGCTTTGTATTAGCCTCCACTGGTGTTAAAATAGGCTTGCATTCTAGCATCCCATACTTCTCTAGGAGATCTTTAGTATACTTCTGTTGGCATAAAAAGTTCCATCCTCCACTCATTCGACTTCAAGATTAAGAAAATGCTTTAACTCTCCCAAAGCTTTCATCTGGAAGCGTATTAATAAGTTGGCTTGAATTTGATGAATCTCAACTTTGTCATCTCTAGTGATGATCAAATCATCCACATAGACTAGAATTATTGCCAATTTTCCATCTCGAGCTCTCATAAATAAACTAGAGTTTGCTAATGTCATTATGTAGTCACTTTGAACTAGGAATTCCGCTATTTTTCCATACTATGCTCTTAGTGCCTACTTCAATCCATAGAGTAACTTTTTGAGCTTGCATATATAGCTTGGGTGAGTCTTGCTTTCAAACTCCTATAGCTGCTCCACGTATATTTCATGATCTAGCCCTCCATGTAGGAAAGCATTCTTCACATCCATCTGCCAAAGTTTCCAATTCTTATAAGCAGTTAAGGCTAGTAGAACACGTATTGTTGTAATCTTTGCCACCTAACTAAATGTCTCTTCATAGTCCAATCCATATTTCTATGAGAATCCCCGAGCCACCAAACAAGACTTGTACCTCTCTATCGATCCATCAGGATGACTCTGTATTTTATAAACCCATTTGCAGGATATAGGTTTTACATCTTTAGGCTTTGGCACTAGATACCAAGTCTTATTCTTTTTTAAGGCATTTATTTCTTCTTCCATAACCTTCCTAATTCCTTATTTATAGATGCTTCCTCGTATGTTGTTGGCTCTTTTGCATTGTCTTCTTCAATAAGTACTGCATTAGCATATTTGGGATTCTTTTTAATTTTTTTATGTTCTTCTCAAATGCGGCCTATATTCTACTACACCTTCATCCTCTTGAATCTCTTTAAATTGGCTTGGACGTGCTTCTTCCAATGTCTGCTAATGCACTCCTATGCGCCATAAGGAATTTTATTTTTTTAGGTGACTTGTCTTTGATTGTTTCTTCTTCTAATCCCTCTTCTTAATTAATTTTTCACTTTCTTCTACCACTTCATCTTTTTCAATTCTCTCTTATAATTTCTCCTCAATTTCTTTTAGGTCTAGCAGAACTACTTCTTAAGGGGACCACAAGAATGAAGCTTCATCAAATATAACATTTCTTGATGTGTGGCATTTCCAATATCATATTATAGGATCACAATACTTCCACCCTTTTCTTTAATCATCATAACTCATAAAGATGCACCTTATTGCTTTTTATCAAACTTTCTTCGTAAAGGATCTGGTATAAAAATATAACATACACAGCCAAAAACTCAAAAATGACTTACAGTGGGTTTTATATTCCTTAACTTCTTGAAGGGTGAAACGGATTCAAGTGGTGCTAGTGGTAGCCTTTTAATCACATGTGCAGCTATCTTCATGCATTCTGCTAAAAAATGAGGTGGAACATTCTTTACATATAACATACCTCTACATATCTCTGTAAGATGTTTATTCTTCCTTTCCACTACTCCATTCTATTATGGTGTATTAGGAAAAGTCAACTGCTAACATATCTTGCAATCTTGTAAATACTTTGAGAACTCGTGTGAAGCATATTCACCCCCATTGTTAGTACAAAGGCAATGAATCCTTCGATCAACCTCTTTTTCAACTATCTCCTTAAACTCTTTAAACTTGCTTAAAGCTTCATATTTCTCTTTCATAAAGTACACCCATATATGTAGGGATGTGCATCGAATGGATTCGGGTCAGGTTGGGTTTTATTTTTTTTCAAAACTTAAAACTAACCTGAATTGAAGTTATTTGGTCGGATATCCATCAATTTTTGAGTTAACCAAAAAATACTAAATATAATAAACGAAACCAAAAAAATAATGAAAATGTGGTAGCCAAATGGCTAAACACACACCTCTTCTGCTTGAGAGACCAGGTGGCGTTGCCAAATAATGAGGCTTTTATCACTTTTTCTCAAATAAAAAGAAAAAAAAAGGCTTTACACTACTGGGGATCGAACCACTGACCTCTAGGCTTAGATTTATTGCCTTTACCACTTTGCTAATCAGTTATATTACTATATTTAAAGGTAAAAAAAATAAATATAATATAATAAAAGTTGATTTTTGGTTGGCTCGGGTTCTAATCAAAATTTATAAAAACTCCAAAATCAAAACCAAACTATCTCGATTTTATTCGGTTACCAGTCGATTTTGCACACCCTTACCCATACGTACCTTGAATAGTCATCGATGAAAGTTATCATATATCAAAAGCCACTTATAGATTGTTGCTTCGCAGGGCCAAATACATCTAAGTGAATCAGCTCAAGAGGCTCCTTTGCATAGTACTTAGAATTTTCATATGGAAGTTGGTGTGCTTTTTCATACTGGCATCCAACACATACAGTGTCGTCTCGAACATCAAGTTTAGGAAGTACCTTGAGTATAGATTTCTTCATCATCCAGCACATAATTCACATGTCCCAAGCGTGCATGCCACAGGTCAGCTGTCTCTGTAATATCCCATGTTTTTAAATATTATTATACTGCATCGGGATATGCACTGTTAATAATTTTTGTACATATTTATGATATTTTGCGAGTTGATATTTATTTAAAGCTTATTTTAATTGTTTTATATTATTTTAAGTACTTTACGTAAAATTTTCCTGAGAATTCTATTTTCAGGGAAATTAACACGTAAATAATTTAATATTAAATATTTTAAACAAATTCATGAATTTGCATGAACTCATATATATTTTTAAAGTGCTAAAATAAAGTGTATGTATGTGTATATATCTAAATTAAACTAGGGTTTAATTAATTTTCCTAATTTTTATTATTTATTATTTAGTTTTAATATTTTTTAATTATTTTTAAGTATATAAATTATTAAGTATATTAAAATATGTATGTGGTGTATATTTAATATGTGTGAAAATTTATATTATTATAATATATAGTGTGAATATATATATATATATATATATATATATATATATATATATATATATATATATATACATTAAATATTGTCAAAAAAACCAAAGTTTGCCAAATTACCGTTTTGCCCCCGACTCCCTCTCCTTCTTCCCGATCCTCCTCCTCGTCGTTCCACCGTCTGTCACGCCGTTCTCTTGCCATTGGTGTGCCTCCTGGTGTGCCACCTTCTTCCTTAGCCTTCCCTGCCACCTGCAGCAGTCGTTTCCGGCGTCGGAGGAGCTTGTTTTGGTCGAAAAGTCAAAACTCATCCTCACTGTCGATCGACGTGATTCCGGCCACCATTTTCGACACCACCAGTCTCTATCTTCTCCTTGAGCTCCGGTGAGTGTGATTCCAAGCTTTGTTTCACTTAAAATGGTCTAGATTTGCCTAGGTTTCGATTTTGAAATTTCGGCCTATTAGGGTTCTTGAATTTTTTTGAGCTTCAATTTGATTGATTCATGAAAAATTCCTTTCCAAATGTTTCTCCCCTTAGATTAATATTAATGTGTGAATTTTTTTAGAATTTTTGGAATTTATTTTGATTTTTGGGTATTCTTGATTATTTTATTATTATTTTCTAATTTTCGAAAATTAATTAATTAAATTATGAAATTGTGTTTTATGATAAATATAGGTGTTGAAATGAATTATAGAAATTTATTTGGAATTTTTTTGAATTTTACGTATTTATTTTGAATTTATATAGTTTATGTAATTTTTAGAAAATAGGGTTAATTATGTGTTTAATTGAAATTTATAGGTTAATTGAGTTTATTTATTGATATTATTGAAATATATGTTGAGAAAATTAAGTTTGTGCAATTATATTATTTTTGGTGAATTTTTGGATTAATTTTAGTATATTTATATATATAAGGGTATTTTGGTAATTTTATCCTAAATTGGCTAAAAATGTAATTAAATTGGTTTTGATAGTTATTTAGGGCATAAAAATGATTTCTAAAAATTATTTAGTATTTTTAACTAATTAAAACTATTTTTCATAAATTATTTTCAAATTATATATATTATATGATTTTTTCTAATAAAATGAGTTTTTATCGGTTTTTACTATGTTTTAAGGTTAATTATGTAATTTTTACTTATAAAATGTATTTTAGTATATAAGAGTATTTTTGGTATTTTGTAAATATTTTGTGAAGTGTGGACCTCGGTCGGTGATTTGTAGTTTGGAGTCCGACTGAGGGATTGTGATTGAGAATTTATGTTATTTTTGAAGTGTGTTTTTTTGCAGGGCCAGCTCTACTCTTTGAGTAGAGAGATGTCCGTTTTACAGGGGAGGTTCTGTCAAATTTTCGATAGAATTCTCGTAAAACGTGATGTCCAGTCGAATTTTGATTTAATTTTGTCTCTAGTAATCTAGATCAAGTTTGTAGAACTTCTGTTAGATTTATTCTGATTCCTGTCATTATCTGTTTGTTTAGTTACGTCGAGACCGAGGCCTAGTGGACCAGGCCCATCGGACCCATCTCAAGGAGCGCAATAATTGTGAGTTACTATTCTATATATATATGCTCTATGGTGCATGATTTTAGAAATCTATGTTTTATTTTGACTAAAAATGCATAATGGTTTAATTAGTAATTAAGTTTATTTTTAGTTTACTTTTGGTTTATTTTTGGTTTATTATTGGTATATTTTAAACTATATGCATGTTTTATTAATGAATTATGTTTAAAATGTTTTTAAGTATATTTCTAGTTTATTTTGTAATTTAATTGGATTTATTTGACGTATATATACTCGAAATATACCTGGTTTACTTTTGGTATATTTCTAGTATATATATGGTTTATGTTGCTATTTTATTTAAATTCATGCATCATTTATTTGTGAATGTATGTTTTATATTTCAATGAAGGATATCAATAGAACGTGCTACCTAGTGGGTAGCACTAGGACCGAATACGTACTGGTACGCTGATAGCATTTAGGCTATATTACTAACCATTTGTGGATATTGATTGGATTTGATTATTTGATATGTGAGATGTGATTTGGGAGTGTGATTGCTGGAGCTCGGTTGACCAAGTGTCTCGGGGCTAATCACACTGACAGTCAGACTGCTGGAGCTCGGTTGACTTAGTGTCTCGGGGCCAGTCTACTGTCCAAATGGATCAAGTGATTATATTTGGAATAAGTGAGCCTGTATGGCTAGAGTGTTGTCTAACACTGTTTTGAGGTTGCGATCTTCTAGGGTTCTATTTGATCCTTCATAACCAGTGGTTTTCAAACAAAATATATAAAAATGATTTTATTGCATCTGCGTGTATTTGCTTGTATATATACTTATTATATATATACTATTGACTGTATGCATTGTCATTTAGTATGCATGTATATATATTATAGTAATTCACTCAGTGAGGTCTGACTCCCCTCCGTTGACTATTTTTCAGAAGAGTCATCTTCATCAGTCCTCAGTAGCAGACCTGTACGCTGAATTTCTTCCGCTCTGACTTCTTTATGTAAATTGCTTATCTGAGTTTTATTTTATATAGTATAATAACTCACTGATTCGCGCTCCACGAGATAGACTCGGCAGGCCTAATCCGATAGGCCTCAGTCTCGGTGTAACTAGAAAATAAATAATAATATAATATCATAATATATTCTAACTTTACGCTTCTAGGATTACTATTGAAAGACTCAATCAAAATTCCAAAACTAAACTCGGATCGGTTGTCATATTTTACGAGAAATCTACCAAAAATTCGATAAAGTCTCCTTTGTAAAACAGACTTCTCCCTACAAAAGTAGGACCGATCCTGCACAAAAAATATACTTCTGAAATCATAAAGCGCAACACCTCGGGTTGAAACCTCAAACTCCACAATCCCCAACCGAGGTTCACAAATTACAAACCAACAATATTTAACAGTAAAATAATAAAAATCATCAAAAATCCATAAAAATATTTAAAAACCTTTTTTTCCAACTAAAACATAAAATTCTAATTTTTAAATAATATTTGGTAATAAAATTCCCATTTTACAATTAAATTAACATAAATTACAAATAATATTTAAAATCACAATTTAACATCATAAAAATAATAAAATACCCATTTAAGCTCAAAATAATAAATAAATTTATTATTTACAGAATATTCCAAAATTATCACAAATTAACTAATAAAATCTCAAATATTATACAATATTAATAAAAAAAAAACCAATTTCTCAAATAATTGACCTAAAATAGTTAAATAATATATATTTGAATATAATTTTCAAAAATTAATATTAGTTAGTTAAAAATAGTAATTAATTTGTAAAAATCATTTTAATACCAATTATTATTTCAAAATCATTTAAAACATATAATTTAACCACAATTTCAACAAAAACTTATAATTAACCTATATACTCAAAAATCACATAATACAAAAAATTTTCTCAAAAATTATATAAAATCACAAAAATTATTTTATCACCATATATTATACCAAAATTATCTAAAACATATAATTAAAAAATATTTTCAACAAAAATATAACTCTAACATAGAATTCCAATATTTCCATAATACAAAAATATTTCTAAAAAAAAATTATATAATATATCCAAAAATTATTTTCTCAACATTATAATTACTAACATATTATAATAACACTAAATTAACCAAATCCATAATTAAAATAATTAATAATAAAATAATCAAAATTACCCATAAATTAAACTAATTTAAAAAAATTAACAAAAATTATTTCTAGCAAGATTGAGCTACTAAGAACAATATTTCAAAAACAAAAATCAATAAATCAAACAATTTCTAACTAAAAAAAATAAAAACCCTAATAGCCATAAATTAAAAACCAAGAAAAACTTACAAATGAACAAGCTAGAGCTTGAACCGAACCTAGGATCAACTTCCTCACAGCTCAGGGAGTTGAACGGCACTGGGAAGATGAGCTGTGGCGGCTGGAGGAGGGAGCGATGGCAAGGAATCACTTGCTGACGTTGCTACTGTTGCGTGTTGTCTTTCGGCATCGCGAGGAGGAAGATGGACAAAGGAGGAGATGACGATGGTGATGGCAGAAAGAGGAAGGTCTGACAGTGAATGTTGGGGTGGCTCCGGCATGAAAAGAAGAAAGGCACAATAAGGGTTAACTATCGGGATGAAATGCAAGAGGGAGATGGTGATGGCTTCTGTTTTTCTTCTTTATATATATATATATATTATATTATATATTATAATATAAACTTAAACTTATCTTAGATTAATCTCCACCACACAAAATAGTATACATACATACATACATATATATATATAGTCATACACACACAATATAGTATAACCATACATACATACATACATATATATAGACACACATACACTAACAATTAATAGTGATAATATAAACAATATTAATGAAATAATTTAATAATAAAAATAATGTTCAAAAATAATATCAAACAATAAAAATAATGATATGGTACTTAAAATAATAATAATAATATTAAAACAAACACTATCCAAAATAACATCAATAATATTAACCCTAATATTTAAATAATAATAACTTCTAGAAATATATTTTTATGTAAATAAAATATTTAAAATAACATATATGAATAATATTCACAAATAATGATAATATATAAATAAAATTCAAAATTTTATTAATACTGCATATTCCAAAATATATTTTAATAATTTAAAAATTTGGATCATTACACCTTTCATTACAAAACATAGTGAACTTTGCATCTTCTCATAATTGTCCATGTTAATGGCAATCAATGTTTGATAGAGTTTGTGCCATCACTTGTATTTGGAAATTGACTTGAATTGCTTTGAGACATTTGCAAAGGAATAGTTAGAGAACTTTATGCTTTCAGTCTCTGCTTGCCGCATTGTTGTTAAAGCTATCGTGAAGTAATAGCAGACTTGCCATTCCACCTTAGACCTCGTGGCTTGAATCCTAAGTTGCCAGTGACAGTTGCTAAATGTTGTAAGCCTGTTGCTAGAATTGCAACTCGAGCAGGTGGCCTCCCATATTGCATGTTTAAAATAACAGTATCATATTACACCTAAAATATAAATTAAGTTCATTATGCACTACATACAACTATATCACATACATTCTCCACCATCATTCCATGTTCCAATAAACAAACTCCATGGCCACTATGCCTATCCTGTTTTGTTATGACCCATATTTTTAAATTATTTTATTTTAAAATGAGATATGTAGTGTTAATAAGATTTGAAAATTTTATTGATTTATTTTCATTAATTGTGATTAATTATTATTATTTTATGTTTAAATATATTTTCCATATCGTTAAATTTGCATGGTTATCTTAACATTATTATTTCTATTATTGTTTTATTAAATTTCACTATTTATTTTGTTAATAAATTATTTTATTAATTGTATTGTTATTATTATTATTATTATTATTATTATTATTATTATCATTAGGGTTTATTATAATGTGTGTGTGTGTGTTTATTATTATTATTATTATTATATATATATATATATATATATATATATATATATATGTGTGTGTGTGTGTGTGTGTGTGTGTGTGTGTGTGTGTGTATATATATAAATAAATATTAGATATTTTTATTTTTTTGTGTGGTGGATATTTTTTTAACATAAAGTTATATTATTATATTATATAGTTTATTATTAAATTATATACAAAACATACATACATTCAAACACATTTAACAAAAAAACACAGCATACATTCAAACATTCATGCAGAAGAACACTGTCAACCTCCCTCCTCCCCACAAGTCCCGATTCTTCACCGACACTGTGCTTCTCTAACATCCAGCTGCACCACCACCTCCAGCCAACTGCCGCCATCCCTTCCACCTCCTTCTTCGGCGCCGGTAGCTCCCAAAAACCCACAATGACCGAAACCTTCCATTTCCGACCAAACCTCGCTTTTTCGGCCACCAATTTTCATAATTCCAGTGTCTATTAACTCCTCTAACATCGGTTAGCATGAATCTAAGCTTAGTTTAAGTTTTAATCTTCATTTTCTTGAGTTTTGATGATTTTTAGTTTATGGAGCTTTAAGGTTTTTGAATTTTTTTTAAGCGTGATCTTGATGAATAGTAGCTTAATCTACATGAATAAATTTTTGTTTGAATTTTTGGAATTTATTTTAATTTTTGTGAGTTTTTGAATATTTTATTATTATTTAATTAATTAATTTAATTATAAAATCTATTGATTTAGTGTTTTTAATGGGTTATTATTAATTTTAGTGTTGAGATTATAATTTTTGTGATTTTTATGTAATTTTTATAAATATTTTTAGTCTATGTAAATATTAGAAAATTAGGTTATATTATAGTTTTTATTGAAATTATTGTTTAATAATTTTTTTTAGTTGATATTAGTAATATATATGTTGAGAAAATAATCTTTATACATTTATAGAATTTTTGAGTAATATTCGTATATTATGTTTATTTTTGTATTATAGGGTTAAATATGTAATTTTGTTAATATTATAGTGAAATAATATATTTTAGTTGGTTTTATAATTATTTAAGTACTAACATGATTTTTACAAATTATTTACTATTTTTAACTAATTAATACTAATTTTCAAAAATTGTTTTCAAATTATATATTATTTACTAAATTGGTAATAAAATGGGGTTTTTAGTAATTTTTAATATGCATTTAGGCTATTTTAGTTATTTGAATATACAAAGTGAATTTTTATTAATTTATATTGAATTATTGAGAAATTGAATTTTAATAATATTATATTATTATTTTGGAATTTTTACGTAATTATTGAGAAATAATTATTTTTGGTGTTTTAATGTTAAATATGCTATATTTTGATATTTTGAGGATATTTATGGCATTTATTGATTTTTAGTATATTTATTATATTAGTTAGATTTTTTGGTGAATTGTGGACCTCGATTGGGGAATTGTGTAGTTCGAGATCCCAACTGAGAGTTGTGTGAATTCTAGTTTTCAAAGTATGTTTTTCTTGTAGGACCGGCTCTACTTTTTAGTAGAAATATGTCCGTTTTATAGAGGAGGCTCTGTCGAACTTTTGGTAGAATTCTCGTAAAATGTAACATCGGATCAATTTTGTATCTGTCTGTGTTCTGAAATCTTAGATCGAGTCTCTGTAGAGCTTAAGTTAGATTTATTCTTATTTTCATGATTATTTTATTGTTTAGTTGCGCTGAGATCGAGGCCTAGTGGACCGAGCCCATCGGACCAGTCTCGTGGAGCGCAAACCTGTGAGTTGTTATTTTATATATACATCGCATTTAGGTTGCATGTTTTAGAAAATACATGTTTTAATTGTATTTATTCATAAATTATTTTATTAAAATGTTTAGTATACTTTAGGTTTATTTTTGGTATATTTTGAAATAATTGCATGTTAAACTATTGATTTTATACTTAAATTGTATTTAAGTATATATATGGTTTATTTTTGGTATATTTCATGTTTGATTTGAATTTATTTGACATATATATACTTAAAATATACTTAGTTTATTTTAGGTATATTTCTGGTATATATATGGTTTATTTTGCTATTATAAATGTCATTATGCATTATTTTTTTTTTGTATGAATGTTTTATTTTAAATGAAGGATATCGATAGAATGTGCTACCTAGTGGGCAGTACTAGAACCGTGTGCGTACCGATGCGATAGATGTAGAGTTGAGTGAGAATCAATTGTGATATTATGATTTGATTGAGAATGATATGATTGATTTGATTTGAGATGTGATATGATTGATGGTGTAATTGTTGGAGCTCGGTTGACCAAGTGTCTCAGGGTCAATCAAAATGATAGTCAGACTATTGGAGCTTGATTAACTTAGTGTTTTGGGGTCAGTCTACTGTCCATATGGAATAAGTGAATTTATTTGGAATTAAGTGAGCCTATATGGTTAGAGTAATGTTATTGTTGATTGAGGTTGCAATTAAATAGGGTTCTATTTGATCCTTCATAAACTTATGTTTTTCAGTATTTATATATAAAGTGATTTTCAATATCTGTGTGTATATGCCTGTATATATATTTATTATATATACTGATGACTTATTGCATTTGACATATAGGAAATGCATGTATATATATTATAACAATTCACTCAGTGAGGTCTGACTCCCTTCAGTTGAAATTTTTACAGGAGAGTCTTCTTCTTCAGACCTCAGCAGTAGACCTATTCGCAGGATTTCTTCCGCCCCGGCTCGTTTATGTAAATTAACTACTTAATTTTATATTGTACTCTAAAAAATTGCAGTAGTTATATTTTGTATCAGTAGTGAGTTGTATTTTATATTTATTGTATGTGATATTAATTCAAAGGCCTTTCTCTAAATAGTGTATTAATATTTTGTTATTATGATATGAAAGAGATTATTATTATTATATTGGTTTGAGATTTTAATTATGATGCATAATTGTTTACTTTATTTTATTTTATTTTATTTTATTGCATGCTTTTCTTTTAAGGCTTGCTACGGGTTCCGGATTCGAAAGAATTCTCATTCCCTAGTGTCAGTCATGGCCCCCGGTTTGGGTCATGACATGTTTCCTCTTGAAGACTATGATCCTCGTCATTTACCTCTGCCCCTGGTTGACATTGGACCTCTGCTTATACTGGTTCCTTGAGTTGTAATCAGCCTTGTTTGTTATTCAAAAAAAAAAAACTCACTAACATATATATATATACCACTACACTAGGTCTTCAAAAACTAATAAGAAGTCCCTCACTTGAGCAGGTGAAAATCTTCCACAAGCATAGTCAACTCTAACATCAAATATTCCTTTGCCAAGGTTTGGTTGACTTGGAATCTGGTCCCTTTGTACTCCAGTTATTTGCCACATTTACATTATGGTTTATAAAAAAAATTTCTGATCAAATACTTATCAAAATAAATAAATTTCATATACATAAATACCTGAGACTCAGCCTGTCTAGCACCTTTTCTTAGACATCCTTGCTTGTTGTGACCCTGAGTGTTGCAAATTGAACAAGTCATATAAACTCCTTTCCTTGTAAATTTTCCATAATTCGATTGTTTCTTTGGTTCATCTCTGTCTCTCTTCCTTTTCTTTTTTAGTCACCTGGTTTTTTAGTGATTTCAGGGGGTTGAATGGTGGGGTAATCTGAATTAGGCCATAGGCTTATGCCCCTAACTGGTTGCATCACTGTGCTACAGTGTTTCATAAAAGTCTCCTTGGTGTAACATTTTCTTACATATGCTTTAGGATTTAATTTCCTATTAAATATTGCACATATTGCATGTGCAAAAGGAAATCCCTTCAGTTCCTAGTACCTATAAGTGCAAGTCTGTTTGTGCAAATCCACTATATGCCTGTAATTACCTTCAGCTACCTCAAAACCATGCTCACCGTTGAAAATTATGCTACATTCACAAGCCAACTCCTTGTTCCTATCTAACTTGGCCTACATAGTTGGGGCAATGTTAGTGTCCCAACTTTAACTAAACTCTCTCATATCCCTTATCCGCTCCATACATTTGACTCTAATTTCATCAAGAAATGTTAAAATCATCTTAAATCTTGCTTTTAAGATCCACTCGTTAAAGATTTCAGTCATATTATTTTCAAATGCATCACACTTGGTTGTTGTTCCAATAAATGCCCTGCATAATTATTTATGGGGATAGCATAGCAAGTCCTTAACGATGCTTGACCCTAACTGATACACTCCTAAAATAACTTTTTTTTGTCTTCTCCCCTTTATTTTTTTCTCCAAGCAGATAGAACATATTGAGCACACATTCTGTGCTCACATTCAGGCAGCACATCATTTACAACTCCTATTAAACCCTACCAAATAAACCAAAATATACACAAACACAACTCAGTAAATTTGACCAAATTAAGGCATTAGTAAAACAACTTTATAATAGCGTGAAACAAAAATATTAAGTACCTTCTGCATGTTTATGACTATCACCAAGCCTACACCATCTTGCAACTCAATATCCTCTTTTAAAACTTTAATAAACCACTTCCATATCCTATTGTTTTCAATTTCAACAATGGCCAAACAATTAGGTACATCTGATTATTCACATCTTTGGAAACCGCTGCCAATTGTTATCCTTAGGTTGCACCTTTTAAGAAGCAACCATCTAAGCCTAATATTTTTCTACAACTTTATTTAAATCCCACTTTCATTATTGTCTAGGTATAGACCCTCTATCACACTTCATAAAACACGTTGAACCTGGATTCAACCTCTTAATTTCATTAACATAGTCATGTAATTTCACAAACTTAACTCTAGGATCACCCATTGTAGTAGCTACAACTTTATTTTTTACTCTTTTACAAATAGTTTACCAACATAAATATGCAACTCATTCTTCACCAACTCAGTAAGTTCTCTAATCTTAATGCAAGCTGAGATAATATGCATCGTTTGTAATGCTTAGTAATATAATTGAAATTATAATGAATTGTCTTCTTATACTTACGACAAGTATGCCTAGGTTCATATGTTTTAATCATAAAATTTTGAGACTTTTTGTCAAAACTAGCATGAATTTTCCATAGACACCCTCTGCTTTACTCCTTGCCCTTACCTTATCTGGTTCATTTAGTTTAACATTCAACTTAATTCCTTTTGCAACAATATACTTATAAATTGCATCTCTAAATTTCTTAGCATTTATAAATATCATACCTAATTCCCATGTATGCATTACAGGTGAAGGATAAACTGAGATGATTGCGAAGGTCTTCTTGGTGGGTTATATGCACCTTCATCATCTGAGACTGTAGCGTCACTTCTATGTTCATCTAAATCATAAAAAACTTCATCAGCCCTTACTCTGCCTCCATTTTTGTTTCCCCTATCTTGTTCAAATTTGGCATCAATACCAGTTTCCCTTAAGTGTATTTTTTTAACACCTCTATGGGTAGGTTGTGCTCTTTAAGTTCTCTTTAAATTTTTGACATTCTCTCTAACATCTCGGAGTTCATCATCCATATCAGGATAGTGATCATTATCAAACTCACTTAACTTATTATGCTCATCTTCTTCTTCCTCTAATCCCTCAAATTGAGCTTCATGTCACTATCACTCCCCTCATCTTCGTCATCATCATAACAGCTCAAGTTACCTACCAAGTAATCTGAATCTTCACTAAGTACTTCAACTTGGTCATAATCACTATTTGATGCCAATATAAGTGTATTTATTATATGACTGACATAGAAATATATATCATCTCCATCTTAAAAATTTTTTGAAACCTTTAATATGACAACATCTGTATCTAGTAATATGAACTCCCTCACTTATTTCTCAAAATAAACCACATTCATATTTGTATACCCAAAGTCCCTAACATACTATAATAACTCTGGTATGTTTAACTTATTACAATCTATTTCAGAATTAGTTATATCTCCACCCACGTATTTTAACCCTTCTTCTCTCACAAAAGACCCCCCCATAATGCCACTTCACCTTAATATTTTCATCCTCCATCTTGTAATCAAACTTGTTTCTATTAATAATAAGTGAAAAATAGAATAAGCCAAAGCTTTTGCTAGTAACAAGACAACCACCATGGACCATATGCAATAAAAAAAAACCACCATGGACCACATGCTTTATTGCAACTAGCATTGAGAAAATGAACCTCTGTTTGCTATAAAATAACAACAAAACTAAACAAAGCTCTACATGCATAACTCAACAACCAAGGGTAACAATGTACCTTTCTAAGCTTAACTTGTTGCCTTAGCAGCAACTCAAAAAGGCCGAGCTTTTATCTTCTCTGTTTAAATGATTCCAATAGTATACTTTTTATCTTTTTGATTCTCTTTAAAAGCCCCCCGTAAAAGCCAATAGGTGAAGGAAGCTTTTTTACTATTAAGTTAGGCTACTGTCATAGCTTCGACCTTTGGCAGGATTCTTGGTAAATTAGGGATTTCATTTTCGATTATAAGAAAATTTAGGAATTAGAGATTTAAAGTTTTGTTTATTTGGGTTTAGGAGTTTTGTTTTTACTTTTTTAACCTTTCTTTAAAAAATCTAACCTGACATGGATGTCCACCTGGATAACAAAAGTGTCATATCATCGCACGTGCATTTCACGCGTTTTCTCATATCTAACTATGGGTGAGATCGATCAAAAATAAAAGTTCATATGTGAAATTGATTAATTTTGAAGTTGATGTATAAAATGGACCAAAATGATAAAGTTCATGGGTGAAAAAGGATATTCAACCTTTATTTATATGCATTTTTTTTTTGAAATATGATTAACATACAACTTTTGAATTTTTTTTAATTTTTAATTATAATTTATGATATTTATATATTTATCATATGATGATTAATATGAAAATTTTTGAAAATTATAAGCATTAAGACATAATTGTAAAGTAATATCACTAATAATTTTTATTTTTTAATTTCAAAAAATATGTAATAAAAGATATTTGCATAATTACTTTGCTATGTCCACATTTAAGTCCTTATTTTTATAGAAGTTAAATAATATAATTTAATCATCAACAAAATTTATTCCGTAAATGTACATATTAAAATAGTTAAATTTCAGTATCTTTTTTTATTATATTGGAAAAGAATTATAACTTGAATTTAAAATTTAATAATTGCTTTATAAAATTTTAACCATGGCACATGAATTTATATTTTAATCAAATTTTTATTCTTAATTTAAGTGTTTTTATTTATATGCAATTTTTTGCTGAAATATAATTAGCATACAACTTTTGAATATCTTTTTAATTTTTAATTATAATTTGTGATATTTATATATTTATCATTTGATAATTATTATGAAAAATTTTGAAAATTATAAATATTAAGATATAATTTTAAAAATTTCTATCTTTGGGCAAAGCTGCCATTTCCAGTTCAATGGAGGTGTTGCCTTAATTTTTTTCTAGGCTATTGAAAAAGTGCAACATTTTACAAAAATTGCATATCTTGTTTAGAATTTATCTTATTTTCCCTCTCTATTTCTTTTCACCTTAGCATGTCTTATGCAAGTGTCCTTTATGGTGTTCTTAATTATGATTTTATGTTGTTTTTGTTTTCCGTTTTTCCCTTAAAAATTTTTTTCCTCAAGCCAATAATTAGGTATGATGATTGAATTTTTTTTGTGCGATGTTTGTGATTATTAAATTAGATTAACACTGGCAAAGGGAAAAAATGAGCTTTTTTTTTTAAAGAGAAAAGTGAAGATTAGGATAAAAATGAGCTATGAATTGTTGATGGTGCAAATTAATTTTTTGAACTAGAGAAATAAGTGTTTTATGATTGGAGATAGTTCAGTCTGGTTTTGTTTGATTGTTCCATTTTCTTCGATGTTTTTTTTTTTTCAATTTGTAAAATTTTTCCATACATTTTCTGATTCAATAAAATAGTTTATTGTGTTTTCACATTAAATGTTTCGAACTAGGTTGATGGATTATTTGAGTTTGATTATTCTTAGCAATTAATTTAACGAGGTAGTTTGTTTGTTCTTTCTTTTTTTTTTTTTTTTTTTTTATCTGATGATTTGATTATCTTTCAGTCATGCAAGATGGTTAGAGGATTTTTTCAGTATGAATCTGCACTTTTTTTCAGGTGGCCTACGATTATGTTTATTCTTAGTATGAATTTGGTTTTTTTTTTCTTGTTTGTTTTTTTTCCTTTTTTTTAAAAAAAAAAATATTGGTAACCTGCCAACCTTAGCATGTGTTTTTTTATGTTGTTTTTTGTTATGTTTTTATTCTAATTTTGTTTTCCTTTTTTTTTTTTAATTTATTTTCCCTAGACCAAAAGTTAGATTTGATTATTGGCCCAAAAATTATTTCTTTTAAATAAAGACCAGGCAAAAAATGTGACGTTAATTGTTGTTGGAGTAGCTTGAACTTTCAAACTATAGAAATAAGTGTTTTATGTTTGGTGTTAGTTAAATATATGGCGGTTTATAGAAAAAAAAAATTATTTTTATTTTTAGTTTGCTTGGATTTTGGAATTTGGCCACTAAAGTCTTATATTTTTAGTCATATACAATCGCTTTCAACTACACTGAAAAATTAGTTTTCTTTTTTCCTCATAGATTCATAGTCGCCTCTCTACTTCTCCAGAATTGAATTAATTTTTAAAATTTTTGTACCTAATTCTAATGAAATACAATTACGGATTCATCCGAGAGCTAATTTCAAAGTTAAATTCATTGCCCTTTTTTTTTCATTTTCTTTTGTTTTTGATCAATTTTATTCAATTGTTTATTTTATAGATTTTGGAGTTTATTCATGATGGTAATAGGTCTGATGTTAAATTGATAGACTTTGGAAGACAGCCACTTGGGAGGTCAAATTTTTTCATCTAATGTTAATCAAGCTCTATGACGTTAATAGTATTTGAATTGCTTGCTTATTTTTACTATAGTTTATTGTCTGGCTGTGATTTTTCTTGAATATTTACTGATCTTTAGAATTTTATTTATCCTGTTTACATTGTTCTGTATCATTAGTTTTTTTTATATTTGGAGTGGTTTGTTAACTGTTTTAATATTATGAGTTTTTGTGTTAGTAAAGTATTGATACTCCATTCAAATGAATCAATGAATTAATTAGTGGAATTAATTACTTACTTTTTACTTATCTAAAATTATAATTGCATTAATTTATTCATAAGTTTTATTTTTATTTATGCTATTAATTGTGTGATAACATGAGTTTCATATTTAAGCTTCGTTTGGTTTGGAGGTAATTAAGTAAGCTTCATCACTTCTACTCTCCCGGAAATAGAGTGCTTAACTTCTCTTGCATTAGAGAAAGCAGTTTCCTCACTTCAATCAATTAAATGCAATTTAAGAATGTGAGCGTCCCCACGAGCAGTCTAATTAATGATCGACACTTAATATTCAGATATAAAAATAGAATTTGGACCTCTGTTTTTTTATATTTTTTTTCTTGTGGTATTGACAAAAAATTAAGAAAATGAGCCACCAAAAATAACAAATTAATGGAAGAGGTAGGTAAAATGAAGGGTAGCTATACATGCACTTCGGACCGTAAATGAAGAGCCGTTGGATGATCACAATACAAATAGTAATTCCCGGAAATGCCTGCCTGCCTGCCTGCATGCTTTACCAGCCTACCCGTCTACCAGTCCACCCCTCCAAATTTCAATTTCAAGAACTCAACTTTTACAATTTCTTTTTTTTTTTCTTTTTGGGAGGCTTCTGACGGAGAACTTGAGTTGTAAGAATTGTCAAATAAAAAATATATATTGAATGGAATGTCTTTGATTAAATAAGAAAATTCTAATTTTATGCAAAAATCAACTCATAATAAATATCACTTACCGTCCAAAGACAAATTCAAAAATTGAGATAAATGAACAAAAATGACCTTGGCATGAAGGCTACATATATGGTAAGTAGATTGACTACAAAAGGGTAGTTGGTAGGTTACATGCATGAAAAACTAGGCTAATTTTTTTACCTTCTCTTAATGTATTAACTCAACCATAAAATTTCACCGTAGTTAATTAATGCATTCAATATTTTCCTGAAAAATTATGTAGGGAGATATACAATTCCAAGTTAGAGAAAATGATGGAGATGAGAGTCACAAGCTCCCCAACTCTCACTAACCTACCTACCACCTCCTTATTAGTTAGTTATATATCAATAAGAAACACATTTAATTAATTAAGAGTTGTAACCATACCATACCATCAAATAAATATCCTCTTTAGATTTCACTTGCCAATCTCATATTCTTTGCAAATCTTTCTCTCCCCCCAGGAACACATACCAAAGCCATCCAGCTGCTAGACAGTAATCTCTCTCACTTTTCTTCCTTTTTTTTTAAATAAAAAAAGATATATACTGATGTTTTAATTTGGTGTGTTCATCTATATACATGCAGTGAGTACTCAAGTGGTTATGGTAGATGGTGAAATCCCTTTTCCTTCAAAGATCACAACCACCAAGCCTTTATCTCTGCTTGGTCATGGTAATTAAACGTCTTCTACACCATCTCATTATACAAACAGTGTAGCTTTAATGTTGAATATATATATATAATCAAATTCATATTGGAGCAGGTATCACGGACGTTGAAATACAGTATCTCCAAATTAAGTACACAGCAATTGGAGTCTACTTGGACCCTCAAATCTTGGGCCATTTGCAAAAATGGAAGGGAAAATCTGGAGATCAACTGGCTCAAGATGATGGCTTCTTTGATGCTCTTATTGCTGGTAATTATATACAGATATAATACTAACTCTTGCTGTGTAGCTACTATTCTGTATCTGTATATATACAAATAAGACTATACATATGCACTGACTTTACATGCAGCTCCTGTGGAGAAGTTTTTGAGAGTTGTGGTAATTAAGGAAATTAAAGGATCACAATATGGGGTGCAGCTAGAGAGTTCTGTGAGGGACAGATTGGCTGAAATTGATAAATATGAGGAGGAAGAAGAAGAAGCCTTAGAGAAAATCACTCAATTCTTTCAGTATAAGTACTTGAAGAAAGACTCTGTTATCACTTTCCATTTTCCAGCATATTCTCCTGTTGCTGAGGTAAATGTTTCTATAACACATAATTAGCATATCCTTAGTATTATTGGTACATAACCCTGTCATGATACCAATTGATCAAATTTAAATGTTAGGTAAGAATCGATTTTGTTAATTAGTATTTATATATATGTGTGCGCACGTATTTATTATTATGGAATAATATTCACAAGAAATTGTAAAATATATTTGTTGATTTAACTTGTAGACTGGCTATTAACATTTCTTGATGTGTTACATGAAACAGATTGTGTGTAGCACAGAAGCAAAAGAGGACTCAAAGATAAAGGTAGAAAATGCAAATGTTGTGGAGATGATCAAGAAATGGTACTTAGGTGGAAGTAGGGGTGTGTCTGCTACAACCATATCTTCCCTGGCCAATACTCTTTCTGCTGAATTATCTAAATGAAAAAATAAATAAATAAAGGGCTTTTATGGGTGGTTGTTAATTTCCATCTGGGTGCTCAGTTAATGTGTAGCTTTACCTACAATCAAACTGAGCCTGAATTGTACTGTCCTTGTTGTGTTTGCTTCTTCCTCAATAAAATTCTTCAATGCATATGCTTGTTTTCCAAGGAAAATTTATAGATATTATTGTTGGTTCCGTTTTTTTTCAACCGTTAGCACAAATGTTTGACCTTATATGTAATATATATAAAAGTATGAATAGAAGGAAAACTTTTTTGGAAAAAATAGACATATATTTTTTATATATTCACAAAAAATAATTTTAATTTGATTTTCAGAATTGATAAGAATAGTTTTAGTTTATATTTAAAAATGGTATAAATTTAAATAAAAATAAAATAATTTTATTGTATTTATTATCAAATTTAAATAAATACATAAATTATTAAATTAGTATAAGCTTCATATTTATTTTAATTATATTATAGATAAAAACAATATTACTCTTACATATTAATTTTTAGATTCTATAATTATATTACATTTTTTAATTTTTATGCATAATGTTTAAAACTATCACTACGTGAACATTTTTAAACAATTATTTTTATGTTAATATTTTTTTTTATAATAACTCTTATAACGTAATATAAATTTTATATGAATTATTATCAATAATATATATTATTTATTATTAACAATTTATTCTATTAATATTATAATAATCTTTATTTTTAATAAAAATTAACTTAAATTATATATATAATAACTATGTTAACTACGTGTAAATCAGAAAAAAACTAGTATTAATATATGCATGGAAAAGGAAAACCATTTAATTTAGATATGCATCAAGAAAGAGAAATAAATTGCACCAATAAAAAAATAGTTAAGTGGTAACTTCTTTTTAAAAATATTTTGAGATGTAGAATTTTATTTTTGTTAAAGGGAAAAATTATCTCTTATTGTGCAATCCATTTATATTTAGGTCATATGACCTCCCAATTAACTAAAAAGAGAAATAAATTGCACCTAACCATATATTAATAATCGTTTATATGAATTCCATATTTAGGTTAATATTAACAAATACTCATAGAAACTAATAAGATATATACATCAAATTTCACATTTCAATTCAATTAATTGATCTATATAGTTGTTCAAAAAAATTTTGATCTATATAGAAAAACATAAGTAGTTGTGTTAGGTTAGACCGCCCAACCCAATTTTTCTAGTAATGGACCATGCATACTATTGCAAGATCCATCCAATAACTCTATTGCTCACTTTCTTTATGTTTTTTTTTTTTTCCTTTTCCTTTTTAGAAAAACAATATTTGTTTCTGGATTCTCTCAAACAAAATTTTAAATTTAAATTTTATATATCTGAAAAAAATAGTGGTTGAAAAAATTTTATTCTAAAGATCAAAGCTCATTTGACCATCAAATACATCGACATCAGATGAAAAATAAAAATTTTATATAATCCATCTCTCAATATCCAACTCAAAATGAATTTTCTCATTCTATTAAAATAAGGGAACTCTCCCCACTTGCTTGAATAGAAAAATAACAGAAGGGGAATCCTGATTAACTTATATGTATTATAGCCTGCATAAAAAAGCACCATCATTTTCTAGCTTTCTAAACACATTTGGGAGGTTAGTACAAATTGAAGTGCATGATGCCCTTGTACATGTATTCCTATAGCTCTAATTGACAAAATAATCTACTTACTGAATACTATAGTTTCTATTTTTATTTTTTATTTCGTAAATCAGATAAAGTTAATTATATATATTAAGGTTGTTCCTTAAGCAATAAAGCTCAAAGAATTAATTCTTTTTTGTTCCAATATATTGATATAAAGAAAACAAATCTTTTGTGAAGGATGAATGGTCATTGATCATCAAGGTTGAATAAGGGGGTGGTCCAAATGATGCTAAGTATGTTGTCTTAATCACAATATATGTAGAGATATCTTCATTACTTATTGGAAAAAGCATAGAGGTAGTGCAATGAATGAATTTTTCCCAATTGCGGACCTACAACACCCACAATCAAGATTTCATTAAAAATGGAATTGAATAAAACTAAAGGAAAAAGAAAACAGAGTTTGAGATTCCATTCTTGAAGCACAAAATCATGATTCCCTATGTGTTCTATTCATATATATATTTATTTATATGCTTCTTCTCCAAAGTGCCCCATCAAATCACAAAGAAAAAGTAGACTATAAATTAAGCTTCCTTATCCTATGAAGTGCTTGAGATATGCTTCTTTTTGCTTTCTGAAATATCTTGTAATCATGTTCCACATTTTTTTTCCTTTACTTTTGATATATTTATCAAGACTCACATGTAATGTACAAAGCCTCGAAAGGTTAAAGATATAGTATAATACTATATGGTCTATAAAAGTGGTAGCCAGAATAATTTTTAGTGATGACTAAGACTTTCCTTGATGATGAACCAAACTCCATTGCTTTCAGAAGTTTCAAACATAGGACTTATCCTTTTCAATTTTTGTGCTTGGAAATCGTTCTTCTCAAATCTCAGTGGTTAATACATGTCATGCACACTCCATTCAACTTAGTGCTCAATTGGTATCAGAACTCTAATTGATATGCGTTATGTATTGAAAAGCACATCTTGTCTGATTTTATAGTTGAATACTCAATAAGCAACTAATGCCAGGAAATTTTGAGAAGATATGTTATACTTTGAAGCAATATGATAATAGAGCCAAACCATGTAAAGAACCAAAGATGGAATATTAAATAATTAATGAGTTTAAACTATATAACAAATATTAGTATGATAATCAAAGGAGCTTGCATTTTTTTGATGTAAAATTTCAAGTTCAAATTTGCAGAAATAAATACTGAAAGAATTTTATCTCAGTTAGACTCCATGTGTCTGTGGGATACCGAGAACATAAAAAATAATTAGCATGATAACATTCCGAAAGAAAGTGGAATACTGTCCAAGTGTAAAAGGGGTACCTTTAAAGGATTGAATACTAAGCTTGAAATTTATGCTTTGTGTACTTAAATTGAATGAATCTGAACACTGAAACTGAATTTTATTTTGGAAATCTTTACATAAACTTTTAATCAAGAATCGGCACGTGCTGCTGCAAATTTCTCTGTTCCTGTGTAGATGCTAAAAGGGAGCCTACTTGCTTTAATTTGCAGAATTTTTCCAACTTGCAGCATTGATAGCTACCTCCGTGTTAATAACTAGAATGATTACAAGGTAAATGGTATGGTGAATATCACAAAAAAGTCCAATTATGATTGACACTTTATTGTCAGATTTCTTAAATATGAAGAATATCAAGTTTGGAATAAATGACAGAATTCTTTACTGTCAAGCATAAAATTCCAAGAAACTTATTGAGAGAATGTGAACAAGCAGCAACCAATTAGAAACAAGATGGGGACAAACAAGAAACCTCTTCAGGATCATCTTCTTACCTTGTAAAACATGTACAAACAAAGTTTCATTTTCTTTTTTTCTCCTCATAAACCTTCACGTAGACCCTTCACTGAAGTTTCAGCCAATATGTTTCTCTATGTATGCATAATATATAATTACATCAATTAACTAAAAACATTTCAAGAAAATAAAAAATAAAAGTGTTTCACTTGAAGATCAAGAGCAAGATCAACAACAAGAACGAGAAGAATCCTTTTCCCTTCTTATTCTATGTTGAATCTCTGCTTTAACCTACCTCATCAGAAGGGATTGGTGTATCAGTTTGTACTTCTGCTCCATGCCCA
Source organism: Mallotus nudiflorus (assembly GCA_947683625.1). Classification (NCBI taxonomy): domain Eukaryota; kingdom Viridiplantae; phylum Streptophyta; class Magnoliopsida; order Malpighiales; family Euphorbiaceae; genus Mallotus; species Mallotus nudiflorus. The sequence goes on from CANTUR010000985.1 coordinate 592,616, forward strand.
TGATTCCTGATCTCAACATCAGGTCCTGCAGCATCAGAATTTCCTGCAGGGTTCTCAAGTAGCGACTGTCGGCAAGTTGGACAAGAGGAATGTGACCCTAACCATGTATCTATACACCTTACATGAAAACCATGATTGCATTTTGGCAGAACTCTAACTTTTTCACCATCCAAGAATTCTCCAAGACAAATTGCACAATCTGTAGCTATTATTTTTACTCCTGCTGCTCCATATATCACTACAGGTATCTGCCGCAATGCGCTCCTTCTAAGCCCTGTTGCTGCTAGACGTGCTGCCGTTTCATCAGGAGTCTCAAAAGCAAACCTTCTGCTACATCTTAAGGCACAACGTACTATTGAGTTCAATCCAAGTGCACAGATTAATGCGCAGAGCAAAGCTGCAAGAATTATCACCATGTTTGTGTCAAAATTCGCTTCGCTCGTGTAGCTTCGACTTCTGCTTTCATTTGCTGGTAGCGTACTTGATTCTGTGCTTAGTAGCAGCCGGTGAGGACGATGATGGAGAGTACTGCTTACCATTGCTATTTTTGTTTAAATTCTCAATATCCTCTTTAATCTGTGTCTTAAAATTCTCAATACCCTCTTTAATCTGCGTCTTTATGAAAGCTTTATGCAACTTCTTTACGCCTTAATCTGCGATGAAGGTTTATGCAAGAAGGCTGGAGTGTTCATTGCTCCATTGTTTCTTGGCATCAAATCGAACAACAAAGGAAACTGAAAGTAAAGAGTTCATTCCCCAGTAATGCACAGAATTAAGGTCCTTGCCTCTGCTGCTTAAATCTTGAGTTTGGTGTTGGATTTGTATGCAACAAATAAAGGCTTTGAAGAAACCAAGGAGATGAGTCTTGATGCTTCAGTAGAGGAACATTAAAAAAAGTGAAAACAGGCAAAAAAAAAGTGCTATTCTTTGTTTTGGTTCTTGTTGATCTGGTTTGAGTTCCTACTAGAAAAAAAGAATATTAAAAGGAAAAAAAACAAGAATATGATTAAAAAGAAGAATGATCTGGCCTGGCCTTACCTTATGGGAGCAAGCTGCCAAAAACACTCAGCAACAAGAGTGAAGAGAATTTTTTTTGCTTATCAATATTTTAATGGTGGAAAGAGATAAGGGAAGAATAAGAAGAAGAAGAAGAAGAATCATGATCACAAGATAGAAGTATGTGGTCCTTGGATGTGGCAAAGGACAAAGGAATACATATGCAATACCGCCTACATCAAAGAAAGAAAGATAGAAATTGTGTGTTTTGTGTCTTTTCACTTCTATGATTGAGAAGGAGAAATGACATGCACAGTGTTTAACTTAAAAGAATCGATTGGAGTGATGAAGAGAGGGAAATTTCAAGTGAAAAAAAAAAAGTGACTGAGAATTCTTCATATATGGTACCTGATCCCACGTAATCAAAATTAGTTGTTTAAATATATGCTTATATTCTTCTCCAACACCAAATCCTTCTCCCACTCCTCCACTCACTTTCCCCTTTAATTAAAAGTTGAAGTAATTTCCACTTGCTTCATTGGTTTTTTTAATAACCAGTAAAAATAATTAATTGTCATCAGCACAAATGAATGGAGGAGGAGATTTAAACTTTTTCTCTAATTAAAACTGCTCCAAATATAAGAGAAAATGACATTAATCTTTCTGAGATTGTGCTTAATTTATATTTTAAAACTTTATAATTTAAAATCGAATATTAACCTTCTTATAGTTTTAAAATCGAACACTTAAGGATTTTTGTTGACTTTTTTGCAAAAAATAATTATTATATCTTTGTTCTCTGTAAGAGCAAATGACATTAACTTATCTAAAATTAGGCGTAATTGATATTTCAAAATTTCTTATTTCAAAATTGAATATTAATCTCCATATAGTTTCAAAATCAAACACTTAAATATTCTTTTTGACTTTTTTTATAAAAAACGATCATTATACCTTTATTTTAATATATGTTTTCTCTAACCACATTACATATAATTCTTAGTATTTACCCCAAAGTTTGTGTTTGAATAATAATGAGAATTGATGAAATTACTTTTAAAAAGATACATTTTTAATTTTTTAAAAATTTTTTAGTTTATAAAAATCATTTATTAATATTTCTTAAAAAATTTTAAAAAAAGTTAAAAATATTTTTTATGGTTCTAAAAATTTTACAATCAATTCATATACATTTAATAAAAAAATTAAAAAGTTTCTATAAAAAAAATTATTTTAAAAATTAAAAGCTAAAAAATTTTTAGATTTACAAAAATTAAAAGGAATTAATAATTAATAATTTTTAGATCTATAAATAAAATTTTAACTTTTTAAAATTTTTTAAAAAAATATAAAAATTGAAAAAAGGTAAATGTTAGGGATTTTATATAATAAGGTTAGAAAAAACATGTTATGGATTAAATGTAATGGGATTAGAGAATATATTTGTTAAAATAAGGGTATAATGGTCATTTTTGTAAAAAAAGTTAATAAGAGTTTTTAAGTATTTGATTTTGAAATTATATGGAGATTAATATTCGATTTTGAAATAAGTGATTTTGAAATGTCAATTAGGCCTAATTTCAGGGAGGTTGATGTCATTTGCTCTTATAGAAGACAAAGGGTATAATAGTCATTTTTTATAAAAAAAAAAGTCAACAAAAGTTCTTAAGTGTTTGATTTTGAAACTATAACGAGGTTAATATTCGATTTTAAAACAATAGATTTTAAAATGTAAATTAGGTCTAATCGCAGGAAAATTAATGTCATTTTCTCTAGATATAATATATAATCTAAATAGTTTGTATACTCATATCAACAATCATTGTAATTAATTGGTAAGCAGATTTTTCATTTTAAATTTTTTTTAATTTGATCCATAGTATATATAGTTGTATTAAATTAATTATTTAAAATTTGTTAAATATTATTATAATTTTATTCATATTAAATTAAATTAATTCAAATTTAATAGATTTTAAATATCTTTTTTTGGTCGTGAAGGTAGAGGGAGAGAAAGGGGATTTGAACGCCTCACCCTCTAAAAAGTGTCAGCCCCGTGACTAGATAGTAGGAGGGTTGACATTTTAAATATCGATAATTTAAAAAAAAATAAATATATACTCATCTTTGGATGAATTTTTAGACGTTATCAATGTTGTCCTACTATCTTTCCACTTAGGAATGGGTTGATAAGATGCTCACTCATTCACAGAGAATGTATGATAAGGAATGGGTTCAAATCCCTCTTCTCAGTGTCAAAAAAAAAAAATGTTGCTCTACCTTTGTACAACTTTGAATGACAATACTTTATTTTTACTGTTAATACTTTATACGAGTTCAAAAAGCTTACTTCAATTCAATGTGCTGAATCAATAATTCAAGAAACAATAATCTTTTTAGGAGATAAATAAATATAAAAAGAGAGCGAAATATTCTTCTTCTTTATTAGAGATATATTACTTACAAATTATGTAATAGAAAATAACTATTTCTTAATTATTTACTATAAGATAATAAATTTTTATTTATTTTTTCGGATTGTACAAAACATATATAATACATGTTGAGTTAAAGACATAATACACTTTTTCATAAAATAGTTATAATAAATTTTCATTGATATTAAAGGCTTTATAAAATGTATAAATAAGGATGTTAATCAGACAATCTGATTATGTGATTAGTATTATTTGCAAAAAGGATTTTTTTATATATAATAAATGTCATTTTCATTTTCTGTTTGACAAAGAAATCCTTTGAATAAATACTCTGTGAGTCCTTTGTGAAGGAAAGAGTGGCACATGGAGATCATGTGTTCAAGTTCTTGCTCATAGGTCCACAGATTTTGTACACTATCTTATTGACATACCCATATCCTGTGGACCCTAAAGATTCATACACCAGCAAAACGCTTGTCGCTCTTATATTCACTCACTATACTATTCTTTCACCTACTTTGCTAACCCTATATTAATTCTAAACCAACTGCTTTTTTAGGTGATCACAATCATGAAAATGGCTGGGGATGCACTACATACACACACCAAAATCCATAGCCTATGTTCCGACCTTCTTTAACTCATATGGTAGGTAAAGGGATTATGTTTTGAATATGAATCATGTTGTAAGTAGTTACATTAAATTAATTATTAAATTTTTTTATTATTTTTATAATTTTTTTTAAATTAAATTGAATTAATTAAAATTTAAAAAAATTTAAACATCGATTATACAGAAAAAGAAAAAAAGTATTTAAGGGGCAATTCTCTCTCTCTTTCTTTTTTTTTTTTCAAACAATAGAAGAAAATTATATTAGATTACCAACAATACATAAAAAGGGCTAATATATTTCATTAACATTAGGGTTTTAACCTTAGTTAGTTGAGAAGAACAATAGTACATCCTTATAGCGACAGTAGCAACAGCGACAACCAGATGATGCACATCTTCAAGCCAAATCTGCTAGAGTTGTTGACGTTTTGAACTAAACCATAAGATAATGTCTAGACATTGAAAGGGATTCATGGAGGGATCAAAGCAAAGCCTCCAGACTGAGCCAATCAAGCTCTGGTGATCCATGGAGGGATTAAGATCTTCATCAAACACAATTTTCAGAGAACAAAACACAAGCAAAATAAAAGGTTGTAGTAATGAAAAGCCAACGATCCTTGGAAGGAATGAGATCTCCGCTAAATTGTGGAGGTATAGTGTTATTATGAAGTCTTACAAAGCTTTTTAGATTAAAGAATCCTTTGATATTGTGTAACGAGACTCTTTGATATTTAAACGAAGGAGATGATGGTTGATTTGTCACACAATTTACACAAAAAAAACTATCAACAACATAGCTATCAAAATAGACAGATATAGAAACACCATATTATTTGATATTAACCAAATATGGGAAAAAAAAAAAAAAAAAAAAAAAAAAAAAGAGATATTTACTAGATAAAACCAATAGGCATCCATTGGTAAAACACAAATTACCGAAGTTGTAGCATTGTATATTGAGAAAACTATTGTTTATGGGTATCTTGTACTATGTGATGTTTCCAAATCCCCTCTCTCTTGATAAAAGCATGAAAGAGAGTAAGACTCTTTTAAGACATAAATGGACTGTGCGTATCACTTCTTCTATTTGATCACATTCAGTACATGAATTGAGTTATTGTCCAAAATATTTTAAAAAATAAAGGTTAATTTGACCATGAACTTTTTACTACTTGGCCCTTTTATACTTTTTTTGAATCAATTTAGTACTGAACTTTGGGATAAAGGTTAAATTGACCCTAAAAATTACACTTAACTCCTTATTTTCTGACAAATTAATAAATGGCTCTCTAAACATTTACAAATACCTCTCTGATTTTTTTAAAAATTGTTTACAAATCAGTTATTATCTTAGTAAACTAAAAATCTTTAATTAAAAAATTAAGTTTAAAAAATCATATTTAAAATATAACTTATTTATAACTTGTAAATTTTAAAAATTTAATGATATATTATATTAATATATCAATTTAGTTATTCATCAAAAATTTTAGTGGTTTTAAAATTTACAATTTTAATTTATTTGTAAATTAATTTTTAAAAATTATACATTGTACTCAAATTTATCTATATTTTTAAAAATAAAATGCAAAATCTAATGTGTATATTGATACAATAGATTATTAATTTTTATAATTATTAATATTAAAGTAATATAAAAATGTAATAATAAACAAAAGTTAAATTTTATAATAAGAATAATAATAATTATTATCATAAAATATTTATATTGTGATATATTTTTCTTAACTTATTATTATTATTATTATTATTATTATTACTACAACATTTTTGTTACTTTAATATTAAAAATTATAAAAGTTAATAATATCATATAAACTTAAGTGTTATATATAATTTCAAAATTAAAAATAATTTATAAATAAATAAAAATTTAATATTTCAAAACAACTAATTTTTTTTTTTTTGAAAGGTAAAATTCAAACTTCACTAATTGGCATTATAGTTGAATACATCAGTAAGAAAGCCTGGAGAATGTAAACTATAGCAGCAACAATCACACGCCATGGCACAGCAATGAGCAGCTTGATTTGCATAGCTTTTTTACATGCAATAACTTCACGTTTTGAAAACTCAAAAGCAGACTCTCAAAGTGCTGTTGCGATCAAGCCAACCTCAGTAGTATCATGGCCAGCTTTATTTATATTTTGAACTATCGAAAGAGCATCAAATTCAAAACCACATTATCCATGTTCATGGACTTAAGCCAACTCAGAGCTTCTCAAATAGCTAAAATTATTAGTGAATAAATAAATGGATATATTAGTACAAAATATATTATTAAAAAATTTTATAAGTTATAAATAAGTTATTTTGTCAAATATAATTTTAAATCTTTTAAAAATTGAAATTTTTTAAAATATTAGGAAGGTATTTGTGAATATATAAAGGATCTTTTGTTAATAACTCAAAGATAAAGAATTAAGTAATCAGTTAATTTTAAAAGGAATAGTTACTTATCCACTTGTGGAGTTTGATATTATGTAAATATGAGTGATTCAAATCCCTACTCTCTCCACCCATATCTATAAAAAGAAGTTGTTAAAAAAAAAGATAAGGAGTTAAGTGTCATTTTAAGGGTTAATTTGATTTTTATTCCAAAATTAAGTGCCAAATTAATCTAAAACTATGTAGAAAAGCTAACTTAACCATGAAAAAAAAATTTAACGCTCAAATTGATCTTTATTCTTTTGAAAGAGGTATGTGTCAAATCTGTCAAAATAAATTAAATTGTACCAAAAAAAAAACATAATCCCATCATAGAACAGTTAATGCCCAGAAAACAACAATATGTCAAACATCATAGGCACAAAACTAGCAGTTTACCAAAAATTGAGATTAGCTATATAGGGAGGGAAGGAGGTGGCGGTGGGGATTGCCTCTGGATATAGGTAGTAGAACCAACCATGATTTAGCATCTGTACAACAATGTTTTCACTAGCCATCTTGTCTCATCATTGTAAGTGTATTTATATAAGCATCAAAACCATTTTTTCTTTTTTCTTTTTTGTAATCGTTAAAAAAAAAAAAATTGGTTGGACAAAAATATACATAGATAGAGGTGTAGTCCCATATAATAAAACTCAAAAAAAAAAAAAAAGCTAAATTTTAATTTTAAATTAACTAGAATTTGATGTATAATTTTTTTTTTCAAATTATATAAAATACTTATGGGCCCACAGCTGAAGTGAGACTCCAAAATATAAACTTAAAACATCGATGCGTTCTTTTTAGATTAGTATAAGATACGTTGCAAATGACTCTTATTCCAAATGGTAAAAAAGTACCCATGAACTTTTAATTACTAAGGTACGTAA